>JALIGW010000021.1:13861591-13881591 GCA_023053685.1 Diadophis punctatus similis
CCATTCCATTCCATTCTATTCTATTCCATTCCATTCCATTCCATTCCATTCCATTCCATTCCATTCCATTCCATTCCATTCTATTCTATTCTATTCTATTCTATTCTATTCTATTCTTTATTCTATTTATTATTTTACAAATAACTCGGGACGCAAAGATATCCAGCTCACCTTCCTCCTCGTATTTTCCCCACAACAAGTGGCTTTCAGATCTGAAGACTAGAAAGGGACATTGTAGGACTTTTCAAGTGCTGGTCACACAAAATAATATTATGGTTTAATTAAATAAATACATTTGGTCTAGTGATGGTTAAGGCACCAGGCTAGAAACTGGCAGACCGTGAGTTCTAGTCCCCACTTAGCCATGAAAGCCAGCTGGGTAAACTTGAGTCACTTGTTCTCTGTATGCCCAACTCACCTCACAGGGTTGTTGTTGTTGTTGTTGTTGTGGGGAAAATAGGAGGAAGAAGGTGTATTGGATATGTTTGTTGCTGTTATTTTAAGCAGACTCTGAGGATACCATCTACATTGACATTGTCCCTTCTCCAGGACTCTGGCCAAATGCTACCAATGGGTAGCTCAGGACCAAGAAACTGTCAGACAAAAAAACCCAGGTCCACACGTAAAGGTCCACTTTGTTGCTTAAAAGCCTAGGCCCAGGAATCTACTCAACTAACTAGGTTAGCACCTGCTTGGACTTAAATAAGAGTCAATCGAATTCAAGGGGAATTTGGACTTAGCTCGCGTGCGTCTACATACGGATTCTAGGCTGATTCCTTTTTTCACTCCGCCCCCATGTTCTACCTCTCCTTCTCCTACAGAAATCTCTTTCTCTCAATCCCTCCATTAAATCTTCCTATGACCGCAGTCCTTTTAAACCACGACATGGAAAGAAATGGAATCGCCAGAGGTTTCTGGAGTTGAGCTGTTCTGGAATATTTGAGGCGTGGCGGTTATAATGAAACAACTATCAGATTGCATGTTTTTTATTCATTTGAATTCTTTCCACCTTGTCAAAGGCCACGGCGGATTAGAATAATATTAGAATAATAATTTTCAGCTTAATGTGTCTCAAAATATCAAAGAATGGATCTTTCAGAAAGGACTCTATAAGTCAGTGATGGGGAACCTATGGCACGTGTGCCACAGGTGGCACGCGGAGCCATATCTGCCGGCACGCGAGCCGTTGCCCTAGCTCAGCTCCAGCGCACATGTGCGCCCCAGCCAGCTGATTTTCAGCTTGCATGGAGGCTCTGGGGGGGCATTTTAGGCTTCCAGAGGGCTTCTGGGAGGACAAGGGAGGGCGTTTTTGCCCTCCCCAGGCTCCAGGGAAGCCTCTGGAGCCTGGGGAGGGCGAAAAACGGGCCTATCAGGCCCACCAGAAGTTGGGAAACAGGCCGTTTTTGCCCTCCCCAGGCATTGAATTATGGGTATGGGCACTCGCGCATGCGTGATAGCGCGTGCGCGCACATTTTTGGCACCCGAGGGAAAAAAGGTTCACCATCACTGCTATAAGTCATTTACTTAAGTAGGTCTTTAATTGACAATCTGTAGTGCTTATTGTAGTTTTCCTTTTAAGTGATATTTTCAATGGTCACTCATCTTAATTTTGTGTTATATGCTGCTGAACAAATTTGCTACTTGACTGCATAAGGAGAGGGAGGGAGGGAGAGAGAGAGGGAAGTATTTTTTAAAATCACCAGATTTGTCTCTGCACTTTCAGAGATTTATATAGGAGATGTATATAAAAAATACAGGTGGTAAAAATTGCCAATCCCTAGCATTGTAGTAGTGTTTGGAATTTACAAACAAATCAATCCTCATTCTGGGAAATTCAATTTTTCCAATAGAACATGCATTCAAAAGTGATGTAATACGCTGGGCTCCCTAGGAAATCTTATAACGAATGGGCTGCCAAACATAAAGTGTTCATTTCCTTGAGATGTTTTCTTAAAGGCACCCAAAACCAAGACAGAAAGAAAAGACATTGCAACCCCCACATGTTTTCAGGGGGATCCTGTCTCTCCCTCCAGCTTTTATACCTCATTGAGGCGCTGGGGAAATAATCTGAAGACAGATTTCCTTTCGTTTCCCCAGTGATTTCACCGTAATGAGGTTGTAATTATATCTTTGCCAAGTCAATGGAGGACCATGAACTAATCCATTCTCAACATCCAATGAGCATAACAAAAATGGCATGTATTCCCAGATTTTGCTTTCCTTCTTTTTCTGTAGGGCGGGGAGGAGAAAGGGAGAGGGGAGGGGGGGAGAAAGGAAGGGAAGGAGAAAGGAAGGGAGAGGAGAGGGAAGGAGAGGGAAGGAGGAAGGGAAGGGAAGGAGAAAGGAAGGGAAGGGAAGGAGAAAGGAAGGGAGAGGAGAGGAGAGGAAGAAGGGAAGGGAAGGGAGAGGGAGAGGGAAGGGAAGAAGAAAGGAGAGGAGAGGAGAGAGGGGAAGGGAGAGGAGAGGAGAGGAAAGGAGGAAGAGAAGGGAGAGGGAAGGGAAGGGAAGGGAAGGGAAGGAGAAAGGAAGGGAGAGGAGAGGAAAGGAGGAAGGGAAGGGAGAGGGAAGGGAAGGGAAGGGAAGGAGAAAGGAAGGGAGAGGAGAGGAAAGGAGGAAGGGAAGGGAGAGGGAAGGGAAGGGAAGGGAAGGAGAAAGGAAGGGAGAGGAGAGGAAAGGAGGAAGGGAAGGGAGAGGGAAGGGAAGGAGAAAGGAAGGGAGAGGAGAGGGGAGAGGGGAAGGGAGAGGAGAGGAGAGGAGAGGAGAGGAGAGGAAAGGAGGAAGGGGAGAGGGAAGGGAAGGGAAGGGAAGGAAGGGAGAGGAGAGGAGAGGAGAGAGGGGGAAAGGAGAGGAGAGGAAAGGAGGAAGGGAAGGGAGAGGGAGAGGGAAGGGAAGGAGAAAGGAAGGGAGAGGAGAGGAGAGGAGAGAGGGGAAGGGAGAGGAGAGGAGAGGAGAGGAAAGGAGGAAGGGAAGGAGAAAGGAAGGGAGAGGAGAGGAGAGGAGAGGAGAGGAGAGGAGAGGAGAGGAGAGGAGAGGAGAGGAGAGGAGAGGAGAGAGGGGAAGGGAGAGGAGAGGAGAGGAGAGGGAAGGGGGAAGGGAAGGGGACTGCTACTTTTGCAAAATTCTGCAGAAAGCCAAGGAAGATTCGATATCAGGGTGAAGCAGGGATATCCATGTATCTCACTTAGATTTTCCTTCTCCCTGAGGCCATTTTTGAGAGATGTTTCACATTCCTTTCTGAGTAGGAAACGGTTCTCAGTAGCGTAATTGCTGGAGGAAAGAAGAAGCCTGTTTCAATTGCAGAGAAAAAACTGGCCCCGTGATCTAAATCCCAGTCCGGCTGTACATAGTTTATTACTTGCAATGCGCTGACTTCTATCTGCGCATGGATGGGAGGCCGGGAGAGAGAACTGACCTCAGGAATGTTAATTTAATTCCTTTGCAAAGTTCTGCATAATCACAGAGCGAATGGTAATCATTTTTTTTTAAAAAAAGAAAACATCTTTTTTTCCATTTCCATTTTCAGGAAGCATTTAAATGACGTGCTTTTTTAAAAAAATAAATAAACCATACAGCGCTAAATATTCAAAAATAGGCAAAGGGTTCCCCTCTCCCCCACCCCCCAAGGGACATTCTTCCTTTTCTGAAAGGATGCATTTGCTCGTGAAAGAGAAAATAAAGATGGAAGATTCACACAATAAATAAATAATCACAAGGAAAGCAAAGAAGTGCACTTCATGTTAAGAGCCCTGGTGGCGCCGTGGTTAGAATGCCGTTTTGCAGGCTAACTCTGCTGACTGCCAGCAGTTCAATCCTAACCAGCTCAAGGTTGACTCAGCCTTCCATCCTTCCGAAGTCGTTAAAGTAGGAAACCAGATTGTTGGGGGCAAGGTATTGTCATTGTAAACCACTTAGAAAGGGCTGTAAAGCACTATGAAGTGGCATATAACTGCCAGCAGTTCAATCCTAACCAGCTCAAGGTTGACTCAGCCTTCCATCCTTCCGAGGTGGGTAAAATGAGGACCCAGATTGTTGGGGGCAAAATGCTGAAGTCTGTAAACCGCTTAGAGAGAGCTGTAAAGCACTATGAAGCGGTATATAAGTCTAAGTGCTATTGCTATTGCAGGCTAACTCTGCCGACTGCCAGCAGTTCGATCATGACCGGCTCAAGGTTGACTCAGCCTTCCGTCTTTACGAGTTGGGTAAAATGAGGGCCCAGATTGTTGGGGGCAATAGGCTGACTTTGTAAACTGCTTAGAGAAGGTTGGAAAGCAGTGCGAAGCGGTATATAAATCCACGTGCTACTGCTATTGCTATTAAATAGGGACAAATGGTCTGGCAGGAAATAAACCAAATCCTTCAATTTCAAATAAATGACAAGATACCAGATAAGAGCGGCAAAGATGATTAGGGGACCGGAGGCTAAAACATATAAAGAATGGTTGCAGGAATTGGATAGATCTAGTTTAATGAAAAGGAGTAGGGAGTGATGTGATAGCAGTTTTCCAATATTGGAGGGGCTACCACAAAGAAGAGGGGGTCGGCCTATTTTCCAAAGCACCAGAAGGCAAGACAAGAACCAATTGATTGAAACTTGGAAAACCGGCAAATACCACCTCTGGCTGGCCCCAGAAGTGGGGAGGGAATTGGGATTTTGCAGAATCCTTCCCCTGTCACGCCCACCAAGCTATGCCTACAGAACCTGTAGGGAAAAATTTTGAATTTCACCCCTGCCCCAAGGTCCCTTCCAATTTTGTTATGATCCATTTATTTTGTTAAGTGACAATGGTTTGGCACTACACAAGTATTTTTCCCATCGCAATTTAAAGGATATCATCCAGCATTATTAGCCTTAATTACTTTGGACTATGAGTGAGCAGCAATCATGGGTGTACCACAGAGGTTCAACACAGATAAATATTTTGTCAGTATTTAATAGGGGATGTGCATGAAAAGCACTAAGAGAGCCTCTTGCAGTTACAAGTAAGCAGAGAACGGGAACAGATTCAGCTAACTCAGGGTGCTGTACCTGTGATGGCCAACTGAGCCCATCATCAGAAGAGGAGGAAGAGAGGGGGGAGGGGGGAGGGAAAAGGAGAGGGAGAGGGAGAGGGAGGGAGGGAGAGGAGGAAGAGGAGAAGAAGGAGAAGAGTCATCTCTCACTATTTTTTGCAAAGATAATGTGGAAAAGCAAATAAAAATAATATAATTCTTAATTGATCATATATATTATTTATAGGGGTTTTTTTGGAATAATGTTTGCCTCTCAAACCCTCTTTCATGGGGCCGAAGAGATGATAGTCTGAAGGCGCTAAATCTGGTGAGTATGGAGGATTATTATTCCAGTGACGAGGAAGTGAAAACTGCAGTGAAGAAGTGGCTCAAAGAACAGTCAACAAAATTTTACGAGGCAGAGATACATGCTCTCATTCGAAGGTGGAACATTGCTATTGAGAGAAACGGTGACTATGTTGAGAAGTAGGGATATGATCCACAGAGGACCAGCTTCATTTTGATGTATGCTACATGTTCCTGTGTTGGTAATTATACCTGTCCTAAAGAAAATGGCATTACGTTTTGACTCACCCTTGTAGATACCCCACTAGACTAAATAATCATGACTTGTATCCATTAAGCTGTTCAACAAAAGTTACGAGCAGATAGATATACAGTAGATGATAGATAGATAGATAGATAGATAGATAGATAGATAGATAGATAGATAGATAGATAGATTGACTGATTGATAGAACATAGATTGATAGATAGAAAGATAGATAGATAGATTGATTGATTGATTGATTGATTGATTGATTGATTGTAGATAGATAGATAGATAGATAGATAGATTGATAGAAGATAGATTGATAGATAGATAGATAGAAAGATAGATAGATTGATTGATTGATTGATTGATTGATTGATTGATTGATTGATTGAAGATAGATAGATAGATAGATAGATAGATATAGATGAAGATGATAGATAGATAGATAGATAGATAGATAGATAGATAGATAGATAGATAGATAGATAGATAGATATAGATGAAGATGATAGATAGATAGATAGATAGATAGATAGATAGATAGATAGATAGATAGATAGATAGATAGATAGATAGATAGATAGATAGATAGATAGATAGATAGATATACTGTAATTCTGCATCCCTGAATCTGATTGGACCTACAACTTCTTGGCACATTTCCTCTTGCTAAGAACAGCCTAAAGGCCTTTGAAGGCCGTGAACGACTAAAAATATCCCTGGTTTTTCCAAGCAGATCATTAATTCTGACCTTTCCCTTCTCTCTCCCTGCCCTCCCGCGAATGCACTTTGTCTGCCTTGCAAGTCTGCCAAAGTGTGTGTGTTGTGTGTGGGGGGGGGGAAACGGGACACACAACCACACACAGCCGATCAAACTCAACGGGCCCCAATTAGAGCAAGCTGCGGAAGACGCATCCATCAACACGACCTAAAATGTCCCTCTCTCCTCCTTTTCTAATGAAAGTGAAGCTGCGTGGAAGAAAATTAAGCCCGGCCCGCTCTGAAGCACACCGCTAAAAAATAAATGAAGAAAAAAAAAACCTCCAAGCAACATTTACTTGATTGGAATAAATGATTGTGGTCACCGAACTCCCTTCCAGTTTCTGTGATTCTGCATGCAGACTTGATAAAAAGCACCATTTTCTTACAACGAGAGCGGCAGAGGTGAGGAACACGCCTTCTAAGGCTGTGATCGCCTAAAAAACATGGGTTGGGTGCCAATCCTACACAGCAGGGATTAGAACGTACTACAGGGAGATGTAATGAATGCACAAATATCACCGCGGTACTTTTGAAAGGCCTATAGACGATGGATTCCCCCCATGAAGAAACAATACACTCCTATCTTAGGAAGGAATAAAAATTCAGAAGAATATAACTGTGCAACGTGTCAGAGATAAAAGAAATATAACAACAGGTACTTAGAAATACCGTGTTTCCCCGAAAATACGACCTACCCAGAAAATTAGCTCCAGACTGGTTTTTACGCATGCGGCTAATATAAGCCGTACCCCAAAAATAAGCCCTAGTGAAGGGGAGTGGGTGTGGCCAGCATAGGAGGCAGCAAGCACGTGTAGGCCGATGGTGTCTGGCAGCAGCCGCAGCCCACGCAGCACAGGTGAGTTGAGTACCTGTGCAAGCAGCAGGTGGAAGCAGAGGTGGGGAGGAGGCATGCGATCTGGACATGCTGCGCGGGCCATGGGAAAGCTGAGCATCGGTGGGCCGGAGTGGCAGGCGGCTGCCGGAGGCTCATCTTCACGCGGCAACACTGGCAGCATACAGAGGCAGAGGTGAGGAGGCAGGCAATCTGGACGCGACACGCGGGCCGCGGGAAAGCTGAGTGGCGGTGGGACAGAGGAGTAGCCAGCCATGGGAGGCTCATCTTCATGTCTATCATCTTGCCTGCAGCCCACGCAGCACATCCAGATCAGCGGCGGGTTGCTCTGTTACCTCGCTACCGGTGCGCTGCACAAGCGTCACCATGTTTCATGCGCGCATGCTCGCTACACACGCGTACCCCCTCGCATGATTTTGCTTCCACGCATGCACAGGAAGCAAAAAAAAATCTGAAAAAAAGATGGCGACGCACGACAGACTGGTGAAAATGACGGACCAGTGTTGTGCGCAAATTGCGTAATCGGCCAGCCACTATTGGTGCGGTAGAGTGGACTGCACTGGTAGGAACCCACCACTGATCCAGATTGCCTACCATCCACTCTGTGCCTTCCACTCTGCGCAGCCCCAGAGTATGCCGACCAAGGGGACTGGGGGGGCTGCAGCTGCTTCCGGATACTGTCGGTCCCCACACGCTTGCCGGCTCTTGTGTGTGCACCAGGGGGTGGGGTGCCCAGCCGGGCTGATCACCCTGAAAATTGTGTTTCCCTGAAAATAAGCCCTAGTGCTTATTTTGGGGCCCGAAAGAAAATAAGACCAGGTCTTATTTTCGGGAAAACACGGGGTAGTTAGGAAGTTACGAGATTTGTCAACGACAAGCAGCAGAAACCACAAGTAGGGGCGAAGGACACGTAAAGCTTAAGCAAGATATCACTCAGACGGTCACTAAACAAATAGTTGCAATTGGAGACTACCTGTACGTGCCTAACTTAAAAGCTAGGATAACTTCTTAGAATCTCCCAATGACTTCTTTTTTACAAATCCCTTGGAGTACTACGTATTTCCAGATGCCATCTGCTGAGCAATAAAAATGGAGAAGTAAATACACACACACACATCACGCACACATGCACACACACACACACACAGAGCTCACTGCAAATTCAGGCGATTGTGCTTCAGAACGTCTGTTCATTTATGCTGGCAGTCATTGTTTTGATCCCCATAAATTATTTGTTTAAATACATCACCGTTCTATACATTTCCCAAAGAGAAAGAAAATAATTGCTAACTTACTTTTCAAGGATGTTCCTCAGGTGGCTTTTTCTTTCAGCGCGTTTCAGCAAATCGAGGTTTGGATTTCAACCAAAGCATCCATCCAAGATTTCTGAAATAAAAATAATGCAATTTTTCTTTTTAAAGAAAGAAAAGCCAGCTATAACTATCCAGTGATAGATAACCACATCTCCCATTTATACAAGTATCTTTGGTGTGAGTTTCTTGTTAAAAGCCTGATTCATTTAAAGGAACAAAGATTACAAATACATTTCTTTGGAATACAGGTGATCCTTGTTCATTTAGTGACCATTCAAAGTTACGACAGCACTGAAAAAAGTGACTTATGACCATTTTTCACATTAATGACCATTGCAGTCATGTGATCAAAATCTGGAGGCTTGGCAACTGGCATGTACTTATGATGGTTGCAGTGTCCTGGGGTCACGTGATCCCCTTTGACGACTGTCTGACCAGCGACGTCAACAGGAAGCCAGATTCACTTAACAACCTTGTGTTACTAACTTAACAACTGCAACCATTCACTAAAAAACTGTGGCATCCATCGTAAAACGAAGCAAAACTCACTTAAGAAATATTTCACTCAGCAACAGAAATTTCGAGCGTTACACAAAAACTAACAAATGTGGTCATAAGGCCACTTTAAAAAATTTAAAAAAAAAATCTTGCTTATTTCCTGTGATTTTTTTTATAAAGTGTGTCTCAGAAGTGAGGGTTTTGTGGCTATTTTCTACAATAAGAATAAATGCCCCTTTGGGTCAATAAAATGCAAGGATTTTATGGTGAAATGCCTTTGCTAAGGTGTCTATCGTCCATTTTCATCAGAACAGAGAGTGACCAAGCATAACGGAAACCTGGATTAATTTCAAACTCATCACGTAATTGTGTGATATTTCCCATGAGGTTCCCAAACACGATGAGACATGAATTCCATATTTATTGGGGAGGAGGGATGAACCCACCAGAGCCAAAGCAAACACACAACTCCCTTCCAGCATTCTCACGGTGGGAATAAAATTAACTTCCCAGTTCTCTGGTTTTATTTTTTTTTCCCTTCTCTTCTCTTCTCCAAGCTGAGTAATTGCATTTCCTGCCCTGTGACAATTCCACATAAACCCTGCAGCTGTAAATAGATTTTTTTGGGGTGGGGAAATCACCTCCGATCTACCTTGATCTAAAGTCGGGCAAATCGAGATGCAAATTACATAAAGGCTTTTTTTTTAATAAACAAATTAGGCCATGCTGGATCACCTTTCAGGTATCGTGACAATGTTTGCCAGCAGGGAAGAGAATATAATTAAACTCTGGGGTGGGATAACGGAAGACAATATTACATGCTAATGCCCCAGGCTTTTCTTCATTTTTCTTACACTAATCTTGGCAATCATTCATTTGTGATAAATTCCTTAAACCCCAATGAGTTTCATATACCAAAGCGGGCCTTTCCGTTGAAAAAAATTCCACTTAAATGTATTTATAGATGACCATAAAGTTTATTACTGGGGGAAACGGATATCACAGTTTTAATTGATTAAATTCTAATACAGGTAACCCTCAACTTACAACAGTTCATTTAGGGACCGTTCAAAGTTACAACGGCATTGACAAATGGGACTAACGACCATTTTTCACAGTTATCCCCACGGTCACGTGATCAAAATTCAGAGGCTTGGCAACTGGCATGTACTTATGACGGTTGCAGTGTCTCAACATCAACTCTGCAAACTTCTGACAAGCAATGTCAATAGGGAAGCCAGATTCATTTAACAACCAGGTTACTAACTGATCACACTTGGAATACTGCATCCAGTTTTGGTCACCACGATGTAAAAAAGACATTGAGACTCTAGAAAGAGTGCAGAGAAGAACAACCAAGAGGATTAGAGGCAGTGGTGGGATTCAAATTTTTTAACAACTGGTTCTGTGGGCTTGGCTTACTTGGGGGCATGTCTAGCTGGTCATGTGACTGGGTGGGCATGGCTAGCTGGTCATATGATCAGGTGGGCATGGCTACATGCATAAGGACTACTCAGAGGGCTGAAAAAAGTGAATTATGACCGGTCCTCACATTTATGCCTGTTGCAGCATTCTTAACAACCGTGTCACTCATTTCACAACTGCGGTGCTTCTCTTCACCACGGTGACAAGATAGGGTGCAAAATGTTAAATGTGAGGACAGTCGTAAGTGCGAGGACTGGTCAAAAATCACTTTTTCAGCCCTCTGAGTCGTCCCTATGTGCACCCGGCATGGCCAGGTGGTCATGTGACTGGATGGGCATGGCCAACTCGACGTCACTCACATGAAGGGGCGCTTCTCCTCGCCTGGCCTCTCATGACCGTGGGGATGTTACAATGGTCGTAAGTGTGAAAAACAGTCATAAGTCATTTTTTTCAGTGCCATTGTAACTTTGAATGGTCACTAAATGAACTGTTGTAAGTCAAGGATTACCTGTACAAAAATACAAAAAGCTTCTTTACTTGCAAAAAGCTGCCCTAAATACCAATCATTAGATTCGAAATACCTGCAAGCCGGAGTTACAAATCAGGCAGGGTGCCAGAGCACCTTGAGGAATTAAAATAGTTAAAATGCAACGATAACTGTCAGCAGCCGATTCTTGCTCATAAAATGAAAGCCTTTAGCAGAGAGGTCATTTAAGCTCTCCAGAAAGAGCACACCCAGGAGAAGCAATCCTTAGATCCATTTGCACCACTTAAAGATGCCAGCTGGTCTCACTCATCTCATAAGATATCCTAAGGAAATCATCCAGATTTAAGGAAAGATCACATGCCCCCCAGAAAAGCAGTAAAAAAAAATCAGTGTCAAGCTTGCATCCTGCCTCTTGGAAGTACACCCCAAAAGGACAGTGCCAAGAACCACTGAGGCAGTGAAGGAAGACCCCCTCCCCAGATAGAAAAAGCCTAACTAGAATGAAGCAAAGGAGCAAACACAGTAGCTGCTGCTTGTTAAACCAATTACCAGAACAAATAGACACAGGAACTAGCCAGATTTCTGAAGCTGCTTCTTTTCAGAAACAGAGATTAACATTTTTCCTTCCAAACAAAGCTGAATAGGGAAAATTATCCCATCAATAAACACAGGATTAAACATCACCAAGCACAGAATTAAACTTCACCAAAAACCAGTTTTAGACCAAAAGTTACAAAGGGTAGGTAAACTCACATTTGAATGTCAATCTTTCTAGCTAGCCAAGAAGCCTTGTTGAATGTCACTCATCTTGGTTCCTTGTCATTAAAAACTTCTTTCCAGCAGCTCTCAACTTCGGACAGTCACTAAACGAACGTTTGCAAGTCAAGAACTAAACCACTCATTTAGCAACCTTTCCGAAATGTTTGCTGACTGAATGTAAAAGCATTTGCTTTAGGTTTCATGAGTCAAAGGACAAAGAGTTGGCGATAATTAATAGTGGTGCTAATTTTACGATCTATACACAGCTTGTGCGTGGCACAACATCCATTATTGTAGCCTTTCTTGTCCGCCAGACCCATTCAGCGGTTAATCAGTAACTTCTCCTATTTCTCTTAGGAATAAAATTCCAGGAACCAGGCTAGGGAATTAAGGCAGTGGCTCTTTTATTGCCATACTAATTAAATGTAATTAAATTAATGGCAGGCTGGAATGGAAAGTATTTTAAGGAAATCAAAAAGTATTTGCTTTACATTCATCCAGAACACAGCAACTACATCCTAGAAGAATTTAGTATAAATACTTAGTCGCTGGCTGAATTTGTGATGGATGCCCAATTAAGTTTGTCAGGTTTTATTAACAGGTATATGACTAATGAACAATTAGGTTAATTTAAACTGCCAATATTCAGAAAAGGGAACTTTTAAAAAAGAAAAACCTCCATTTTGCCACTCTGTGCTAACATGTATAAACTTTACTTAAAAACAGCATTGTTCATTGGAAGCCTCCGTGTTTTTTAAATGTTTAGAAATCTGTTAGAGGTATACTGTTGAACACTGGGGAAATAGATTGCTTCCTGATCCCTCAATCAGAGGAGGGTTCCTCCCGGTTCGCACCGGTTCTATAGAACCGGTAGTAAATCGGTGGTGACGTCACGGAGCCAGTTCTGTCGGTGCCGGTCCGTGGACGCCCCCATCTTTTTTTTTTTTTTTTGAATTTTTTGGGGGGGATTTTTTGCTGGTTTTTGCTTCTGCAAATTTTCAGCACTGCGCATGCACCATCTTGTTTTTGGCTTTTTTCCTATTTTTTGCTTGATTTTTGGCACCGTGCATACGCACGCCCAGCGCAGCCACGCAGCGCGGGAGGAAGCGAACTGGTGGCGAGGTAAGTTAGAACCCACCCCTGCCCTGAATGTGTATTGATCCCTTTTTCCAATTCTTTAAAAGGATTTGGGGTTTTTATGAGCTTGTGGACATCACTTTGACAAATGTCTTTGAGAAATAGCAAGCTACTTCCAAAATCTTGCCAAGAAAAAGATAAGGACTATTCGTGGCAGTCCCCAGGAGTTAACATGGATTGAGAATATAGAATAACAGAGGTGGAAGGCACCTTGGAGGTCTTCTAGTCCAACCCACTGCTCAGGTAGGAGACCTTATACAATTTCAGACAAATGGCAGTCCAATCTCTCCTTGAAAACCTCCAGTGATGGAGCACCCATAACTTCTGGTGGCAAGCTGTTCCACTGGTTAATTGTTCTCACTGTCAGGAAATTTCTCCTTATTTCTAGGCCGGCTCTCTCTTGAATGATGTAAAGAGAAAGTGCTAGGGAATAATGTTCTCAAATTAAATAGCCAGTTTTCCAAAGTATGTCAAAGGTTTGGAGTCAGGATTTCCACCAGCTTCATGCTGTAAACTATACCAGTCAGCAGAATAGAAGTTGCTTCCTATTCAGGCAAGGTCATACCATTTGTTAGGCGAAGGAGAACATGAACACAATATAGCACTAGCAATAGCACTTAGACTTATATACCGCTTCAGCCCTCTCTAAGCTGTTTACAGAGTTCAGCATCTTGCCCCCAACAATCTGGGTCCTCATTTTACCCACCTCGGAAAGATGGAAGGCTGAGTCAACCTTGAGCCTGGTGAGATTTGAACAGCTGAACTGCTGAACTGCAGTGCTGCATTTTAACCACTGCGCCACCTCATAGTTCATGAGTAAGTAAATACAGGCTGCCCGTGACCTACGACCGCAATTGAGCCCAAAATTTCTGCTAAGCAAGACAGTTGTTACATGGATTTTGTCCCATTTTACCACCTTTCTTGCCATGGTTGTTAAGTGAATCACTGCAGTTGTTAAGTTAGGAACATGGTTGTTAAGTGAATCTGGTTTCCCCAATGATTTTGCTTGTCAGAAGGTTGCAAAAGGGGATCACGTGACCCAGGGAGACTACAACAGACATAAATACTAGTCAGTTGCCAAGCGACTGAATTTTGATCTTGTGATATTGGGATGCTGGAATGGTCGTAAGTATGAAAAACTGTCACATTTTTCAGTGCTGTTGTAACTTTGAACAGTCACTAAATCATCATCCTCTTTTAACGACCCCATAATCCCTTGCACGGTAGAGTCTGGGCAGTTGAATGGAGCTGAGTGTTTACTGGCCGGATGCCCTTCCTGTCGCCAATGCGGAGTTTTGTTCAGCAGATATATTCTCATCCTGCCCAGAGAGAGAAATATCTGCCTCTACCTAGGATCAAACTCACAGCCTCCGGATTGTGAGGTGAGAGCTCCACCTCTAGGCCAACGCACCACTCCTTTTGAATGGTCACTAAATGAACTGTAGTAAATCAAGGATTACCTTGACTACGTTCTCTCCCCCTATTCTTTCATTTAAGGTTGTCCTATTTGGTAGGTGAGACAAGAACTGATCTTTCTCTGCTTCTAGCCCAACACTTAAATCCCTGCGCCACACTGCTTAAGTCTTCTATTTTTTTTATAGAAAAGCCAGATAACATGAGTAGAAGAACAGATTAAGCCAGGTAATAGCAATTCTAATCCATGCTATTTACGCCTTCTCAAAGAACTTGAATTATATCAAGGTATTCCCCAACCTCCTAAAATAGTGACTATAATTAGTCAGGGATTAGAGTCAGAAACTCAAAATAAATAGAATCAGATGGAAGACGGGCAAAAGCAGAGCTGAGTAATCAGACCCAACCAGCAACCTAGAAAAAGGGAAATGTAGAATTTATTATCTGAAGCAATAATTCATATGCCCCAAGTAGAGAAGAACAGATACCGCAAGCACAAATTGCTGAATGACATTTAATGCAAGTATAACATGAAGATATACTCGGGGTCTCTCTGCTATACGTCTTCTAGAATAACTGCCTCTGAGCAATTTATGTTACTCTCTGCTCTGTAGCCCGTCTTCCTACGAAATAATAGTTTTCGGCGCCAATATTATCAAGAAGCAGGAGATTAATAATAACACAATTAAATGCTGCCACGTGTTTTAAGGCAACCCACTGGAGACAGATTACAGAGAAGAGCCAAGAAGATGACTAGGAATGTAAACTAAGAGTACAATTTAAGGTGAACACAAGCAATGATACTCTGTCTGGAAACTGCCTTTTAGAGAGAAGGCTCTCCCAGGAAAACTGTGTTGTCGAGAGCAGAAATTGCACGAAACCAGCCCAGCATGGAGAGATGGTGGGTTATGTAGACACGTTCACACTTTCATCCCGGCCTCCTCTGTTTATCTCCGTTAGCGTCATCAGCCCACTGTCTTGGTTACAATATACTGTTCTTCATTATATCCCTACCTACTTTTGAATATTTGATAAGCTTTTTCCCCAAAGACAGAACATTTACATTCTGTGAATTTTTAAAAACTTGCTCCAGAAATCTCTTTCCTGCAATCATACAGATGGTAGAACATTATTATCTCGTGCGGCTAATGGGCGCCTGAAGCCAAGCTAAAACTATTCCGCCTATGAATAGAATATCCAACATGTCCAAGAAGAAGAGATTGGACAACCATTAGTCTGAAATGGTATAGGGTTTCCTGCTTGAGCAAGGGGTTGGACTAGAAGACCTCCAAGGTCCTTCCAACTCTGTTATTCTGTTCTGTTCTGTTCTATTCTTTATGGGACTTGTTCAAGAGATATTCAAGTTATGCAAGGTCTGGTCCATTTTGAACCATTTGGTCAACCTCACATTGACCGAAAAATGCAAAGTTACGGGCAAAGGAGATCTAGAAGATGGGTTAGGGTTCACAGCTGTTTTGGAGACTGGAGGCTAAAACACATAAAGAATAGTTGCAGGAATTGGGTATGTCTAGTTTAATGAAAAGAAGGACCAGGGGAGACATGATAGCAGTGTTCCAATATCTCAGGGGCTGCCACAAAGAAGATTTGGGGGTCAAACTATTCTCCAAAGCACCTGAGAGTAGGACAAGAAGCAACAGATGGAAACAAAACAAGGAGAGAAGCAACTTAGAACTAAGGAGAAATTTCCTAATAGAATAATTAACCAGTGGAATGACTTGCCTCTAGAAATTGTGGGTGCTCCAACACTGGAGATTTTTAAGAAGAGATTGGACACCCATTTGCCTGAAGTGGTATCTCCTGCTTGAGAAGAAGGTTGGACTGGAAGACCTCCAAGACCATTTTTCACACTTATGACCATTGCAGCATCTCCAGGGTCACATGATCAAAATTCAGCTGCTTGGCAACTGACTTGTGTTTATGACGGTCGCAGTGTCCCAGGATCATGTGGTCCCCTTTTACGACCTTCTGGAAAGCAAAGTCAATGGGGGAGCCAGATTCACTTAACAACCATGTTACTAACTTAGCAACTGCGGTGATTCTCTTTACAGCTGCGGCAAGAAAGGTCGTAAAATGGGACAAAACTCACCTAACAAATGTCTCACTTAGCAACAGAAATTGTGGTCGTAAGACGAGCGCTATCTGTACCAAAAGTCTTCTCCCTCCAGACCTATAACTGAGAGCTGTATAAGGCTGTAAAATTTGCCAGCTGAGTCCATCTCAAATCTTTCCAAGTCTCTGTAGGGACTTCTCCAGGCAGTTTCCAAGAATTGAACAGAATTGAAGAAAAATGATATGAGAGAGAGATGAGGCTTGCTCATAAGATCTAGGCTGATTAATGTTATATTTTGGTTGGGTATTTTCAAAACTGTAAGTGGGGTGCTGTAAAGATAACTGCAGTCTAAAGAATTGAATTTGCTGTTGAATTGAAATTTTATTCTATTACATTTGGAACTTTATATGAAATAATTGTTCGGTGCAGAAAAGAGTTATTCCCAAGCCACCATCTTAGATTACAGATGAAAGCACTCACTCCTTGTTTATAAAGTGGCACTCAATCAGTTCCACGGTAAGACTAATTGACATTAATTTAGGTAATCATGGTTTAATGATTTACCTAAACGTCAGATTGCGTGATTTCCCCCCCCCATGTAGTGCAATATGCTTTCTCGTTCTCTTTTTTGTTGCTTTTTGCACAAATATATCAATATCAATATATGCACGGTTTTACACAAAATAAATATAGGGAAAGGTATTTTAAAAATACCTTGAAAAAATAAAGGTAGCTAGCAGTCTAACATGAGGTTACTCTAATTTGTGAAGATGATTATTATGATACTCTAAATTATTTTACTGCATTTCTTGTATGTTCCACTAACCAGTGTGGCCAAAAATGAGGCGCAGAAATGTTGGCCTCAACCGTCGTCGTAAGTCGAGGACTTATCTGTATTTGTGCTGCTATAACGAAACAGAAATAAGATATAATAACCCAAAGACTGTTGGACAAAGGAAATTCGTAAGGAAACATTTATCTCAAATCTTACAGCGAACGAGATGAAAAAATAATTTGAAAGTAGTATACATAATAATTAATCATATTTTTAAAAGGTTGTCTCATAAGATCTTCTTGTGCTATTTCAGAAATGCCTCAGAAAGGATAATTTAGCATGAAAGATAGTTTAAAAACCCATTAGATATAATGAATAAACCGGCGCCATCCCCAAATAATAATAATATTTCAAAATAGGGCTCACAACTAATTAAATAGAAAGCAGAAGCAAACAGCTGAATCTAACTGTAACAGTAGCCAAATTAAGTCACCGTCCCAAGATAATCTAAAATCTGTTTGTTTTCTCCCTGATAAAGAAGATACAGTCCCTCTCCAGCACTGCAAAATATAGATATATAGAGAGAAAATATCATTTAATAACTAGTCTAATCTCCGATTTTGTCTGTCAAGATTTTGATCCCCATTTAATAATCAATTGTTCCCAATTCTTCCTCCCTTTCAAGTCTTAAGAGATCAAATGCGGTCAAAATCCACCAGTTCCATTTACATCTAATTGAGAGAAAAGCTACTTAGAAATCCTTTCGGAATTAAAAAGATACGATCATCTCTCGTCGCTGTGTGTTATTTTTTTTGCGGCAAAAATCCTGCTGTGTATCAAATGGAAGAGGCATTCAGATAACTTTTGTGCTGCAGAATAGGCTTATTGCGGGAATAAGGTTAATAAACCAATCTGAATCCATCTGACATCATGTTGTGCTTTGCACTTACTTAATTCCCCTTCTGTTACCCAGCCTCTCCATCACAGAATTGGATACAAAAATCTATAACAGTGAAAATGCTACCTGTCCTTGGGGCACAAATCTGAAATTCACCACCTGCTGCCATCCAACTGGGATTCTAGATTTACATAGGTAGACAGGTAGACAGATGGCTAGAGATAGATAGATGGACAGACAGACAGACAGATGGTAAGAATGGGTGAGTGGGGGAGTGGATGGATGGATGGATGGATGGATGGATGGATGGATGGATGGATGGATGGATGGATGGATGGATGGATGGGCGGGTGGATGGGTGGATGGCCAGATAGGTGGATAGAAAGGAAAGAGAGAGATGGATGAGAGAGAGAAAGAGAGAGAGAGAGAGATGGATGAGAGAGAGAGAGAGAGAGAGAGAGAGAGAGAGAGAGAGAGAGAGAGAGAGAGAGAGAGAGATGGAAGAGAGAGAGAGAGAGAGATGGAAGAGAGAGAGAGATTAAGAGAGAGAGAGAGAGAAAGAAAGAAAGAAAGAAAGAAAGAAAGAAAGAAAGAAAGAAAGAAAGAAAGAAAGAAAGAAGAGATGGATGATAGATAGATAGATAGATAGATAGATAGATAGATAGATAGATAGATAGATAGATAGATAGATAGATAGATAGATAGATAGATAGATAGATAATAGATTGACAGACAGACGTAGGTAGGTGGGCAGGTAGGTGGATAGGTGGATGGATGAATGGATGCCAGACAGATGGATAGAGAGAAGAAAGAGAGAGAGAGAGAGATTAAGAGAGAGAGAGATATAAGAGAGAGAGATAAGAGGGAGAGAGGGAGAAATGAGAGAGGGAGAGAGATAAGAGAGAGAGAGAGATAAGAGAGAGAGAGAGAGAGAGACAGAGAGAGAAATGAGACAGAGAGAGACAGAGAGAGAGAGAGAAAGAGAGAGAGATGAGAGAGAGAGAGATAAGAGAGAGAGAGAGAGAAATGAGAGAGAGATAAGAGAGAGAGATAAGAGTGAGAGAGAGAAATGAGAGAGATAAGAGAGAGAGATAAGAGTGAGAGAGAGAGAAATGAGAGAGAGAGAGAGAGAGAGAGAGAGAGAGAGAGAGAGAGAGAGAGAGAGAGAGAGATGAGAGAAAGACTGGGTGACTTACAACATTAAAAACAGTAAAACCATGAGATCTATATATTACTAATAACAATAAAAATACAAATTTTAATTAAGATGGGGAGGGTGGGAACAGGCTGTGCAGGTAGGGGGAGGTGGGTTCTGTTCTTTGCCTGTCAACCACCATTAGTGTGATACTCCCCCATTGGGTACTCAAGCCATCTGGCAGAGCCTGTTCTTCAGGGTCTTATGGAAGGCCAAGAGGGTGGGAGCAGATCTCAGCTGGGGGATAAGATGTTCCAGAGGGCAGAAACCATAGCAGAGAAGACTCTTCTCTTGGACCCCATCAGCTAGGATTCCTTGACTAATGGGGTTCCGCTGTCAGCATGGGTGGGGTGGGCCAGTCCCATTGGGGTGAGATGGTTCCTCAGATAAGCTGGACCCATGTCATGCAGGGCTTTAAAAGGTGACCACCATGCCTTGAACTGATACTAGCACCATGGAGAGCTCCACACCAACAGTTGTGGAGATTCAAAGGACAACCTATTCTCCAATCAAATCGACCTACTGAAGCAAGAGTTTGAATAGATTTTTTTGATCTGGGACAAGGCTAGGAGGGACCCATTTGCATCTACTATGGATGAATTTTAAAAAACCCAGTCCCGAATTAGCTTGACTAATCTTGACTTCAAGACAGAACACCAGTCTAACTTGAAGCTCCGGATAAAAAGGTCAATTCTCAATTTAATTCCTGGGGGAAAATAAAAGATCTAAGCTTTCTTTCTCCTACTCTCCCACAGTGCCACGATATTTGAAAATTTAACATTTCTCCTTTGAATAATACGCTTCTGTTATGGTTTGCAGTGACTCAGCGACATGTTCTCCTGTTTTATTTTTATTAGCTGCTTACAGTG
>JALIGW010000021.1:13886591-13906591 GCA_023053685.1 Diadophis punctatus similis
GCAAGAACACAAGCGAGTGATCAGACGAGGAGACCCGAAACTCATTGGTAGCCTCACACTGCAATGAAGAAGGACACACATTCAATTTTGTAGCTACTAAGAGCCATGGTGGCACAGTGGTTAGAATACAGTATGCAGGCTACTTCTGCTGACTGCCGGCTGCCAGCAATTTGGCAGTTCGAATTTCACCAGGCTCAAGGTTGACTCAGCCTTCCATCCTTCCGAGTGGGTAAAATGAGGACCCAGATTGTTGGGGGCAATAGGCTGAACTCTGTAAACTGCTTAGAGAGGGCTGTAAAGCACTATGAAGCGGTATATAAGGCTAAGGGCTATTGCTACTAAGATTGTTGGACGAGCAGGCACAAAAACAGCCACAGAAGTGATTGAAGCCCGCAAAATGGCTCCCTCGTCAGTCAACAGGAGTGCTTATCAGCTTATCAAGTACTTCAGATGCAAGAGTTTGGCAGCACGAGGAAACAAAAGCCAACTTAATAGCCAGCCATCAACACCCCAAACAACATCTAAAAAGCCACACACAATATAAATACTACACACGGAACAGCCCAAAGCACACACTCTGCTAGAGAGAACTTCCCTGAGGATGGGCTCCAGTATGAGTCCGAAAGCTCGGAAGACAAAACCTCTGGTCCCGGTGACCGACCCAGATTATTTCCTGCAACGTTATCCTGGGACACATAGATTCACCTTCATTCGTGATGAATCTGTGTGGTCTCCATCTCAAACTGAAGCACAAATGGTTCCTGTAGTCTGATTATTTTTCTGGAAATCCGTTC
Source organism: Diadophis punctatus similis (assembly GCA_023053685.1). Classification (NCBI taxonomy): domain Eukaryota; kingdom Metazoa; phylum Chordata; class Lepidosauria; order Squamata; family Dipsadidae; genus Diadophis; species Diadophis punctatus. The sequence goes on from JALIGW010000021.1 coordinate 13,887,386, forward strand.
ATACTACCACACCATTTACGATGGAGAGTCAATGGCAATTTCCAGTTTGCCAAGGTTTTTCCTTTCAAATAGGGCTGGGATTTCTAGCAACTACAATGACAATTTCAGTTTGTTGACTGTTAAAGAAACACAGGTTGTCCTCGGCTTACGGCAGTTCATTTAGTGACCTTTCAATGTTAAAACAGCACCGAGAAAAGTGACTCATAAACGTTTTTCACACTTACGGCTGTTGCAGCATCCCCGTGGTCATGTGATCAAACTTCAGAAGCTTGACTCATATTTATGACCGTTGTAGTGTCCCGGGGTCATGTGACCCCATTTTGAGACCGTCTGACAAGCAAAGTCAATGGGGAAGCCAGACTCACTTAGCAACTGTGTTTCTGACTTAACAACTGCAGTGCTTTCACTTAACATCTGTGGCAAAAGAGGTTGTACAATGGGGCAAAACTCACTGTCTCAAAACAGAAATTTTGGTTGGAAGTTGAGGACTATCTGTACGTAGATGATACAGTAAATCTTAGTTCAACAAACCATGGTTTAACCAGTTCCTGATGCAACTAATAAAAACCATCCATGCTTTTGCACCTGTCTAAAATCCCAGCTTCCATTTTATGCATGTGTACGATTAGAGTTTGTTGCAGAAAAATCAATTTCCAGAAGCACACACAGATAACTGATTCAGCTGGATTCATTAACTTCTTTATAAACATAGTAATATATATACAATACCACAAGTAGATTATTTCTTCAAGTAAACACAAGCAGGAGAGTTAGTTTCATTTCAACAGAGCAGACAAGCACAGAGTGGGCTGAGAGAACAGAGTGGACTGAGCCACGCCCAGCCTTAAGCTTAAGTTTTCAGTTTCGATTCTCTGCACAGACTCAGATGTGTTTAGCTCCCATTGGCTGACTTAGTTGCTATGCCTATTCATTGGCTGACCTTGTTAACATGGCTCTCCCAGTTCATGAATATCTTAACATGTACTGCTACAAAATATATGTGTGTAAACTCCCGTTTGGATAGAATTGAAATTCTGCTTTAACAGATCTCATTTTTACAGTAGTTTTAAAGCACGGTGGCACTTCCAAGTCAAGTATAATATCTCTGGAATAAAGCGTTTAGCTGCTAAAGAAAATTGGCCTAATCACAATTTAAATCAGCCATGCCATGGTATGAAACCAGAGACTGTCTGGAACAATGGATGAGTGAAATTCTGCCGTGGAAAACTGGACTAATGTGTCTAAGCAGAAAATGTAATCCAAAAGTTAAATAACTTAAAGCAGAGGTCTTCAAACTTGGCAACTTTAAGATGCGTGGACTTCAACTCCCAGAATTCTCCAGCCAGCATAACTGGCGGAAGAATTCTGGAAGCTGAAGTCCACAAGTCTTAAAGTTGCCAAGTTTGAAGACCTCTGACTTAAAGGAATGGATATCAAATAAAGCAAGAAATTTATGCTACTGGGGGGGAGGGGAATCATCTAAACATACTTATGAAGAGAGGTTACCAATTAACAGTGGTGGTGAATACACAATTTAAACTCTATAGTCTCTCTAATATACAAGTAGTCCTTGACTTATAACACCACCTCCTTCTCCTTTCTCCTCCTCCTCCTCTTCCTTTTCCTCCTCCTCTTCCTTCTCCTTCTCCTTCTCGTGACAAGTTACAACAGCAACGGAAAAAGTGACTTACAATTGTTTTTTACACTTATGACTGGTCACCTGATCAAAATTCGGATGCTTGGCAATTGACTCATATTTATGACAATTCATGTGATCCGAGACAAGCAAAGTTAATGGGGAAGACAGATTCCCTGAACAACCGTGTTACTAACTTAACAACTTCAGTGATTCACTTAACAACTGTGGAATGAAAGGTCATAAAATGGGGCAAAACTCACTTAACAAACATCTCCTCAATGGCAGAAATTTTGGGCTCAATTGTGGATGCAAGTCGAAGATTGCCTGTATTGATAATTATCTGTGCATGCTTGCCCAAACGTTTTAAAGGAACATAGCAGTCTCATTCACTGGAAAGAAGTATTATTTCATCAGTAGTGGGTTTCAATTATCTTTGCTACCAGTTCGCTATTGAGAAGCTTCTGCGCATGCGCAGAGACGTCCGGGCGGGTGGGTGGAGCCTCCCACCACCGCCGCTACTGGTTCGCCCGATCCAGGTTGAACCAGTAGCAGCCCACCACTGTATTTCATGTTCGAAAAGCTAAGCTTTTGTAAGAAGTGGTTTTCTACTCAAACCGATTCACAATGATTAGGACAATTGTGACATTTATAGGGCATTCTTGCTGGGTGGAATGCAACCAGCGTGTGTGTGTAAAAGAATCAGAACCAATTTTGTCAAGCGCCGAGGAAATCAGGAGATTCAGGCAGTTCAAATGAGTATAAAGATTTATTGCAAACTTAAGCTGTTTACAAGAATCTGACCAACTGACAGTCAAGGGAAATGAGTGGGAGATAAGAAAGGCATTCAAGGTGGGCTGGACTTAGCTCCCTTGCGGGCGTGCAGGGACTCATGACTTATGACACATTTGACCCCTCCCTAGGGGTCAGCCTGATCATCTCCTACAGTTTCTTGTTATGTTGTGTTGTGTTGTGTAGATATCTTCAAATATGAAGACTCCACCCACATCATGTCAATCAATCAGAACAGAGTTGGAAGGGGCCTTGGAGGTCTTCTAGTCCAACCCTCTACTCAAGTAGGAGATGCTATACCATTCCAGACAAGTGGTTGTCCAATTTCTTCTTAAAAACTTCCAGTGATGGAGCATCCACAATTTCTGGACAGAAGCTCACTGTCATGAAAGTTCTCCTTAGTTCCAGGTTGATTCTCTCCTTGGTTAGTCTCCATCCATGGACTCTTGTCTTGCCTTCAGATGCTTTGGAGAATAGGCTGGCCCCCTCTTCTTTGTGGCAGCCCCTCAAATAAGTTGTAAGTTTCATTTATAACAGAATAACAGAGTTGGAAGGGACCTTGGAGGTCTTCTAGTCCAACCCCCTGCTCAAGCAGTATTTCAGACAAGTGGCTGTCCAGTCTCTTCTTAAAAACCTCCAGTGATGGAGCACCCACAACTTCTGGAGGCAAGTCATTCCACTGGTTAATTGTCCTCACTGTTAGTAAATTTCTCTTATCTCCTATTTGCACGGATGATGACCGTGGCTCTTTCCTGAGCATGCAGCACAGAAGTTACTAACATTTATGATAATCAGGGCAAAGCAATGAGTCTTAAGTCTCTAATCAACAGGGATATATCCTGACTGATCCTTCCTTAGCATCGCACACATTAGCAGAGGGAAGAATTTGCATTCATGCAAATGTATTTTCTTGCTTTTATTATCAGGAATTATATGCCACTTCAATCGTAAGATTGGCCAACTCCGCTGGGGTCTGAGAGAGACAGGAATCCGCTTAAATCAAGTGCTCAGTTGCCTTGTAGATCAAGCTGCACAGCTGGTGGGGGAGCAATGAAATATTACAGGGAATATTTCAGCCAGCAGCAGCCCAGAGACATAAATTTGGGGTGGACTAGAAAGGATGCAGTTTAAACCAGATGGCCAGAATAAATAATAAAAATAATTGCAGGGCTTTTTTGCAGTGGAGAGACCAGCGTGTTTAAGAATTCGTGTGTTTTTTTTAATCTATTTTAATAGGGATTTGTAAGTTTCCATCAGGTAGAATAAAAGTTTCCTAGCAAAAGATATTTAGCAAGTACAGTTGACTTATGGCTGCTCATTTGGAATTGTGCAAAGTTACAACGGCACTGAGAAAAGTAACAGGATCATTTTTCACACTTATGGCCGTTGCAGCATCCCAGTGGTCACGTGATCAAAATTCAGAGGCTTGGCAACTGGCATGGACTTATGACGGTTGCAGTGTGCCGAGTACACGTGATCCCCTTTTGTGACCGTCTGATAAGCAAAGTCAATGGGGAAGCCAGATTCACTTAACAACCGTGTTACTAATTTAACAACTGCAGAAGATTCACTCAACAACGGTGTCAAGAAAGGTCGTAAAATGGGGCGAAACTCACTTAACCACCATCTTGCTTAGCAACAGAAATGTTGGGCTCAATTGTGGTGGTAAGTCAAGGACTACCTCCAATACCTAAGGATTTATATTTGTTTAATAGAAGTATTCGTCTTATATTACAAAGTAATCAAGCTCTCTGTATTCAATATCATGACACACACAGCCAAAGTAAAAGAAATATTTCTGGAATAAGATTGCGGCCAGCAAATTTTTTTCTATCTCTCGATTCCTTTCCCCTTTGGCTCCTCCCTTTGCAGGGCAGATATGCAGAAATATTACAGGAGGAACGATGAAGTTACATTGAAGGAAGACGTTAGAAAACAATTAGGGAATAATGAAACTTGAGAAAGCATCCCAGAATCGACACTCCCTAGTCAGGGGTGGGTTCCTACTTGCCTCACTGCCGGTTCGCTTCCTCCCACGCCATGTGGGCGCGCCACGTGGGCATGGGCGTGCTTTGCGTGCTCGTGCATGCACAGTGCCAAAAAATAAAAAAATAAAAAAAGCCAAAAACAAGATGGCAACCGCATGCACAGTGCTGGAAACTCGGCTTCTGCGCATGCTCAAAAGAGAAAAAAAGAAGAAGAAAAGAAGAAAAAATTCAAAAAAAATTCAAAAAAAAGATGGCGGTGCCCACGGACCGGCACCGACCGAATTGGGTCAGTGACGTCATTGTGACATCACCAGCGGGTTGCTGCCGGTTCGGGCGAACCGGTCCAAACCGGCAGGAACTCACCCCTGTCCCTAGTTCTCTGGAATGTAAAGGGGGGAGAAGGAAGGAAGAAGGGAGGGAGGGAGGGAGGGAGGGAGGGAGGAAAAATAGAGGAAGGAGGGAGGGAGGGAAGGAAGGAGGAAGGAACAAAAAGTCCACTGAATTCTCTCTGGTGACACGGATAACCAGGCTCAAATTCTCCTGTTTCACACACATTATGAAAAATCTTAGCTTTCTTGCGATGGAAAAGGTAGAATGAAAGAGAAGAGGAGGGCCACCAACAGCAAGGATGGATGGATTCAATTGTGGTGACGGTGGCACCATTAGAAGACCTGAAAGACCAGACGAGGGACCAATCACCACGGAGAAAATCTATCTTTCTGGTTGGTGCAACCTAACCTCTCTCCCAATACATACGTGTGTACACAAAGAAGGGGGGGAGGGGGAAAGAGTGTACAATTCTTAATCACCACAAACTGGAGGCAATTAATTTTTACATCTGAGTCACCAATCTTGTGCCTGGCTTGTAAACTCCCCATATAGAATATTTACCATTGCAGAGGGAACATTAAGCTTGGCATTTGTCTAATGAGGCGATTCTCCTGTTTGCATTATCTTAAAGCACATTTTTCTAACTTGGTGCCCTCCAGGAGTGTTAGGTTTCAAATCCCCTTCTCCCCAGCCCTGCGCGGCTCTCACTTTCCTTAATGTCATATATTCTCCAATTATAAGTTGGCAGCTGCCACAGTCGCACAAAAGAAAATAATGTTAATTGCTGGGTATCTGTGCAATTTATTTCCGTCTCGCAAAAGTACGGATGCAGGCCTGGCGGCTGCACCGGATTTTCTTTTCAAATCTACGCTCTGATTTCTCAAGAAAAGGAAAGGATAGACAGAAGAGGCTCGCTAGTGAATACAGCTCCTTTTAAGTGCAAAGTGGGAGAGCAAAACTACTGAGAGAGATAACTCTCCTTTTACAGGCCTACGCAAACAAAAGCATACGACAAAAAGTAGCTTTTGGTCACCACAGTACAAAAAAAAGGATGTTGAGGCTTTGGAAAAAGAGGAGAGAAGAGAAGAGTAAGATGATTAAAGGCCTGGAGACAAAAACATATTGTGGAAAGTGCCCCCCACCCCAGAAGAATGAAATATTTTGGGGGATATTAAAAAGGCAGGATAGTATATTTCCCCTAAAGGAGAAATGGGGAAAAAAATCTTAAGGGAGGCAGAAACCAGCCCCAATCTCCCTGCCCCAAGCAGAAACTGAGGAGGCCAGCTTTTAGAAATGCAGATTTGGTCATCCATTCAGAAAGACTGGGTCAGACAGAGACTCCAGATAAGCAACACAATTAGGCAAGCCAAAGTTGACAAGATTAGCTCAGACAAACACCTAGGATTTGCATTTCCCCTTCTGCCTATAGAGTCAGCCATGACCCCATAGGAATCTGACAACAGCCAATAGAACAGGAAGCTCAAATACAAAGCCCAAAAGAAGGTATAAAAACCCATGCACTCCCGACTCCATTTTGATGGCTGTCCCAGAACTGCACGCTCTGTGTGTGTGTGTGTGTGTGTTGGTTCTGTTCACCAATAAACAGAATCTTTCTTTCCAATCAGCCGCCATTTTATTCCCGGCTTGGACCTGGATCAGATAGATTTTCTTCTAACAATATGAAGACCTGTTGCAGGACTTGGGTTTGGCTACTTGAGAGAAAAGAAGGACTAGTGGTGGGGGGACATGATAGCAGTCTTCCAGTATTTGAGGGGCTGCCACAAAGAAGAGGGGGGTTAAGTTATTTTCCAAAGCACCTGTAGGCAGGACAAGAAACAATGGATGGAAATTAATCAAGGAGAGAATCAAACTAGAACTAAGGAGAAATGTCCTGACAGTGAGAACAATCAACCAATGAATGACTTCTCTCCAGATGTTGTAGGTGCTCCAACACTGGAGGCTCTTAAGAAAAGACTGTGAACAGTCACTTGTCTGAAATGGAACAGGATCTCCTGCTTGAGCAGGGGGTTGGACTAGAAGACCTCCAAGGTCCCTTCCAGCTCTCTTCCGAATGAATATATATATATATGAAGCCACTGTCTGAAAGTCACAAATAGAACAACAGTATAGGAAAATGTTCTCCTGTGGTTATGGCCTCGCGTGAAATACTCTTACAAGAAAAATTGACCTTGTGTTGTAAATGTATTGATCAAGATTTTTGCCGCGCCAGCTATTCATAATTGGTTTAAGCTTCATCGTTCTCAAACGCCAATGACTGTCAGGAAAAGTACAAACAAGCTTGGGCTGCCCAGAATAATGTCTTTAGGTCGTTTTACAGTGAGGGCCAAACTAGAAGTGACAGCCAGATCTGTCTTTTCCACTCGTTGGCCCCGTTCAATGAGAATCCAGGGAAGGGATGAGTGAAAGAGTATACAGGGTTATTCAAAAAGAATGAACCGATTTCATGACGCATTGCTTCAGTTCTCAAGCATCGTCAGTGACCATTTGAAAGAGGAGTTATCTAAGTTTTGAATGGCTGCCACAGGGGTGATGTAGTCGCGTCGTTCTTCCAGCAATGTTCAGTTGTTTGTTTACCCTCGGAATGACGAGTCCTCAGGAAAAGGCGGTTCTGCGTTCTCGAGTTCGCGAAAACAAATTCGGTTGTCAAGGTGCAGCGTGCTTTTCGAAGGCACCTAACCGTGTGTGATTTTTTTTCTTGTGGGGGTATGTAAAAGATCGTGTTTATGTTCCACCGCTACCCACTAACCTCGATGACCTTAAACATCGAATAACAGCAGCGATCAACTCAGTGGATTGTGATATGCTGATACGCGCCTGGGAGGGATTCTCTTATCGCATTGATGTTGCCCGTGCTGCAGGTAGCGGCCACATTGAACACTTGAAAGACAGGAAATAAAAGTTGAATCTGAGTATAATACTTGTGACTTGGCTGGAATTTTGTATTACTTTTCCTTAATAAAATAATGCGTCATGAAATCATTTCATTCTTTTTGAATAACCCAGTATAACAGACCTAGAAAGCAATGCATTTCCGTGTGTGTGTGTGTGTATGTGTGTACTATATATATATATATATATATATATATATATATATATATATATATGTATGTATGTATGTATGTATGTATGTATGTATGTATGTATGTATGTATGTATGTATGTATGTATTCATATATATATATATATATATATATATATATATATATATATATATATATATATATATATATATATATATATATATATATATATATATATATATATATATATATGTGTGTGTGGGATTTTTTGCTGATAAATGAAAATAAAGGGAGACTATTATAGATCTATTTCGAGCTTATTTTGCTCTCGTCAGATAGCCATACCCCTTACTAGAGTATATATATTTACCCCTTACTGGGGTAAATATATAAATATATATATTTACAAGGAAATGCATTGCTTTCTTGGTCTTTTATTCCAGATTTTTTGTTTAATGAAGTCAAGCTCTGTACAGGTACTCCTCAACTTACAAGTCCAAAATTTCTATTGCTAAGTGAGTCAGTGGTGAATTGAGCATTGCCTCGTTTTACGAACTGTCTTGCCACAGCTGTTAAGTGAATCACTGCAGTTGTTAAGTCAGTAACACAGTTGCTAAGTGAATCTGGATTTCTCCACTGACTTCGCTCATCAGAAGGTCACAAAAGGGAATCACACGACACTGCAACTATCATAAATATGAGTCGGAATTTTGATCACATGACCATGGGTCGTGCAAGGGTCGTAAGTGTGAAAAATGGTCATGTCACTTTTTTCAGTGCCGTTGCATCTTCGAACGGTCACTAAATGAACTATTGTAAGCCTGTACCAGCCTGGAGACAAAGAGACCTCAAAACAGAGGTTTTAATATAAGTTATTTTCAAATAACTCAAGTTCTTCATCAAGGAATGAAAACTCGTTCATAGAATTCTACAAAAATAATTTGAATAGGGAAGAAATTGATAAACAATGATTTTGAAGGAACTCACCCAACCACGGTAATTTTCCTAACCCTGGCATATCTGATTGTTGCTGAAACAGAAAGCTCAGTGGAAAGGGAAGAGGTTAAGAGGAAAGTAAGAGCAGCTACGGCAAGATAAATTTCTTTTCCCATTTCAGCATTACTTGACACTTGACTGGCAAGAACAGAAATTATATTGGCAGTTTCATTGAGTTTATCTTTGGCTCTTGGGCGAGTTTTCTGTAATCAGCCGTTTCCTGATCTTTAGATGTTCATTCTGTGAAAATGGTGAGGTGTTCTTTTGTAAAGAAAGAACATTATAAACTGCTTCTCAAGAAGTACAAACAAACCCAACTTTTACATTTAAAGTACCAATACAGAAATAATTCAGCTCTAAGTCACAAAATGTCCTAAATCACAACAATAACAACAAAATTCTATATTGTATAGCTAGATAAATGAATACTATGCATTCATTAAGTAGGAAATGGACCGAAATGTAAGATAACCAAAAGTAAATACAAGGTTATAAAATCTTATGAGCAGGAATTCAACTCCCAGAATTCCTGGCTCAGGAATTCTGGGAGTTGAAGTCCACAAAGGGGCCATAGTTGCTCATGCCCGCTCTTATCCATCAAAATAGCATCATACCGGTACACATAAACACAGGGATGAGATTCAGCCAGTTCGGACCGGTTCGGGTGAACCAGATGTTAATTTTAATCTGGTTCGCCGAACCGGTTGTTCCAAGGACTGGCTGACCCACCCCTCTCCTCCCAGGAGTCTCCACGTGGCCCGTTTTGGATGCCAGGTAAGTGCAGGGCATGCACCAAGGCTCTGGGAGGGCGAAAAATGGGCCTACCGGAAATATCAGAAGTCCAGACACGGGCCTGTTTCCGGCCTCCGGAGGCCTCCGCAGCCCGGGAGAGGCCGTTTTTGCCCTCCCGGAGGCTCGACAAAAATCTCCGGAGCCTGGGGTGGGCGAAAAACGGGCCTACCGGACGTACTGGAAGTCCACAAATGGGCCCATTTCTGGCCTCCAGAGGGCCTCCGGAGGGCCTCCAGTGCCCAGGGGAGGCTGTTTTCGCCCTCCTGGAGGCTCGAGGAAAGCCTCTGGAGCCTGGGGAGGGCGAAAACGTCCCCCCCTGCCATGGTGCAGGAGGCCGAGTAGGCCACGCCTCCATGGCCACACCTACCCAGCAACCGGACAGCGAACCAGTTGCTAAAAATTTTCAATCCCACCCCTGCTTAAACAAGTTACTAACTTTGGATGTTCTCAATGCTACAATTGAAGTTAAAATCTGCAGGGTCCTTGGTGCTCTCTGAGCTTGGTGGTTTTCTTGCAGACGTTTAATTACCAAACTAGGTAACACCATCAGTGCTAGCAGTCAGGTGATGAAACTTCTGCAAGAAAACCACCAATCTCAGAGAGCACCAAAGACTTCTCATTTCTATGCCGAGCTACAAATATTCTCTTCTATAGGTTAAAATCTTCTCTGCAGCACCCATCAAGGTTCACAAGCTTACAGATGGATCTTGAGAGTGGGTTCAAAGGCACCTAGCACCACATACTCCATAATGCATGCCTGCGACCATCAACACTTTTATGAAATCCCAACCATAAAATTCAATGAGCACATAAACTCCGACCAACAGCTCATGCATTCCAAATCCAGCTAAAATAATTGAGCTGAAAGAACAAGAGAAAGTTTTTTAAAAGCTCCAAGATTCTAGCAATTACACAAATAGTTTCCAAACCAGGCACACGCTATTTCAGGGGTGGGCTGCTGGGGGTTGCAGGGGTTCAAGAGAACCTCTAGCTAAGATTCTGTGTAGTTCGGAGAACCCCCAAATCCCACTCTTGGCTGGCCCCGCCCCTCCCACCCCTCCCAGGAGTTCCCACGCAGCCTGTTTTAGATGCAGGTAAGTGCAGGGCGCGTGGGGAGGCTTGGGGGGGGTGAAAAACAGGCCTACCGGAAGTTCGGGAAGGCCGGAAACGGGCCTGTTTCTGGCCTCCAGAAGGCCTACAGAGCCTGGGGAGGCCGTTTTAGCCCTCCTGGAGGCTGGAGGAAACCCTCCGGAGCCCGGGGAGGGCAAAAATATCTCCCCGGTGCAGGAGGCTGACTAGGCCACGCCCACCATGGCCACGCCCACCCAGCAATTGGACAGAGAACCCCTTGCTAAAAAAATTTGAAGCCCACCCCTGCGCTATTTGGAAACATGAATTGAATTCATGGCTATGCAAGTAACCTTGACTTACGACCACAGTTCAACCTAAAATTTCTGTTGCTAAGCGAGACAATTGTTAAGGGAGTTTTGCTAAGTTAGGAACACGGTTGTTAAGTGAATCTGGCTTTCCCGTTGACTTTGCTTGTCGGAAGGTGGCAAAAGGGGGGGGTCACATGACCCCCAGACATTGCAACCGTCATAAGTACATGCCAGTTGCCAAGCCTCTGAACTTTGATCACATGACCCTGGGGAGGCTGCAAGGGTCGTAACTGTGAAAAACGGTCATAACTCACTCTTTTCAGTTCTGTTGTAACTTCGAAAAGTCACTAAACGAATGGTTTTAATTTGATGATTTCCTGTAAGGTGGTTGGGTTCATTTGGGCGTTGCACAATGTGTGAACCAAACCATCGGCATCTGTGAAGGACCCTTTGTGTCTTACCACAATGTAGGAACCTAGCTAACTGTCTCCCTGCTACATAAATACAGTAACCATATACATCTTTATTATAAAGGACAACCCTTTATAGCAAATGTATTTATTTTTTGTAAATAACACACCTTTGTCCTTTATTGTGGTGGCTTAACTCTTATTGTACAAACGGTACCACTTAGTGGTCAGTCTGCCACATTCGTCTAAAAAATGTGGATGTTAAAATTGTCTTTTTAAAATAAAGGACCGTGCACTGTTTGGTTTCAGATATTTTTTATTGGAATGTGCATTTTTTTAAAAAAAAAGTTTTGTTTAGTTTTGCTCTTGAATTTTTGCCTTCATTTCACTGACTTTAAGTACTTTGCAGATGATTTCACTGCTTTTTATTCTTTTTCCCGGCACCGTTTATTACTTCTGAATCAGGAGTTCAAAATAGCACACTGGTGAAATCCATCGTTAAATGCCATCTATTCCACATCTGGCTTAGCACGTTCTCTATGGCAACCTTGTATGTGCTGAATCTCTTCTGAAGGAACATTAAGGAAGGACATCCTGCCTTTGTTACGTTTTAGCAAGCCACGTATATCCTCACAGCTTTTACTGATCCTTCATTCTGCTCCCACGGAGTTTCATTATCAACTGGTTTGCTTGCTTGCTGGCTGGCTGGCTGGCTGGCTGGCTGGCTGGCTGGCTGGCTGGCTCTATCTATCTATCTATCTATCTATCTATCTATCTATCTATCTATCTATCTATCTATCTATCTATCTATCTATCTATCTATCTATCTATCACAGTATCTATCATCTATCTATCTATCAATCATCTATCTATATCTATATTATAATCATCTATAAGAGCCGAGGTGGCGCAGTGGTTAAATGCAGCTACTGCAGGCTACTCCAGCTGACTGCTAGTTCAGCAGTTCAGCTGTTCAAATCTCACCAGGCTGAAGGTTGACTCAGCCTTCCATCCTCCTGAGGTGGGTAAAATGAGGACCCAGATTGTTGGGGGCAATATGCTGAACTCTGTAAACCGCTTAGAGAGGGCTGTAAAGCACTGTTAAGCGGTATATAAGTCTAAGTGCTATTGCTATTGCTATCTATCTATCTATCTATCTATCTATCTATCTATCTATCTATTTATCTATCTATCTATCTATCTATCTATCTATCTATCTATCTATCTATCTATCTATCTATCTATCTATCTACAGTATCTATCTATCTATCTATCCATCACGGTATCTATCATCTGTCTATCTATCAATCACCTATCTACCTATCTATCACGGTACCTATCATCTATCATGGTATCTATCTATCTATCTATCTATCTATCTATCTATCTATCTATCTATCTATCTATCTATCTATCTATCACGGTATCTATCATCTGTCTATCTATCAATCACCTATCTACCTATCTATCACGGTACCTATCATCTATCATGGTATCTATCTATCTATCTATCTATCTATCTATCTATCTATCTATCTATCTATCTATCTATCTATCTATCTATCTATCACGGTATCTATCATCTATCTATCTATATCTATCAATCTATCCATCCGTCTATCTGTCTATCACGGTATCTATCATCTATCTAGTCAACTAAGGTTGAATTTTGCAGGATTTTCCACGGAACAGGATTGTCATGGCGTTCCTTCACAGCAAAGGGAGCAAAACGACATTTGACAAACAGAGCGGCCCAGAAGCAAAAAAAACACCCATGCCTATTTTGAGATGAAGCACATGACGTGATCTTTTTTTTTCCCAAGCCAACAAAACGTCCAAGACAATCACGGCAAGAATCAGTCAGCAACCATTTCCCAAATTCGAGGAACAAGCTCAGCCATGCAAAATGATTTACCCCAGGGCAAATGAAGAGCCACAGATTTCTCCCCCCCCCAAAAAAAACCCTTCCCTGTTGGAAGCCTTCACAGTTTGAAGCCACCGAGTTACCCATCTGACTTTGACAGGCACATCTCTAAACCTGTCACTCACTCACCAAGGCCGAAGGAGAACCAGGACAGAGAAAAAGAGGTGAAATCTTTTATAGGGAGTCAGGCACACTTCAGGAAGCAGGGCTTAAAAAGGATAACACCAAGAATGGAATACCTGTGCAGGAAGTTATGAAAAAAAAAAGTCCTACAAATACACCTTGTAGAATGGAAGCAGTTATCATTACATTCCATCCATTGAGCTTACCAGATCTGAAATGCAAACAACTATATGAACACTGGATGGCAGCAGAGAAATATGAAAGCTTCTAACTCTTTACTGCCACCTAGTGTCAATGGGAAAACTGCGGCTAAGCTCCACTAATCCTAATCAATAAACACACAACCTTGATTTAATTTCTATTTAAACGACCCGACTTAGGGAGAATGACAACGTTCTCTTGGGCGTAAAAGAAAAAAGTAGAAAGTTATTCATTTAAATACTGCTAAAAATAGGTTCTTTCTGACCGATTTTTGGATTTAAAAAGAATATATTTAGGCTTATTAACAGCTGTTTTTTTCTTAATACGGTCTTGTCGTTCAGTGATGTGGTTTTTTTCTCAGATCATATTTAATGTTGCTTATTATTTTTTTCTGTTTGCCACTGTGATATCCCACAGGGTGTAATATAGGCTGTAGGCTATAGCAGCATAAATAAAATATACCAACATCTTTGAAGAAACTGAAATGAAGATATTTGATGGAAGGCTTGCTTTCAAACATCTTAACTATATCAAAATAGAAGAAAGAGTTAGGAAGGATTGGGCAGGAAATGAGTCAAAGAAAAAAAGGGGAAAAGTCATTGAATTTCCCATTCACAAAACCATTGACTTGAGTTCAGAACTTCAAGGGATGCTATTCTACGATTAATCCTTCAGAGAATTTTTTTTACAATTAGTAAACATCCACATAGCATCAATTTACAACATTTCTAGGCTGTGAAAACTTTCTTAAAATATTTATTTACTTGATTTTTCACAACTTCAAACATTATTCTGCAGAGTAAAAGTTAGGAGAAATGAAGACGGACCTTCACGTCTCAAAAGAATTTTCACTGGTAATTTGGGTCTCTCCAGAACTCTGCTCAATAGAGTTTTAAAAGAAGAAAGACGTTTTTTCCCAACTGAGTTCATTTTTCACCTGGAGATAGGGTGGGAGGGAAGGAATTCAAAAGAAGGAATCCTTAGATCACAAGATGGTGGCCTCCCAAATTGATATTCATCTGAGTAAGATGATGCTGGCTTAAGGAGACATTTTCTGGGAATTAATTGGTCAAATTAAAAAAAAACAGGTTTCTTTTTGAGACAAAACAAGAAACAATAGATGGAAACTAATCAAGGAGAGGAGCAACCTAGAAAGAAGAAGAAATTTCCTGACAGTGAGAACAATCAATCTATGGATCCAGTGGTGGGATTCAAAAATGTTTACTACCGGTTTTGTGGGCGTGGCTTGGTGGGCGTGCTTGGCTTGGTGGGCGGGGCAGGAGAAGGATACTGCAAAATCCCCATTTCCTCCCGATCAGCTGGGACTCCGGAGGCAGAGAATAGATGGGAGCGGGGCCAGTCAGAGGTGGTATTTACCGGTTCTCCGAACTACTCTAAATTTCCGCTACCGGTTCTCCAGAACTGGTCAGAACCTGCTGAATACCACCTCTGAATGGAACAAACTATGGGTGCTCCAACATTGGAGGTTTTTCAAAAGAGATTGGACAGCCATTTGTCCAGAATGGTAGGGTCTCCTGTTTGAGCAGGGTTAGACTAGAAGACCTCCAAGGTCCCTTCCAATTCTATCATTCTGTTACTCTGTTATAAATGAAACTTATAATTTATTTGAGGGGCTGCCACAAAGAAGAAGGTGACAACCTAATCTCCAAAGCACTTGCGGGTAGAACAAGAAGCAATGGGTGGAAAATAATCAACCTAGAAGCAACCTAGAACTAAGGAGAAATTTCCTAACAGTGAGAACAATTACGGTAATCATCAGAACAGCTTGCCTTCAGAAGTTGTGGTGCTCCATCATTGGAGGTTTTTAAGAAGAGAAAGGACAGCCGTTTGTCTGAAATTTTAAGAGGGTCTCCTGCTTGAGCAGGGGGTTGGACTAGAAGACCTCCAAGGTCCCTTCCAACTCTGTTATTCTACATTCTTTCTCCAGCGATTCAATTTCTTCTCCAATATTTATCCAACGCTTCTTTCTGCTCGTTCTTGATTTTGAAAGCAAGGCTGGGGAGGAATGAGATGGGAGAAGGCACTCTGTAGATAATAAATAAACGGGAGCCGCAATATTCGTTTGATTTCCCCTGCAAGTTCCTTCTGCCTCCATCTCAGTGTGAGCAAACACGGGTCTAGCAACAAGTTTTAATCTATGTCACGAGGCATCTTGAGACTTGGAAAAGGAAGGCGAAAATATTGCCACTATTTCGCCAAGCAATCATAACCCTCTAATTCATTTTCCATTAGGGAAAATAGAATTTGGCATAAATCTGATTAGAAAAGCTTTGGCAAGACACTACAATTTCTCCTCCCCCCCCCACTTTGAAATTAAAACAGATTATTCAATCTGTCAGTGTAATGTGATTTTGCTCGATATTCTGGTGGTTTTAATTTTCTCCACGATAACGGACCTTTCATAAATAAAACTTTCTCGATTTGGTCGGCATTCGAGGGGGATGGAAAGGAAATTAAACAAACGTGTTGCTTATGGAAAAGCATAAAATAAGATGCACCAGATCGGTTCGTCAGTTGATTTCTCTGTGCATTTTTCCGTGAATGGGGTAAGCACCCTGTTTTTGAGAGAAATCTAGTTTTTCTGGGCTTCGTAGAAGACTGCTCCTTTCAAAGCCTGCTTAATCACAAGGAGGAAAACAGTGAAAGCAAATTAAGATATCCATCTGATGGTACCAAAATGATTCTGGCATGGCTTTATCAGAAAAATCCTACACTTTTGTTCTGTCAAGACAATAGACACCAGACGCTGTTGGTGTCAGCCTTGTGACAAATAAATGAAAAACTAAGAAAAACAATGGGGTTAATGTGTTAGGAGAACACAGAGGAGACTCAGCTGGTCCAGTCAACTAGCTTGCAAACACAGCTGATTATAAGGGTCTCAAATGGGTTTGGGGCTGGTTAAGACAATTGTGGGCGAGGGTCAGAAGGCTTCAACTGAAGACAGCTCTCCCTCATCCTCATCCACCCACCAAGCTCCAAAGGCCACTTTTTAAAAATCAGTTCAGGCACAAATACCTCAACTAGCCATCAAGGCTGTGAACTATCTAAAAAGAAGATTTAGGCTCTCAATTCTGTTGGGATCCTTGGTGCTCTCTGAGCTTGGTGGTTCTCTTGCAGACATTTCATGACCCAACTAGGTAACATCATCAGTTATCATCATTATCAGAGCCAAGGTGGTGCAGTGGTTAGAGTGCAGTACTGCAGGCTACTTCTGCTGACTGCCTGCAAATTGGCAGTTCGGATCTCACTAGGCTCAAGGTTGACTCAGCCTTCCGTCCTTCTGAGGTGGGTAAAATGGGGACCCAGATTGTTGGGGGCAATATGCTGACTCTGTAAACCACTTGAAGAGGGCTGTAAAGTATTGTGAAGCGGTATATAAGTCTAAGTGCTATTGCTATCAGGATCCCACAGTCCTCCTCTTCCTCCTCCTCCTCTCCCTTCTGATGATGTTCCCTAGTTGGGTCATGAAACATCTACAAGAAAACCACCAAGCTCAGAGATCACCACCATTTAGTGAGCTATAAATATTCAGAATAACAGAGTTGGAAGGGACCTTGGAGGTCTTCTAGTCCAACCAAGACTGCTTTTCACGGAAAAATTCATCCCTTTCTATAACAAAATCCATTCGTGTCTCTTTTTCCCTCCCATGCTCACAACACTCATCCAAAGCCATGGATCAATGGAAAGTCCACTTTTGGATCTCAGGTACTGCAGGCCACATTAGCTGATACTGATCCGCAGGTCAGCGGTTCAAATCTCACCGGCTCAAGGTTGACTCAGCCTTCCATCCTTCCGAGGTAGGTAAAATGAGGACCCAGATTGTTGGGGGCAATGTAAATATGCATTGCTTACTGGTGTAAACCGCTTAGGGAGTGCTTGCACTATGAGGCGGTATATAAATCTCACAAATAAATAAATAAATAAAATATCTAAGCCAACAGCTTCAAAATTAGTCTCCAAGGAAAAATTCGTGTTTCTCACCTATTTGCAACCCCCCTTTTTTCTGCCAAGGCTCAGCTCTTCCTCCTCTCTTCCACCGACTGCTTTCACAGAGGAAGAAGTAGAGGAAGCCTCCAAGAATTAATCCAGCCATGGTGCACCGCAATGCAGCCAACCACATACAACAGCTGACGGTGAGAAAACACGATGTGGTTGTCGTCCGGTGCCTCCTTCCCACTCGCTTCCTACAATGACAAACTAGCGCTGTCCAGAAGTGGCGACTTCAGCACAGCTGAGCTCAACACAAAATAGAGCAAAATCTGTCTTCTGTGATGCTCAAGGCAAGAAGAGCCATTAAAGGCACGTTGGCCTCATGTCAAGGTCCAGCGAGGAAGCCCAGAAGTGGGGCTTTTGAAAATCTGATCCGGGAGAAAGGGGGGTGGGGAGATATTAAAGGAAAGAGAAAGGAATTGTTTTATGCTATGCACTGATCCTCTTTGTATGAAACAACGGGCGATAATCCCCCCAAAATATAAGTTTGTTACTAAAATAAGAAAGCGGCAGACCAGCTTTATTACCCAAAAACGCATGTGGTTTATTTATTTTACATGCACACATACAGATATATCATGGCATTAAACATTTTAAAAGCAAAAATGAAAAGGTAAAAACTAACAGGATAGAGTAAGGAAGAAAAAGGAAGGAAGGAAGAAAGGAAGGAAGGAAGGAAGGAAGGAAGGAAGGAAGGAAGGAAGGAAGGAAGGAAGGAAGGAAGGAAGGAAGGAAGGAAGGAAGGAAGAAAGAAAGAAAGAAAGAAAGAAAGAAAGAAAGAAAGAAAGAAAGAAAGAAAGAAAGAAAGAAAGAAAGAAAGAAAGAAAGAAAGAAAGAAAAAAAACTAAGAGGGAGGGAAAGAGGGATGGGTTCTTCTCGATATTTCTTCCTTCTGTGAAGGTTTAAGCACTTTGGATAGCGTTAGCATCCTATGCAAACCGCTAATTTAAACTGCTCTCTTGACTAGTCCAGATGCTGTTGTATATCCAAAGAAGAGATTCAATGGTTTAGCCACATCACTTGATTTAACCTTGATGTAGACGGTGAAATAGGCTGTGAGAAGAACTTTGAGAGACAGGAGGAAGAACTGCAACCTAGAAAATGGTCGGATAAATGAAATCTGGGTTTCAGAAACTAGAAATCCATCCATCCATCCTTTTATCCTTTCATCCATGCATCCATCCATCCACCATCTCCCTCCCCCCCATCCATCCACCCATCCTTCTCCTTCCTTTTCTTTCTTTCTTTCTTTCTTTCTTTCTTTCTTTCTTTCTTTCTTTCTTTCTTTCTTTCTTTCTTTCTTTCTCTTTCCTTTCCTTTCTTCCTTCTTTCTTTCCTTCCTTCCTCTCCCTTCCTTCCCTCCCTCTTTCTTTCTTTCCTTTCTTTCATCCATCATCCATACATCCATACATCCATACATCATCTATCATCTTTCTTTCTTTCTTTCTTTCTTTCTTTCTTTCTTTCTTTCTTTCTTTCTTTCTTTCTTTCTTTCTTTCTTTCTTTCCTTTCTTTCTTTCTTTCTTTCTTTCTTTCTTTCTTTTTTTTGGTCTCGCCAACATTGGGGAGCAATGTCCTTCCTT
>JALIGW010000021.1:13911591-13966591 GCA_023053685.1 Diadophis punctatus similis
ATTGGTCTGGCGAATGTTTTGTATGCTCTAGTTAAAAGGACAATATTACCAGAGAAGAAGCTGCGCAAGATTAGGTTAACAACTCTTAATGCTTTTTTGGCAATGTTGTTACAGTGGGCTCTGGCACTTAGATCATTAGAGATGAGTACTCCAAGGTCCTTAACAGAGTGAGGGGTCGTCTACAAGGTCGTGACCATCCAGTTTGTATTTTGTGTTCTGATTTTTGTTTTGTTTTTTGCCAATGTGTAAGACAGAGCATTTGTTGGTTGAGATTTGAAGTTGCCACTTGTTTTCATACAGTTTTCCACTTCGGGAAGCAATGATGCTGTCAGGAGAGAGATTTACACTTTTTATGAAAGCAACTTCACGTTAAGAAACAGTGTTTACGTTCGCCCACTAACAAGGACAGGAAGGAGTTGAAGAAGAAAATGTCAGAATTGCTAAGCCCAGAACACCAACGTTGCACATTTCTGGGTTTTAATTAGGAGCTCCAGATATCTGCAGATGTCAGATCTACCAGAGGGTAGGTAGCATTTTCTGCTCAGAGTTTGGTTCCCCAGAGAAAAAAATAAGCCAGGATGTCGTCTGAATGACAGCTCAAAGATATCTTTCCATCAAGTACAAAATATGCAAGGGCCAGAGAAGCTGAGCGCGTTCTTATGCCAACCGGGAATCTCAACAACTTCAGCTCCAACAGTGACTCAAAGATAATCTGAGTATAAACACAGAGACCAGCCAGGTTTCCTGTTCATTTTCAGATAAACTCCTTCACCACATCCTTCAGTGGTTAAGCAATATCCCAAACCACGTAAAATATTAAGGCATAGCAATAAGACCAGCGGCTAAATGTTTGCTTAGGAAGCATTGAGAAGTTTAGGAAAACCAACAAGATGGTTAGTTTCTCCTTCCCCATCGACATCGCTTGTCAGAAGGTCACAAAAGGGGATCACATGATGCCGGGACATTGCAACCGTCATAAATAGGAGCCAGTTGCCAAGTGTCTGAATTTTGATCACGTGACCATGGGGATGGTGCATAAGAGTGAAAAATGGTCATAATGCACTTTTTTGACTGACGTTGTAACTTTGAACCAACTGTTGTTTTAAGTCAAGGAATTCTTGTATATTAGATATCATAAAGTTAACAGCCTTCTCTACAATTTAGCTGCTCTGCTTGAATAAGGGTAGTTACACACTTAGCGTATTTTTCGGAGTATAAGACGCACCTTAGTTTTTGGGGAGGAAAATAGGGGAAAACAATCTGCCTACCAGGTATTCATCTGGCTAGTGTCCTTAGTCTGGTCAGCTTCAGCACATTATTTTATCTCCTGGTTAGGACTTAAAAAAACCTTCTTCTGAGAGAGTAACAATGAAAGAGCCTGCAAGCCAGTAAGAGCTGGGAAGATCGTTAGCACCTGGTTAGGGCTAGAAAAAAACTTCTTTGGAGCAAGTAGAGCAATGAAAAAAAATTCTGCAAAGACTTAGGGCTGGAAAAACATTCTTTGGAGAGAGTAACAATGAAAAAGCCTGCAAGGTAAGAGCTGGGAAGATCTGTTAGCACCTAGTTAGGGCTGGGGAAAAAAAGCTACATTCGAAGTATAAGACGCACCCAAATTTTCAGCCACTTTTAGGGAGGAAAAAGGTGCGTCTTATACTCCGAAAAATACGGTATATCCCAAGAAGAATTTTCCCAATGTTATTTACGGAGCTCTGCATCTTGTCTCCTCGTAGCAGACCCTTATTACATTCAGTACTATAATAAATTATTTCTATCTCCACCCCTTCACAGATGCAACACAAACTTACCAACATGGCATAAATCAAACCAGACAGGGCATCCATGCTTTTAAAAGCAAGGCACCAAGCTTCCATACATCATGCAGAATATCAATTTTTCACCAATATTGTGTTTTTTTTCCCCTCTTCACCACAATAATTTGGTATTGATTTGGCATGACTTTTTCATGCCACATTTAATTTGTTCACTGGTTGCAGCGCGTGAATGGAAACCTGGGTATAATGTTCAGTCAGGTAATGGTTTCAAATGTTCAAACCACTGGACGTGCATTAAATTGCTATAATCTTCACCACTTAGAAAGAAAATCCATGAGATAATGGTATTGTTAATCTGTTGATTTTGTTTTTGTCTCAAATAGGTACAAGGTTAATGTCGCGGTGTGAATATTGCCAGTTGTATGTATATGCAGGGTGATGCATCCCTATTTTAATATTAAGGTACATTCCAGGCAGATAATACAGGCAGAACACGTGATATAATCTTAGCAATAGCAATAGCAATAGCACTTTGACTTATATACCGCTTCATAGTGCTTTACAGCCCTCTCTAAGCGGTTTACAGAGTTCAGCATATTACCCCCAACAATCTGGGTCCTCATTTTACCCACCTCGGAAGGATGGAAGGCTGAGTCAACCTTGAGCCGGTGAGATTTGAACAGCTGAACTGCTGAACTAGCAGTAGCCTGCAGTGCTGCATTTAACCACTGCACCAACTCGGATCTTGTACGCATGTCCACATTCCTGATTCTCCATTAATCACTTCTGCCTCAACTCTGACCGGAACAGTCACGTTTTATTAGCAAAGATGTAATTAATCAGGATTTATTGTTTTTGTAACGAAATAAATATTTTCTATTAGACTTTTAATCTCGGCTTTATTTCTAACTGTCTGAATTCCAAAGAAAAGATCCAAATCGACTCTATGAGATTTATTCTCATTCTCACATGGTAGCATTCGGACGAATGCTTCCCTTGACAGCTAATGGGTTCCATTCTTGCAAATGGTCCCAAGGTTCATAGGCAACACACATTTCGCTCATAAAGCGGGAAGATTTAATGTAACTGGGATCATTGGATAAATCATTGTTTGTTAATACCTGAAGGCAGAACAAGAAGCCATGGAGGGAAACTAATCAAGAAGAAAACCAACCCAGAGCTAAGGAGGAATTTCCTGGGAACAATTTATTAGTGGAACAGCTTGCCTCCAGAAGTTGTGGGTGCTCCATCACTGGAGGATTTTAAGAGGAGATTGGACAGCCATATGTCTGAAATGGTGAAAGATTTCCTGCTTGAACAGGGGGCTGGACTAGAAGGCCTCCACGATCCCTTCTGTTTATAATAATCTGTTATTATTCCCCAAATTGTCTCCAAAGGGCAAGGCTCTCTATGCTTCAATTGTCTGAAAATACGTTTAAAAGGAACAAGCTACAATCCCCACTTCCTGTCCCAAACATCACCCCTGGTTACATATTTTAAATCCCCACCCGAATTCTAAGTGGGAAACAAATACCCGCATTTATAATAAATGAGAGCGCGAAGAGAGAGAGAGAGAGAGAGATAGCCATCTGAAGAGACTGCAGAAAGCTTAAAGGCCCAAGGCAAAACATCCCGGTACAACACAACCATTCTTGTACTACTTGAAATAGATGTCATTTGCTATCAATTTATCTCTCCATAAATCTTTCTGACCAAATCATGCTGTTTCTTAATAAATCACGTTGGGTGAGCTAAGCCCAAGCTTGGGAGGGAGGGGGAGGAAACCCCTGGGGAAAAGAAGAATCAATACAAGCTTTATGTGCCAAAGGAAAAATCACTCGACTTGATGGGTATCTTCAAAACACGTTGCTCAATAACAAGGCTGAATAATCTGATCTGGGCACCAATTCCAGTTGAATCATTAGCTCAAGGAGGCGACGGGAGCAATTCAGATTAAGACCAATATTTGTAAAATATGAAGGAGGGCAAACAAGAAATCGCAGGGAACTTAAAAACAAAGGCTTTTCAAGGCCTTCTCTGGCAGGGCGCCTGATTTGGATGGAAGTCACATCATCTGTTTTGCAAATCCACAGGGAAAGATTTGCATGTCACCTGGAGGTTAGCTCAATTCCTTAGCTCCAGATTTAGGTACCTGTGCCCTCAATCCCTCTGCGGACCGAGCTAAATATATTAAGACATACACACACATGTACACATACATTTTTGGAGGGAACAGTACAAGTACTCACCTTACAATGTCCTCACCTTACAATGACAATTGAGCTCAACATTTATACTGCTAAGCGAGACATGACTTTAGAATAGTCAAATACCGAATTGTGTTGCAAAATTTCAGTCACAACCTGGGAACCTTCTGTTGCTCCATCATTTAAATAATCTAGAGCAGGGGTGTCAAATTCAAGGGCCGGGGGGCAGATCTGGCCCATGGGGCCACCCTGGCAACAGCGAAGGACCGGCCTGCGGTACCTCTGCCAGCAAAAATGGAGCTCAGGAGGGCTGCAGGAGGGTTGCAGGAGGTCCTCGCAGCAGGAAACGGAGCTTGGGAGCCTGTTTTCATTGGCAGAGTGCTTGGGCCACCACCGGCGCCCCCCAACACGAATGATATTGAACTGGCTACACCCACCCCAGCCACGCCCACCCTGGCCCCCCAAGGTCAAACACAACCCTGATGCGGCCCTCAATGAAATCGAGTGTGACACCCCTGATCTAGAGCACATCTTTCTTCTTCTGTCCTGGCCAATTTTTTCAGAGGCACAATTGAGAGCGTTTTATCAAACGGCATCCCTGTTTGGTTTGGTGGCAGTAGTGCCTCAGCTAGAAAGTCCCTACAGAGAGTGGTGAGGACAACGGAGATTATTATAGGAAGCTCGCTTCCTGTTATTCAGGATGCTGCTTATAAGCGCTATGTGCTTAGAGCTCAAAGCGTTGTTACAGACCCCCACACACCCACTTCACGGTCTCTGTTTCTGTTGCTCCCCTCTGGGAGGGGGTTTCGGAGTATTTCTAGCAGGACTACCAGATTCTCTAACAGCTTTGTTCCCTAGGCCATCCATCTGGGAAACTTGCAAGGTTCGTTTTTCTCGCCATGCACATGTATACATCCAGACTAGACTGGGTTGTTTCTCTGTGTCATAGAATATATGTGGATATGTGCATGATTTTGTATTTATTTATATATTTATTTTATTTGTTCATGTTTATGTAATGTATATTGGAGGTGGTGACCCTTTGAGAGTTGTAGGTAACGAAAGTTCATTTTAACATATGCCGATTAGTGTACATTCAAAGTGACAGTAAAGTTATTCTAAGTTCTATTTTGCCTTCCTTATTTGTAGTAACGGAGTAACAGAATTGGAAGGGAGGGCTTCTACTCTAACAGTATTCTCATTGGAAATCTACTCAGAGAATTACTACAGTGCGGGTAGTCCTCGACCTACGACCCAAAATTCCTGTTGCTAAGCGAGACAGTTGTTGAGTGCGTTTTATCTCATTTTACGACCTTTCTTGCCCTCAGATTGTTAAGCAAATCACTGCAGTGGGTAACATGGTCGTTAAGTGAATCTGGCTTCCCCGGACTTGGCTTGGCTTGGCTTGGACTTGGCTTGTCAGAAGGTCACAGAAAGGGCTCACGTGATCCCGGGAAGACTGCAACCGTCATAAGTACATGCCAGTTGCCAAGCATCCAAATTTTTATCACGTGACCACGATGATGGTGATGATGCAATTATTGTAAGTGTGAGAAACGGTAGTTGTAATTTCAAATAGTCACTAAATGAATGGTTACAAGTCAAGGACTACTTATATTACCAACACTACCAGCCTTGTATCAACTGCACCATTAACATCCCCTCTGCTGTAGGGACAAGATCCTTCCAGAAGTCCATAATGCTCCCATCCTGACGGTATTCAAGAAGTCATCAAAAATATTAGCCTTTATCTCCTGGTCTGAGGAACCCCTATTGCTTCTTCTCTGGAAATTCTTTGAGGTGTTATGTTTATCCTTGTACATACCGTATTTTTCGGAGTATAAGACGCACCTTAGTTTTTGGGGAGGAAAATAGGGGGAAACAATCTGCCTACCAGGTATTCATCTGGCTAGCATCCTTAGTCTGGTCAGCTTCAGCACATTATTTTATCCCCTGGTTAGGACTTAAAAAAACCTTCTTGTGAGAGAGTAACAATGAAAGAGCATGCAGCCAATAAGAGCTGGGAAGATCGTTAGCACCTGGTTAGGGCTAGAAAAAAACTTATTCGGAGCAGCTTCAGCACATTATTTTATCCCCTGGTTAGGACTTAAAAAAACCTTCTTCGGAGAGAGTAACAATGAAAGAGCCTGCAAGCCAGTAAGAGCTGGGAAGATAGATAGCACCTGGTTAGGGCTAGAAAAAAAACTTATTCGGAGCAGCTTCAGCACATTATTTTATCCCCTGGTTAGGACTTTAAAAAACCTTCTTCGGAGAGAGTAACAATGAAAGAGCCTGCAAGCCAGTAAGAGCTGGGAAGATCGTTAGCACCTGGTTAGGGCTAGAAAAAAAACTTATTCGGAGCAGCTTCAGCACATTATTTTATCCCCTGGTTAGGACTTTAAAAAACCTTCTGAGAGAGTAACAATGAAAGAGCCTGCAAGCCGGTAAGAGCTGGGAAGATAGTTAGCACCTGGTTAGGGCTAGAAAAAAAACTTATTCGGAGCAGCTTCAGCACATTATTTTATCCCCTGGTTAGGACTTAAAAAAACCTTCTTCTGAGAGAGTAACAATGAAAGAGCCTGCAAGCCAGTAAGAGCTGGGAAGATAGTTAGCACCTGGTTAGGGCTAGAAAAAAACTTATTCGGAGCAAGTAGAGCAATGAAAAAAAATTCTGCAAAGACTTAGGGCTGGAAAAACATTCTTTGGAGAGAGTAACAATGAAAAAGCCTGCAAGATAAGAGCTGGGAAGATCTGTTAGCACCTAGTTAGGGCTGGAAAAAAAAGCTACATTCGAAGTATAAGACGCACCCAAATTTTCAGCCACTTTTAGGGAAGAAAAAGGTGCGTCTTATACTCCGAAAAATACGGTAAGCAGGATTGTTTTTCCCTTGATTTAGTTTCTATTTTTATGGTCTTTTATTTGATAATGTAAACCACCCAAGGTCGCCTGGAATTGAACGGCCTCTATGATTAAATAAATAAACACTCCACGTTCAAACTCTGAATTTTTTTTTCTTTCCATTTAAAGCCCTGTATATTTTTAAAACCACTTAAGTTGAATCTGAGGATGTTTTTCAGGGTCCATGGGGGGGATTTATTCTATATGGGTTTGCCTGATCCTTTCTATATAGTGCTTTTAGTGCCCTTTGAAGACCTTTCTATTCAACCAAGCTTTTAAAATAATGTAGAATTGGACCAAGCATTTCCATTCAAATTCACGTTTAAACTGTGCAGTGAGTGGCATTGTTTTTATTACTTTACGCTGCGTATTTATTTATTTATCTTAAAAGCTTCAGAAAGGTGCACAACAACCATGGGCGGTGCACAAAACGGCAAATAGCCGTATCGTATTTATTGGTGATCTTCTTTTATCCAAGATCTGAGATGGATGGATGGATGGCTCAAGAGACAGAAAATAACATGACAAATGAAACAGGGAAGAATTCATTTCTATCTTCTTTAGAAATTTAAATACAGAATCCCACTGTAGAGGGCAGATATAGTACATGATCTCATTTGCAAGTAACTCTCAAGTGTACAGAATAACAGAGTTGGAAGGGACCTTGTAGGTCATCTAGTCCAACCCCCTCTCCCCGCCCAAGCAGGAGACCCTACGCCATTTTGAACAGATGGCAGTCCAGTCTCTTCTTGAAAGCTTCCGGTGTAATTCTTTCACTGAATAGTAACCAAGATCACAAACTGATTGACGTTATCTCTTCTCACAAAGCTTCGGGCAATATTATCCATGGGTCAAAAGAACACAATAGCCAGGATTTACACAAAGATTTATCCCCCCACACAATCCCCAATTGGTTTAAAATAAAAATAATTCTAATCAATATCCTGGTTATATCGTTCTTTATTATGTCGCTCCACAGTCAAGATCCGTAAATAAAATCAGACTTCTGTTAATAACGGTTCCCGCGGAATAAACTAAACCAGCTCTGATAAAATCTCTAATTCAGTTACCGCGAAGATACTATATTTTCTTTTATCTACGTTCCGCGAGGGCGAGGACAGCTCAGAAATATGGATTACCTCAACCCTATTTTAATATTCACTTTTGTCCTGTGAGATTAGATAGACCGAGGAAAGAAGATCAATTCAAAACAGCCTTTGAACTGAAAAAAATCACAGCGTGATTTTTTTTAAAAAAGAACAAACTCAGACTATCCAGCAGCTCTAAGTAATTATTATGATATCATATTCCTCGTAAGTTATCACCTATAAGGTACCTCAACCAACGAAGATTATATCAAAATAATGAAACACGTTCAGCAACGTCATGAGTCAAATGCCAGCCTTACAAGCTTAAAAGTCGTAAAATGGGGCTGAACTCACTTAACAACTGTTTCGCTTAGCAACCGTGCTCGGTTGTGGTTGTAAGTCGAGGACTACCCTGTATCTTCACAAGTCACGGGTCTTGAGTTATGACACAGATTTGTGACTTAGGCTTCCGTCCCAGGAAAGCTTAAGTTAGCATGAAAATATTTCAAAATATAGATAAAGAAGTAAGCACTGTAAAAGAGGAGGGGAAATATACCCAAATCAGGGTATCAAATAAGAACACTAAACCTTTACTTGAAACTTAAACACAGAGGTGCAACCAGAGGTGGATTTCAGCAGGTTCTGAGCAGTTCTGGAGAACCGGTAGCGAAAATTGTAAGTAGTTCAGAGAACCGGTAGCGAAAACTTTGAGTAGTTCGGAGAACCGGTAGCAGAAATTTTGAGTAGTTCAGAGAACCGGTAGTGGAAATTTTGAGTAGTTCAGAGAACCGGTAGTAGGAATTTTGAGTAGTTCAGAGAACCGGTAGCAGAAATTTTGAGTAGTTCAGAGAACCGGTAGCAGGAATTTTGAGTAGTTCAGAGAACCAGTAGCGGAAATTTTGAGTAGTTCCGAGAACCGGCAGCGAAAATTTTGAGTAGTTCGGAGAACCGGTAGCAGAAATTTTGAGTAGTTCAGAGAACCGGTAAATACCACCTCTGACTGGCCCCGCCCCCATCTATTCTCTGCCTCCGGAATCCCAGCTGATCGGGAGGAAATGGAGATTTTACAGTATCCTTCCCCTGCCATGCCCACCAAGCCACGCCCACAAGCCACGCCCACAGAACCGGTAGTAAAAAAAATTGAATCCCACCACTGGGTGCAACTATTAAATAATCTCAGTTAAATCAGATGTACCATATTTCCCCAAAAATAAGACCGGGTCTTATATTAATTTTTTTGCTCCAAAAGATGCATTAGGGCTTATTTTCTGCTTAGGTCTTATTTTGGGGAAAATACGGTATTGAATAACACATTTATTATTAAAATGTAAATGATGCAAAATAAACAGAAAAAAAGTGGCTAAATGCAGTCAACAATACTGAAAAAAGTTATTGCATAATTTTTATTACAACCACAGCTTAATTTCCTCACAATAATCTTCCGCCTCGGATTTTCACTTTGAGAGATTTTATCTTATTACTACGTCCCAATCGGCAGTCAGCCAAGAGAAATATGACAAAATTCCAGTCTTTTTGAAATCATGTAACTCCCACTAAATCCATACGGATTTCTGGTGGAAAAAAGAACCCCTCAGATATAGAGAAAATTAGCTATTTCCCGGGGGAAATAAAGAAGTAATATTTATGGAGCCAACTACCGCAGTTTGGATTTCACAAGCTTGTGAAACAGAGTTTTTGGGAGAAAAGACTTAAAGCAAAATAGGAGAAAATGTAGTTCATTGTACAGATAGTCCTTCATTTACAATAGTTTGTTTAGTGACCGCTCGAAGCTACAACGGTGCTGAAAAAAGTGTCTTATGACCATTTTTCGCACTTATGATGGTTGCAGCATGCCCATGGCCACATGTTCAAAATTCAGACCAGCTGGGTAACTGATTCATATTTATGACGGTCGCCATGTCCCAGGGTCACCTGATCCCGTTTTGAGACCTCCCGACAAGCAAAATGAACTTAACACTGGCATTTAACAACTGCAGTGATTCACTTAAAATCGTAAAATGGTGCAAAGCTCACTCAACGGATATCTCACTTAGCAACATAAATTTTGGCCTCCATTGTGGTTGTTAAGTTGAAGACTCCCTGTACTAATCAGGAGAAAAATGTCCACTGAATGGATCAGGGTTTCATTTTGCTGTTGTGAGACACAGCCACACTAATAAGCCAGCAATGTGCAGCAGCAGCCAAAAATGCCAACGCAGTCCTGAGCTGCATAAATAGAGGGATACAATCAAGGACCAGAGAGGTACCAGTACCACTCTATAAAGCCTTGGTCAGACCACAATGTTGGAGCACCCACAACTTCTGGAAGAAAAACATTCCACTGGTTAATTGTCCTCACTGTTAGAAATTTTCTCCTTAATTCCAGGTTGCTTCTCTCCTTGATTCAGCGGTGGGTTGCTCCCGGTTCGGCCCGGTTCTGCGAACTGGTAGCACCGGTGGCAGGAAGCTCTGCCCACCCGCCCGGGATGCTTCTGCGCATTTGCAGAAGCGTCGCTTACACACAAACCGGTAGTAACGGGTTTTAGAACCCACTACTGCCTTCATTAGTTTCCATCTATGGTTTCTTGTACTGCCTTCAGGTGCTTTGGGGAATAGGTTTGGTTCTATATTTTTTTTTATTAGTAGAGTTGGAAGGGACCTTGTAGGTCATCTAGTCCAACCCCCCCCCCTCAAGCAGGAGTCCCTACACCATTTCGGATAAGTGGCAGTCCAATCTCCTTTTGAAAGCCTCCAGTGATGAAGCTCCCACAACTTCCGAAGGCAACTTCTGTTCCATTGGTTGATTGTTTTCACTGTCAGAAAATTTCTCCTTATTTCCAGGTTGAATCTCTCCTTGGTCAGCTTCCATCCGTTATTCCTTCTCTGGCCTTCAGGTGCTTTGGAGAATAGCTTGACCCCCTCCTCTCTGTGGCAGCCCCTCAAATATTGGAAGACTGCTATCCTGTCACCCCTGGTCCTTCTCTTCGCCAGACTGGCCAAGCTCAGTTCCTTTCCAAATATTATTGGGTTTTGTGCTGAGGTTTTATCTTTGTAAACTGCCTGGACTCACCATGAGTTGGGCAACCACAACTTTTCTAAATGAATAAATAATAACAGCCAAACATTATCATTGTATCTTCCTACCCACTCCTGCAAAAATAATAACCCCCAATCCACAACCAAAGAATAACCCACAATCTACCAGGTAATTAAAACAAAAAAATAAGAACAACAGAATAACAAGAGTTGGAAGGGATCTTCAAGGTCTTCTAGTCCAACCCCCTGCTCAAGCAGGAGACCCTGAAAAAATGTTAATGGTAAGATTACGTGTTAAATTACAATAATTTTTCCACACTAGAAAGGAGGAGAAAGGAAGCTAGTGAACTTCTGACATGAAACATTGCTTTCTGGCATAGGCCGTTTGAGTTTGAGTCAAGCCAAACATTTAAATTTAACCATAACCGTAAGTAAATTATGCCTTCATTAATTTCTTTGATCAATACAAAGGTGGAAGGGATGGTTTTGAATTACCCTGGGTATTTTGGATGACACTTGATTTGGATGAGGTCCAGGTGACACAGCTTATTTATTCTAAGGTAATTTTAAAAAAAACTACATTTATTTCCAATGACCTCTAATAGACACATTATCAACTTAAATTCAAGTACAGTAATTTGGCTGACTCCGACATCGGACTGAACTTAAACTAACTTCCCGCCAATCCACAAATTTCCAAATTTTCGGTACTTAACAAACTAATGAGACGTGACCAATTCAGCATCTTTTAGCCTTACACGCTATTTGGAGAGTCTTAACCCAGACTGGTTTCTGTTAGCTGCCAATTCGGTAAACCTGCTAAAATCAGCCTGCTCTAAACCTCACTTGAGGCACAACAGAATAACAGAATAACAGTTGGATGGGACCTTGGAGGTCTTCTAGTCCAACCCCCTGCTCAAGCAGGAAACCCTAGAACATTTCAGACAAATCTCTTCTTAAAAAGATTAAAATGTTTATTATCTGGCCTTCCGTGCATGGAGATTGTTTCCCCACAATAATTAGATTGTCCAACCTTGGCAACACTTATGTGTTGGACTTATGGACTTCAATTCATGGCGGGCTGGGGAATTCTGGGAGTTGAAGTCCACAAGTCTTAAAGTTGCCAAGGTTGGAGACCCCTGACTTACATGACCCTTCTGGCCTCTTCCAACTCTATCATTCATGGCTGGCTGAGGAATTCTGGGAGTTGAAGTCCACAAGTCTTAAAGTTGCCAAGGTTGGAGACCCCTGACTTACATGACCCTTCTGGCCTCTTCCAACTCTATCATTCATGGCTGGCTGAGGAATTCTGGGAGTTGAAGTCCACAAGTCTTAAAGTTGCCAAGGTTGGAGACCCCTGACTTACATGACCCTTCTGGCCTCTTCCAACTCTATCATTCATGGCTGGCTGAGGAATTCTGGGAGTTGAAGTCCACAAGTCTTAAAGTTGCCAAGGTTGGACATCTTTGACCTAGAAGGTGGTGTAGTCTGAACTCAGGTCACCAGAAAAGGTGGGACGTCATTTGCAAGTAAGCAAATTAACTTCAACCCACCCAGGACATAAAAAGAGAACCTCCATTTTTATTGAAAGCAGGTAGTCCTCGACTTACGACCAAAATTGAGCCCAACATTTATGTTAAGTGAAAAACTTGTTAAGTGAGTTTGCTCCATTTTACAACTTTTCTCGCCATGTTTGTTAAGTGAATCACTGCAGTTCTTAAATTAGTGACTCGGTTGTTAAGTGAATTTGGCTTTCCTGTTGACTCTGCTCGTCAGAAGGTCGCAAAAGGGCGATCAGGTGACCCCGGGACACTGCGACCGTCATAAATGGGAGTCAGTTGTCAAGCATCCATATGTAAATCACGTCATCACGGGGATGTTGCAATGGTCATAAATGTGAAAACTGGCCGTAAGTCACTTTTTTCAGTGCCATTGTAACTTTGAACGGTCACTAAATGAACCGTTGTAAATCGTGGAGTACCTGTACTGAAAGAGTCCCTCAAAATCAGAAAGGTCTTTGGGGGGGGGAAAGGTTCAGATTCGGTTGGAAAATTCTAGCCATCTTAAAAGTTGCCAAAGTTGAGAAACATTTATCCTAAAAGCATCACGGAGCCTTGGTGACACAGTGGTTAGAGTGCAGTACTGCAGGCTACTTCAGCTGACTGCTAGTTCAGCAGGTCAGCGGTTCAAATCTCACCGGCTCAAGGTTGACTCAGCCTTCCATCCTTCCGAGGTGGGTAAAATGAGGACCCAGATTGTTGGGGGCAAGAGGCTGAACTCTGTAAACCGCTTAGAGAGGGCTGGAAAGCACTGTGAAGCGGTATATAAGTCTGAGTGCTATTGCTATCTCTCATAAAGGACTATCCAGTCTCTGTTTAAAAGAAAGAGTTCTATTCTTAATAATAATAATAATAATAACAACAACAACAACAACAACAACGGAGTTGGAAGGCACCTTGGAGGTCTTCTAGTCCAACCCCCTGCTTAGGCAGGAAACCCTACACTACTTCAGACAAATGGTTGCCCAACATCTTCTTAAAAACTTGCAGTGTTGGAGCATTCACAAGTTCTGGAGGCAACTTCTGTTCCACTGATTAATTGTTCTAACTGACAGGAAGTTTCTCCTTAGTTCTAAGTTGCTTCTCTCCTTGTTCAGTTTCCACCCATTGCTTTTTGTTCTACCCTCAGGTGCCTTGGAGAATAGTTTGACCCCCAAATCTTCTTTGTGGCGACCCCTGAGATATTGGAACACTGCTATCATGTCTCCCCTGGTCCTTCTTTTCATTAAGCTAGACATACCCAGTTCCTGCAACCGTTCTTCATATGTTTTAGCCTCCAGTTCCCTAATCATCTTTGTTGCTCTTCTCTGCACTCTTTCTAGAGTCTCAACATCTTTTTACATCGTGGCGACCAAAACTGAATGCAGAATTCAAAGTGTGGCCTTACCAAGGCATTATAAAGCGGTATTAACACTTCACGTGATCTTGATCCTATCCCTCTGTTAATGCAGCCTAGAACTGTGTTGGCTTTTTTGGCAGCTGCTGCACACGGCTGGCTCATATTTAAATGGTTGTCCACTAGGACTCCAAGATCCCTCTCACAGTTACTATTATTGAGCAAGGTACCACATATACTATACCTGTGCATTTTGTTTTTCTTGCCTAAATGTAGAACCTTCCTTTTTTCACCATTGAATTTCTGCACACATTTGGACAATTCTTTCAAGAAACCAATATTAGCTCTAAAAATATATCACAAAACGGTATGATGGAATTTATATATACAGGTACGGTTAGTACCTGCCAATGAATCATTTACATCCTGAAAAGTGTCCTATTTATTTCTGCGTCCTCTAAAAGGGAAATTGCAACTATAAAAAAATTGGTCCCAGCAGCCACATTCTTAAATCTAGAATGCAGTTTAAACTTATTTGCAAGTGTGACACTTTTACATCAGTGGTCCCAAAACCTTTCCAGCTTTATGGACCGGTGGGGGGTGGGGAGAGGGCATAGTTCGGTGTGAGTGTGTGTGTGTGTATGTGTGCAGCTCCATTTGCGCAAACGATGAGCTCGCCCACTGCATCTGTGGCCCAGTTCTGAACGGGCTATGGCCGAGGGTTGGAAACCCCTGTCTTACATTACCATCTGTTTTTTTTTTAAGGTGACTATTGGGAAACAGACCTGACCGGAAACAAAGTAAAAATTGCCACTGTACTTTTCCTACCGTACGGTAATCGAATAGTCCGACAGATTGTACTATTCATCAAAAATGAAAAGACATTTAAACTGTTTGTAGTCATCGCTGTAACATGCCAAATGTTTCCTTCAGGTCTTATTACTTCAGGGAGGGTGGGGGGGGAAAGCCAAACCGTGTAGATGAGGGGTGTCAAACTCAAGGCCTGGGGGGGGCTGGTACTGCAGTGGTTCTGGCAGCAAAAACAGGTTCCTGAGCTCCGCTTTCGGCTGCCACAGCCTCCTGCAACCCTCCGCCAGTGAAAACGGAGCTCGGGAGCCCGTTTTCGCCGGCAGAGTGCTCAGGGCCCCAAAGG
This sequence comes from Diadophis punctatus similis, assembly GCA_023053685.1. Taxonomy (NCBI): domain Eukaryota; kingdom Metazoa; phylum Chordata; class Lepidosauria; order Squamata; family Dipsadidae; genus Diadophis; species Diadophis punctatus. Next base: position 13,926,642 of record JALIGW010000021.1, read on the forward strand.
CGCCCCCAACACAAGTGACGTCGAGCTGGCCATGCCCCCCTGGCCACGCCCCTCCCTGAGGTCAAACACAACCCTGAATGAAATCGACACCCCTGGTGTAGACTTTTACTGGATTTTATTTTTTAAGGATTCACAACAACCGAACCAACATTAACCAACTTAAATTGCATGCGGATTCAAACGTCAAGACGAATGGGCAACGTTGTCCTTATCTTAATCCAGAGTCCCCCCCAAATTGCAGTAGACGTGACCGGCAAAGCACAAAATATTTATTAATAATCAGCGCTCGGCAAATTTATGCACACAGGCAGACAGAGCGCTCAGTGCAAGCAAGGTTGATCATGCCTGCGTAAGCTGATGCTTTATTTTCACTGCAGGATGCATTTCATTGCTACGTGGACATCAGAAAGAATCAGCTAAACATGAAATGTATGCATTCAGCCTGGATTGGGACGCAGCCGAAATATTAATTTTACAAACAGCCCTATTAAAAGGGACAATATAGCAAAATGTGTCTTATTGTTTCACTATCCCCAGATCCCCATAAGAACGGATGATCAGCTTTTCATGAGTTTAGGAGCAGAATAACAGAAGGGAGGGACCTTGGAGGTCTTCTAGTCCAGCCCCCTGTCAAGCAGAAGTCCCTTTACCATTTTAGAAAGTGACTATCCAGTCTCTTCTTAAAAACCTCCAGTGATGGAGCACCCACAACTTCTGGTGGCAAGTTGTTCCACTGGTTGATTGTCCTCACTGTTAGGAAGTTTCTCCTTAATTTCAGGTTGCTTCTCTCCTTGATTAGTTTCCATCCGTTGTTTCTTGTCTTGCCTTCAGGTGCTTTGGAAAATAGGCCTCCTTTGTGGCAACCCTCAAATATTGGAACACTGCTATTGTGTCCAATGTTCCCTGTAATATCAGAAAACGCCATGCGGCAGTTAGAAACTGCCACGCAGGGTTCTCTTTTCATCTGTGCGGCCATGCAGGCGCGCAACCTCTGCCATTAGAAAATGCCGCGCGGAAGTTAGAAAGTTCCGCGCGGCGTTCTCTCATTATGTGCGCGGCCGCGCGACCACACACCTTAGAGGGAACAGTGATTGTGTCACCCCCCCCATCCTTCTTTTCACTGTGTCCACCCCTACAATTCCTTCCAGCGAGAGTGAAGCTATTTAGGGGCTCTGCTCATTTCCAGATATATCTCATCACACTTTCCCAGATTCTGTTGGTCTACAGAGACTTCATTCTGAAAGCAGGCATGACCTTCATCTTTGGTTCAACTGCTCTTTCCAACTTGACCATGAGAAGAATGAATCAGTGGAAAAGCTGCCTTCCAGATATTGTGGGTGCTTCAACTTTGGAAGTTTTCAAAAATAGGCTGGACAACCATTTGACTGGGATAGTTTAGGGGGTTGAACTAGAAGACCTCTAAGGACCTTCTTTCCTATGAATCTATGGAGAGGGAGGGAGGGAGGGAGGGAGGGAGAGGAGGAGGAGGAGGAGGAGGAGGAGGAGGAGGAGGAGGAGGAGGAGGAGGAGAAGAAGGAGAAGGAGAAGGAGAAGGAGAAGGAGAAGGAGAAGGAGAGGAGGAGAAGGAGGAGGAGGAGAAGAAGGAGGAGGAGGAGGAGAAGGAGGAGGAGGAGGAGGAGAGAAGGAGAGAAGGAGAAAGGGAAGAAGAAGGAGGAGAAGGAGAAGGAGAAGGAGAAGGGGAAGGAGGAGGAGGAGGAGAAGGAGAAGGAGAAGGAGAAGGAGAAGGAGAAGGAGAAGGAGAAGGAGAGGAGGAGGAGGAAGAGGAGCAGGAGCAGGAGCAGGAAAGGAATAAAACATATAGAACATATAGACCTAAACTTTATGCCTTCATCTATAGGGCACTTACATAATTTTGTTATTGTGGCAAAATAGTGTCATTGTGATGTCGTGTTTAAACTAAGCCATAGATTACAACAAGGAAGAGTTTTAGTTTTAAACGTACAACAATTCCATTACAATGATCATTTATTTACAAGTTTATCTATTTTAAAGCACTGCAAGGAAGTCTTGACCTAAGAAATTCAAAGGCGAAGCAAGTCCAATTTATCCCCTTCTTCGTGTCAAAAAAAAAAAAGGATAGATCCTATACTATGGATTACCTGAGCAGGTTGACCCAGAAATCTCTCCTGGATCATTTTAAAACAAAGAAATCTCGATGCAGAAACTGATAAAGCTGCCCTGTCATCTTTGAGGACGGTTGCTGGGACCAGGCGGCCGAACTCCCCAAATGAAAAAAAAATATTCTCATTTTAAATTCAGTCATGGACTATTAAAAAAAAAAGCTTTGCTCCACTCTCTTTTGAACAGATGGCTTCAGCAGTTAAATCTGGAAGGGTTTTGAGATATATCAGTTCAAGAAATGTGTTCGGTGGTTAACCTTCTAACAGCATGAGAGAATACCGCATACTCTTCGGATACTTTTTTTAAAAAAGAAAAGGAATATCGGAAACGTTAAAAGAAAAATGTGGTTAAATGTATTATAGGGGAATATATTTTAAGATGAAGGTTATAGTCCTTTTTTTTATGGGTGAGACTTGAAGATTAAGCCATCTGAATTTAATTGGTTGAACTAACGTTCTAGAAACGACAAATCTAAGCAACCCTTTTAGAATATATTCCTTTTAACCAGTGTTTGTTGTTTCTCTGCCTTTATATGCTAATTTTCTTACATGGGAATATAACCTTAGCTGGCATTTGATAAGGTCATTGGACTAATTCAATAAATGCATTAATTCGGTAAGTCCCTACGAAGCGTGCATTGAAGCTATTATTCAACACGGAGCAAAGCAGTCTTAAATTTGGGGAAGTCTACGTCATCCACAGTTTTTTATTTTAACTTGTGCCAGCTAAGACAGAAAGAGGGGACTAAAAGAATAAAAGAATGTTTTCCCCCTTTTATAAGGTGTATCCTTTCTGAACAAAGCTCCGCATTGGCGACAGGAAAGGCATCCGGCCATTAAAATAGCAATAGCACTTAGACTTATATACCGCTTCATAGTGCTTTACAGCCCTCTCTAAGCGGTTTACAGAGTTCAGCATATTGCCCCCAACAATCTGGGTCCTCATTTTACCGACCTCAGAAGGATGGAAGGCTGAGTCAACCTTGAGCCGGTGAGATTTGAACAGCTGAACTGCTGAACTGCAGTGCTGCACTTTAACCACTACACCACCTCGGCTCCTTATGCTCTGCTGGCTCCATTCTGTTGCCCAGATTCCACCCCGCAAGGGATTATGGGGTCGTTAAATGATGATGATAAGGTATATCCTTTATACAGGTAGTCCTCAACTTACAACTGTTCATTTAGTGACCATTCAAAATTACAATGGCGGTGAAAAAAGTGACTTATGACCGGTTTTCACACTTACGACCGTTGCAGCATCCCCATGGTCACGTGATCAAAATTTGGACACTTGGCAATTGTCTCATTTTATTAGGGTTGCTGTGTCACGTGATCTCCTTTGCGACCTTTTGCGATAAGCAAAGGGAAGCCAGATTCACTTAACAACCGTGTTACTAACTTAACAAATGCAGCAATTTACTTGACAACCATGGCAAGGAAGGTCGTAAAATGGAGCAAAATTCACTTAACCAATGTCTCACTTAACAATGGAAATGTTGGTCTCAATTGTGGTCATAAGTTAAGGACTCACTGTACTATAGAATTTCTCAAGAATTATTACTACTTTCTGAAGGTGTGTGTGTGTGTGTGTGTGTGTGTGTGTGTGTGTGTGTGTGTGTGTGTGTGTGTGTGTGTGTGTAATTATTATTTCCTCCAAGTTATCTTAAGGTTCGAGCGTTTTCTGCAATATAGTGAAAGGCGCCAGGATTGCTAATCATGATTTCGTGAAAAATCCCCTGGTTGTTCACTAATAAATTCTGCTCCCAGCTATGAAATGAGATGAGATGGGGGGAGGGCATCATCCGAGGCCTTTGAATTATTCATAAGAAAGCCTCAGATAACTTGAGAACTTGGCAATTTTGCTGAGATGGCCACAAATTGATCTGTTTGATTAGAGAAAAGACAATATGATCAGTTTATTGCTGACTTGAGGGACTTTTTTGCATAAAACTGGCAAAAAAATTGAACCTATGACCCATAATTTTGACAACTAGAAAGGATAGATTACAAGAGCAGTGGTTCCCAATGTTAGAATATTCATAACTGGAAGAGCCAGTGGTAACAAGGTCAGCCAATGAATGGGCATAGCAACTAAGTCAGCCAATGGGAGCTAACCACTTCTGAGTCTGTGCAGAGAATCGAAACTGAAAGCTTAAGCTTAAGGCTGGGCGTGGCTCAGTCCACTCTGCTCTCTTGTCCACTCTGTGCTTGTCTGCTCTGCTGAAATGAAACTAACTGTTCTCTGCTACCTGTAACTGCTTGAAGAAGAATCTATATTGGTACTGTAAAATTTACTTCATCTATACTTGTATATAAAGAAGTTAATGAATCCCGCTGAATCAGTCATCTGTGTGTGCTTCTGGAAATTGATTTTTCTGCAACAAACTCTAATACCCAACATGGGGCCCACGCCCCATAGGGGGAAAATTTGATTTTTAATGGGGGCAATTGGAACCTTGTTTAAACCAAGTTAATGGCCTTTTAGGCTTCCTCCGCATGAGGAGGAGTTCACTTTTTGAATAGTAAGAATTATATGTCACGGGCACTGTTGCCTCTAAGCCGTGTGGCCGCACGGCCGCGCATGTAACAAGAGAATGCCGCACAGAAGTTTCTAACTTCTGCGCGGCATTTTCTAATGGCAGAGGCTGCGCGCCTGTGCGGCTGCGCACATGAAAATAGAATGTTGCATGGCAGTTTATGATGTTACAGGGAACATTGGTCACAGCGGGGGGGGGGGACATCAGGATTTTAGAGATGCTTAGGTGGGGCATGGCCAAAAAAAAGGTTGGGAACCACTGCTTTAGAGAAAGAGGTAAATCTATATAGCTAGTCCTCCGGGGGTTTCATTCTGCCTCATACTTCCCTCCGGGGAATTATGTATGTCCTCCGGGAAAGACTTTGGTTTCCCGGGACCGCATTCTGCCTCATACTTCCCTCCGACCGGTTAGGGCCCACAGAGTTGGCCTCCTCCGGGTCCCGTCAGCCAAGCAATGCCGGCTGGCGGGCCCCAGGGGGAGAGCCTTCTCTGTGGCCGGCCCCGTGCTCTGGAACCAACTACCCCCAGAGACCCGGACCATCCCCTCTCTGCTGGCCTTCCGAAAAGCCGTTAAGACATGGCTTTTCCTGCAGGTGGGGGGGACAGCTTAATCCACTCGAGCTCCCCCCCCAAGTATGTATGGTGTTGAATGGATGTTGTTGTTTTAATACTGTTTTTTAAATTTTGTATTTGTTTTTTAATTATATGTAATTTTGATTATTCTTGTATTTTTCCTTGTTGTACGCTGCCCTGAGTCCTTCGGGAGTTGGGCGGCATATAAGAATAACAAAATAAATAAATAAATAAATAGTCCTCGACTTCCGATCACAATTGAGCCGAAAATTTCTGTTGTTAAGTGAGTTTTGCCACATTTTATGACTTTTGGTGCCACGGTTGTTAAGTGAATCACGGCAGTTGTTAAGTTAATAACGCGGTCGTTAAGTGAATTTGGATTCCCCATTGACTTTGCTTGCCAGAAGGTCGCAAAAGGGAATCATGTGACACACACACAGCCCCGGGACAACTGTCATAAATATGAGTCAGTTGCCAAGCGTCCAAATTTTGTTTCACATGGTTATGAGGATACTGCAATGGTCATAAGTGTGAAAAACGGTTCTAGGTCGCTTTTTTTAGTGCCACTGTAATTTCAAAGGTCACTAAATGAACTGTTGTAAGTTGAGGACTACCTGTCATTGTGCTTAGAACTGCTGGAAAAAAAGATCGGAAGAACTTCTTCATACCTCTTTTCTTTCTTTTCTTTTTTTCCTCCATCTCTTTTCCCACTTTAGCTTTCCCTTTTATTTCTTCCTTTTTCGTCTTTCCTTCTTTCCTTTCCTATTTTAGTCTGTACACGGTTTTAGTTGTTTTTGAAACTTATTATTATATTTTAAATGACTGGTTCCAGTTTGCAGGACTCAGTAACCAGGAGAAGCTACGCCCAGGTTCAACGAATATGTGACTTCATCATGTGACTAATATGTGACTTCATCTGGATTAAAATAGTAAAATATCTAGCTTTACAAACTTTCCCTTTCGTGCAGTATTCACATCACGCATCTAAAGCTACCAGGAATATCTGCAAGTGGGCATCACACACCGCCAAGAGGCTACCCCACAAGAACCAGTGGTGGGTTCCTACCGGTGCGGTCCACTCTGTCGTTCCGGTAGCGGCCAGCAAATGGCGCTATTTGCGTGTGACCGTTCCGGTGCCGTCTTCGGCGGTCCGTCGCGCACGTCACCATCTTTTTTAAAGAATTTTTGGGCTTTTTTGCTTCTGCGCATGCGTGGAAGCAAAATCTCGCCAAAATCGTGCTGAATCGATCGCGCGCGCGCGTGCCCTCACAAAATTTCTGTGAGATTTTGGTTCCATGCATGCGCAGAAGCAAAATTGCACGAGGGGGCCCGTGCACGTAGCAAGCACGCGCGTGCACAAAACGTGGAGATGCGCGTGCAGCGCACTGTATCGGTAAATGAGCAACCCGCCCCTGACAAGAACAAACATTCAATTTTGCTGCTACTAAGATTGTCGGATGAGCAGGCACAAAAACAGCCAGGGAAGTGATTGAAGTCTGGGAAATGGGTCCCTCGCCTGTCAACAGGAGGGCTGATTTGCCACCAGCTTATCGGATACTTAGGAGCGGAGGACTTGGCAGCACAAGGAAACAACAGCCAATTACTGAATAGCCAGCCATCAACACCCCTAAAAAGCCACACAAAACCAGGCACCATATAAAGACCACACACAGAATAGACCAACGTACACACTCTGCTAGAGAGAAGCTCCCTGAGGATGGGCTCCAGCACAAGTCCAAAAGCTCAGAAGACTAAACTTCTGGTCCCTGTGACCGACCCAGATTGGATCCTGCAACCAGGAATAATTTTATCAGACAGAAATAATTGGATTTACCGGCATCAAGGGTTAAAAAGAACAATGAGGAACCAAGCTTAAATCTCTCCCTTTGCAGGGTTTAGAGATGACCTAATTTGTCCCTCAACGTGATGTTGGCTGAGAGAACTCCTTCCTTCCACCTCCGAGCTGCGGGAAGGTCAAAACAGCAGACGCATTTAATCAGGCCTGCAACACAGATAGCATCAATTGCCCTGAAACTTTCAGCTCTTCGCCATTATTAAATTACAAAAGATGGCTCCTTTTCATACGCCAAGAAATCGACGTTGGCCAAAATAAGATTTAGAAGTAGCAAAATAACCCCGACGTCTATCACGATTCCATCCTGAGTTATGAATTTATGTGAGGAGGAGGAGGAGGAGGAGGAGGAGGAGGAGGAGGAGGAGGAGGAGAAGGAGAAGGAGAAGGAGAAGGAGAAGGAGAAGGAGAAGAATTAACTCTAGAAATCAAATAAAACATTCCCCATTAAACCGAGAAGGTTGAGTAACAGAATTAGGATTAACTATTTTAATTTAGAATCTGAACAAGAAGATCTATAATTCCTTCTGTAACGTAGATATAGATGCTTTCTCTCCGTAACAAAGATTTATTAGCCACAGAAAATGCCCCATCACATTTAATTTTATCTGCATCTGCGAAAAGATACAAAGCTTCCGTTTTACAGTCTCATACCCAGGAGTAAACCATATCTTGACAATCAGTCATCTTTAATTTATCTAAGTTTTTCTTTTTAAAAAAAATCAATCCACCAGAGGACCACTGAATTTAAAAATAAAAAATAAACATTCCCAGATCAAAGCAGCACTTATCCAAACAGCAGCCAAGAGGGGGAAAATATTTTTAAACAGTTGTTTCTGCCCAGTTTCAAACTGGTGACCCTCCATACATGGCAAATATATATATATATATGATAACGACCACATCCTTACTGGAAAAATAAAAGGAATATTTATTTTAATTGCAAAACCGGTTGTTGGCAGGCATTTGTGCGCAAGTAAAAAGAAAAGGGCTATGTTGATGATGTGATGTTACCAGCATGAAGTGTCTCTGTTCAATCCAGACATATATCCAGATCATTTAATGATCTAGTACAGGGGGGCTTCCAAACTTAGCCACTTTAAGACTTGTGGACTTCAACTCCCAGAATTCCCCAGTCATCATGGATTGCTCAGCAATTCTGGGAGTTGAAGTCCACAAGTCTTATAGTGGCCATGTTTGGAGAGACACCCCTCAGCCAGCCCCTCCCAGAATTCCCCAGCCACCATGGGTTGCTGAGGAATTCTGGGAGATGAAATCCACAAGTCTTAACGTTGTCAAATTTGGATTGATCTAGTAGGTTTTTTATGAACTTCGGGACAGTCCACAGTTCAGGGCATTAAAAGCTTCTGAGAAGGACACCACAAAGGGCAGCCACTGGAACAGAGGCATTTGCTGGTTAAACCCTCCTTCTGTGAAAGGAAAATGAAAAATTCTAATTTTGAGCCCATGCCAAGATACACAGCACAAGCTGCTGTGGCCTAGAGGTGGAGCTCTTGCCTCACAGTCAGGAGGTTGTGAGTTCGATCGACAGGCAGATGTAAGAGTCTCCTGCTTGGGCAGGGGGTTGGACTAGATGACCTGCAAGGTCCCTTCCAACTCTGTTAATCTGTATCTATCTCGCCTGCACTTCGTCGAGACCCACTAAGCTGGCCAAATCCAAGAAGCCAGAAACACACACGGATTTCAGAATGGCCTTGTTAATGCTAGAAGACTTAAAGCAAGCCGATGATCTCAGAAGCATTTCCTTCCCTCTGAAGTGGGGCTGTCTCTTTCCACACCCACCGGGCTTCTGCGCTGCCTGGTTCCCGCTGTTTCTCACACGTTCCCTTTGGGGATGCGACGCCAACGATGTCATGCATTCTTGTGGTCCAGAAATTGTGGGTGGCTCATTCCCGGCACAGCAAGAAAGTGTGGATTTGTCCCCCCGAATAAATCTCCCAGGGCTGAATGCAACATAAAGAAAATACAATGGAACCCAGTGCTGAATTGTGGTTTTTAGAAACTCAGATACACATTTAGTAAACAGCCCTGTCTGAAGTAACTAGCGTAGTAAGCTTCTTGGAGAGAGGCAGCCATTTAATTTTTTTTTCTTGCAGCTACTTTTCAACCCTTAAGCATTAGGAGAGAAATCCTGCTTACACCGAGATTGTCAAGAAATGGAAGAGCTATTTTTTCGACCCACTCAATCTGGTCTTCTTTCCAGGATTGATCTTAATGAATAGAGAGCCAAACAACCATTAATTTCCTACTCCGTTACAAATTCCAGTGTGTCTCATTGCACAAAAGCGCAAATGGTCTAAATTCTCTCAGGCTACAAAGGGGTATTTTGTCCTTGGTACATATAAAATACCCGTGAGTGGAACATCCTTGCTTTTGGCATATTAGACATCAGTAAGTATTGCTCTGCGTACAATAGATGAGAATTAGCAGATGGCAGTACCCTGGATGATCTTGGAAGCTAAGAAGGGAGACCTAATTAGTTCTTGCATGGAAGAGTCTCAAATGATCCCTGTAGGATATACTCAGAAATTGAAAAAGCACCCCAAAATAATAAAAACCAACTGCAGGAGCTGAGCTGGCGGAGATGGAAGCCAGGGTTAAACATGTCATCAGTTTGGAATCATTACGCAGCCACAAGCAACTCAAGTACGCACACACACATGCCCCGTGAATTCCATTTACTCTTATCTAGCACCAATTTTGCTTTGACCATTAGTTGACCTGATTCTTGTTAGATGGAACGGCGTGGTGGCCTAGTGGTGAAGATGTTTGCCTCCCATTCGGAAGGTTGAGAGTTCAATCCTAGGTAGCAGCAGATGTTTCTCTCCTTGAGTGCAAAGAAAAAAAATATCTGCTGCGAACTCCATGTAGTGTCAGGAAGGGCATCCAGCTTGTAAACGCTCGGTTGCATCCAGTTGCCCTGGCTCTACCCCAAAGTAAGGGATTGTAGGATCGTAAAAAGGGAGGGTTTTTTGGTTCTGTTGTGAATAGACAGCAATAATAAACTCTTCAATGCTTTGAACTCAGCAACCTTGAACCCCCAGATTGTGTGCATCTACAGGGCTCCGCTACAACCCGTTAACCAATTAACCAGTTTCAAGAAGACAGGAACGTCAGGAATCTGGTAGGAACACCGCTGTGTGGGTTGCACTGAGAGACCACTGAGCTTTTTCCTCTTTCCAAGGACGGGACATTTTCAGACCTGGATGGATGATTCCTTGGAGAGGACACACGAGTCCACTCTCTAAAGAAGTGTTTCTCAACCTTGCTGTCTTTAAGCTGTGTGGACTTCAACTCCCAGAATTCCCCCAAACTGAATCAATTTCTCCCATGCTGACCTGGGGGATTCTGGGAGTTGAAGTCCACACATCTTTAAGGTACCAAGTTGAGAAATGCACAACTCCAAGAAGCACAGGTGAAAAACATCCACAAGGCTGGATCCGGTTGTCAGAAAGTCGTATTGATTAGAAAAAAAACCCCAGGAAGTTAGGTCCTCCCAAATGTAGCATAATGGTACGTTTGAATTTAATTAGCATTCCGAGAGCCGGATTGTTCAACCTGAAAGCATGCCACTCGCCTCGTTCGTGTCATGATGCCATGCGAAGGATGCAAATTACATCATTTACCTCATTTTATATCATTAGCATATTGACACCCTTACACAAATTATATAAATGCATGCAAACGAGGTAAAGAGGACATCTTAAGTAAACAGAAGCACGCTGCCAAAAACTACTTTGGATGGTGGAGACAGGAGTCAATCCAACTAAAAACTGGCATGCGAAGTCTGCTAAACAGCGGCCGGTTCAATTAAGATTGGTTACGCATTTTAAATCCCCTCCTCTTTTTTTTTAACCACATATCACTTCCAGAGGGAATGTAGGAAAGAACGCGGAACTGGTCTTCTCAAGAGAGTTTTGCTAAGCAAAAAGAAAATGCGATCCAATGAAAAGCGTTCGATCGATTTCTGTTTGACGGGAAAAACAACCGAAAGGACGATTCGGACAGCTTTCCAAGAAATTGAGTGCAAAAGGGGAAAAAGGCATGAGAAATCTTTATTGCACCCGAGTAAGCGTAGTGAAAGGAAGAGAGGAATCCATCTTTTCAACCACAGAATACAGCTTGTTATACAAGGCCATAACATTTACAGTGAAATTTGGAAGGAGATAATGGCTGATTTAAAAGACCGATTGTGTAACTCTAGTTACAAAGTGCCTTTAGAAGATTACTTTCAATTACAGAGATACGATCATTGCTTTGCCCCGAGAGAGAGAAAAGAATGAGGTGTTTACACAACTTATTTGGATTTTTTTTTCCCACCAAATGCATTTTCAGCCCCTTTTCTCCTTACGCTATTCTGGCTTTCAAAAAGGATCATTTTTCACGGGTAGGTCATGTATAAAACTACCTTTCCTGTGAATGCAATGGGGGTATTGATCCCTCGTTTTATATCAATATCTAGACTATCCTTACAGCTCTATCTATACCTGTATTATTCCTACAGCTGTATGTATACATTTACCTACAATACCTCTATATCTATAGCAGCTGGTGAAATCTACTTACCTTACCTACCGGTTCGGAAGCGCGCACTTTTTCACTCTCTGCGCATGCGCAGAAGGCTTTGTGCATGCACAGTGGGTTAAAAACAATAAAATGGCAATGTCCGGGTGGGTGGGCGGAGCCTCATGCTGCCGCCGCTACCGGTTCTCCGAACCATCGGCAGCCGCCGCTACTGGTACGCCCGTACCAGGCCGTACCGGTAGCATTTCACCCCTGATCTATAGAGAGAAGTACTTATATATTTATCTTTTCTTACATATCTATACTCATCTCTAAATAGAGAGCAAATCCTGCTCCTTTCTAATACTGATGATGTTACCTAGTTGGATAATGAAACGTCTGCAAGAAAACAACCAAGCTCAGACAGCACCAAGCACCAAGGACCTCAACAACAACTCCTCCTCCTCACTTCCCTTCACAAAACCCACTCCCTTCTAACACTGATGATGTAACCTAGTTGGGTAATGAAATGTCTGCAAGAAAACAACCAAGCTCAGAGAGCACCAAGGACCTCAACAACAACAACTCCTCCTCCCTTCATTCCTTCCTCCCTCCTTTTCTTCTCCTCCTCCTCCTTTCCTCCAACCCTCCTCCCTTCTGCAAAAAAAAAAACCCCACCAATCTCAGAGAGCACCACAGGTCCCACAATTCAACCCTGAGCTATAACTCTTCTCTTCTGTTGATACTTATCTCTGTGTTTTGGTATCATCGGCCTATAATCTAAGGATGTTCAGATCATTCCAAAACGGAGCTGTAGAAAGTGTGAGATTGCATGTAACACGTCTCCTTTCTGATCATGAAAGCAGCCACATCTTTCCCCAGGTTCCCTTTGCTGCTTCAGACACAGCTCCCTGTCATGGTGTGATTATTGCCTGTTATATGTATATGCAGGGAGATGCATCCCTATCTAATATAATGGTTCATTCCTGAGCATGTGATTGATATGTTCTTGTACGCATGTGTGCATTCCAATCTCCGCTCTATCCTTCTTCTTCTGTCTTCCATTGAGAGAAGACGCACATTTATATCAGAGATGTAAACAAATGAGGATTTATTGGTTTTGTACCGAAATAAATATTTTTACTTAGACTTTTAAACTGCGGTTTCATTTCTAATGTCTGATGTCCGGGAAAATATCAAACATCTCCTCTGTGAGATTAATTCTCACATCTGTCACTCCCTCTATCTCTACCAAAAGTTTCCCTCCTTCACTGTTTCCAAGGGTGCATGTACACCCTTCCAAAACAGTCACACAAGCCGCGAAACTGATGCGGCTGCTTTAACAATCCCCAAAGAGGTATTTTAAGACGACCTTAACAAAGTCACGCACGTTGATCTAATCACATGCAACACACTTCAAAAGAACAGCAATTCATGTTGGGATGAATGCAACGCAACTCTTCAAAATCCCTCTTTTGAAGGACGGTCACAGCGTATTATGTCGGCACATTGTTTAAAATATTGTTACGCCTGCAGCTCGTTTGCTCTTCTCCAAGGGGAAATAAACTCACCCACAATACTATCATAAGACACACAGCGGATAAATGCAGGAGGTATTAAATACAGGTAGTCGTCAACTTACGATCGGAATTGAGCCCCAAATTTCTGCTGTTAAGTGAGCTTTGTTCCATTTTACAACCTTTCTTGCCACACAGTTGCTAAATGAATCTGGCTTCCCCTTTGACTTTGCTTGTGGCCCAGGGACACTGCGGCCGTCATAAATGTGAATCGGTTGCCAAGCCTCTGAATTCTGACCACGTGACCATGGGGATGCGACAATGGTCGTAAGTGTGGGAAATGGTCCTGTTGCTTTTTTCAGCGACGTCGTAAATTTGAATGGTCACTAAAGGAACTGCTGTAATTCAAGGACTAGCTGTAGCTAAACCCTGCCCTCAGATTCAGAGGATACATCTGGATGAGGACCAAGCTGGCTGACCTGGCATTCCAAGCAAAACATTGCTAGATCAAAACTCAAGATGAGCATGAATTATTTAATCAATCAGAATAGAGCTGGAAGGGACCTTGGAGGTCTTCTAGTCCAGCCCCCTGCTCAGCCAGGAGACCCTAGACCATTTCAGTCCAGTCTCTTCTTTAAAACCTCCAGTGATGGAGCTCCCACAATTTCTTGTGGCAAGCTGTTCCACTGGTTAACTGTCCTCACTGTTAGGAAGTTTCTCCTTAATTCTATGTTGCTTCTCTCCTTGATTAGTTTCCATCCTTTGTTTCTTGTCCAGCCTTCAGGTGCTTTGGAAAATAAACTGACCCCCTCTTCTTTGGGGCAGCCCCTCGAATACTGGAATACTGCTATCATCTCAGCCCTAGTCCTTTTTTTTCTGGACTAGCTAAACCCAAATCCTGCAACCATTCTTTATATTACAAAAAAGATTCACATTGCAAAAAAGATGTTGAGACTTTGGAAAAAGTTCAGAGAAGAACAACCTAGATGATTAAAGGCCCGGAGACTAAAACATAGGAAGAACGGCTGCAGGATTTGGGTATGGCCAGTCTAGAGAAAAGAAGGACTAGGGGGATGATGGCAGTATTCCAGTATTTGAGGGCTGCCACAAAGAGGAGGCGGTCAACTTATTTTCCAATGCACCAGAAGGCAAGACAAGAAACAATGGGTGGAAACTAATCAAGGAGAGAAGCAAGCTAGAACTAAGGAGAAACTTCCTAACAGTGAGGACAATTAACCAGTGGAACAACTTTCCTCCAGAACTTGTGGGTGCTCTATAACTGGGGGTTTTCAAGAAGAAACTGCAAAACCACTTGTCTGAAATGGTATGGGGGTCTCCTGCTTGAGCAGGGGGTTGGACTAGAAGACCTCCAAGGTCCCTTCCTGCTCTATTCTGATTCTGAAAAACAAGATACATGTTTTAGTCTCCAGGCCTTTAATCGTCTTAGTTGCTCATCTCTGCACTTTTCCCAAAGTCTCAACCTCTTTTTTTGTCGTCCCCGAAGAAGTCATTCCCGGCATTCTCCTTGACAACATCAAGACAGGCGTTGGGTTTGATCACCGCCACGTCAAGAAATCCTGCGTCTCATTCCGGTGAAGGCTGACAGATGTCGCTAGCTGAGCTGCAGAGCCTCCGAATGCCTTGGCGAGCTAATTATCCACATCAGACGACAGTTGAAGGAACTGGCACAGTGGGAAGGCTGACAAACGGAACGAGGGGGAAGGGAGGGCCGGATCGAGGCACCACGAGGCTGGAGAGCCATCCAAGAAGACACGCTGCCCTGTGCTTAGCTGTGACCTAACCCCAAGGCTGGTTGCCTCATTGTTGAAATGTTGCCAGATTGGGACATCCTTGCTAAAGTCAACCCTGCTGTGGGGCTTTCCAAGCTTCTGCGGATCCACCTGAATCGAACGGCACTTTGGAAAGGCGCAATCGGGGTGTCTCTCGAATCGACGGCGAGTCATTTTCAAACACTTGAACAAAGTGTTAAAAAAGATTTTCAAACGGAGATTTCTTTATTTCATGTGAATCAAGTTGGCGTCTAATTGAGTTTTGCCCAGGAGCAATCCTTTTCAAACACAGGTAGCTACAGCCATTCTTTTAGTGACCATTCAAAGTCACCACGGCACTGAAACATGTGACTTACGACCGTTTGTCACACTTATGACCTTTGCAGCATCCCCGTGGTCACGTGATTAAAATTCAAATGCTTAGCAACTGGCATGGACTTATAACGGTTGCAGCGTCCCAGGGTCACGCGATCCCCTTTGCGATCTTCAGACAAGCAAAGTCAAGGGGGAAGCCAGATTCACTTAACAACTGTGTTACTAACTTTAACACCTGCAGTGATTCGTTTAACAACTGTGGCAGGAGAGGTCATAAAATGGGGCAAAACTTACTTATCAAATGTCCCAAAGGTGCTTTTTTTCAAGAGGCAACTGGATTTTCTGGTTTTTCTTTGAAAATGTTTTGCTTCTCATCCAAGAAGCTTCTTCAGCTCTGACTGGATGGTGGGGAATGGAAGGATTTATACTCCTTGCAGACAGCTGGTCATTTGCATTATTTTAGGGAGTTGTTGAGACCACAGTCAGAGCTGAAGAAGCTCCTTGGATGAGAAGCAAAACATCTTCAAAGAAAAACAAGAAAGTTCAGTTGTCTCTTAGGAAGGAAGGAAGGAAGGAAGGAAGGAAGGAAGGAAGGAAGGAAGGAAGGAAGGAAGGAAGGAAGGAAGGAAGATGGAAGGAAGGAAGGGAGGGAGGGAGGGAGGGAGGGAGGGAGGAGGGAGGGAGGAAGAGAAAGAAAGAAAGAAAGAAAGAAAGAAAGAAAGAAAGAAAGAAAGAAAGAAAGAAAGAAAGAAAGAAGAAAGAAAGAAAGAAAGAAGATGAAAGGAAGGAAGGAGGAGGAAGGAAGAAGGAAGGAAGGAAGATGGAAGGAAGGAAGGGAGGGAGGGAGGAGGGAGGGAAGGAGGGAGGAAGAGAAAGAAAGAAGAGAAGAAAGAAAGAAAGAAAGAAAGAAAGAAAGAAAGAAAGAAAGAAAGAAGGGAGGGAGGGAGGGAGGGAGGGAGGGAGGGAGGGAGGGAGGGAGGGAGGAAGGAAGGAAGGAAGGAAGGAAGGAAGGAAGGAAGGAAGGAAGGAAGGAAGGAAGGAAGGAAGGAAGGGAAAGGAAAGGAAAGGAAAGGAAAGGAAAGGAAAGGAAAAAAGCACCTTTGGGATAACCATGACCTGGCTGACTGAGAACCTCCATAGACATTTCACTTAACAACTGTCTCGCTTAGCAACAGTAATTTGGAGCTCAACTGTGGCCATAAGTCGAGGACATCTCTATGCCCAATGCCAATGGAAATTCCTTACACTTAAGTTATTTCCAAATCATTGCCTGGAACCCCTTGAAAAATACACTTTGAAACAAATAAAGGCAAGGAAATAGTGAAGTGAAAACAAACACCGTACAGTGGGAGCTCAAACATTTATCATAATTCACCCAGCAAGAAAATCCATCCGATTAATCATGTACGGTAGATCTGTCCACATCACATTAGTCACTGCGGGATAAATTTCTTAGACTAAATATGTTAAGTGCATTTGACAGGCAACTTAATGCACGATCATTGGAAGAGACCCCATAGTGGATGCCAAACTCTTCCCAGCCCCAATGAAGTTCTCTACTTGGGATCCAGCCACCTCCAGCCGAATACAGGTAGTCCTCCACTTATGACCATTCATTTAGTGACGGTTCAAAATTACAACGGCATGGAAACAAGTGACTTACAACTGTTTTTCACCCTTACAACCATTGCTACAACCCCCATGGTCATGTGATCAAAATTCAGATGCTTAAAACTGGCATGTACTAATGACGGTTGCCGTTGTCCCAGGGTCACATGATCCCCTTTTGCGACCGTCCGACAAGCCCAGTCAATGGGGAAGCCAGATTCATGTAACAACCATGTTCCTAATTCAACAACCGCAGGGATTCACTTAACAATAGTGCCAAGAAGGGTCGTAAGATGGCCCCAAACTTACTTAACAAAATGTCTCACTTAGCAACATAAATTTTGGGCTCAATTGTGGTCATAATTCGAGGACTACATGTATTCAATCATTCTTTCATTATTCATTTATTACTGGATTGATTATTTAAAAGAAACTTTTGGTTTCCTCGTTTGGTGAAAGTCACACGCTAGATTCCACGGATACTGGCACCATTTTTTTTTTGAGAAGAATAATTGCAGTTATTCCAAAAGTGACACAATTTTTTTTGAGAAACATTGTGTGACTTTTGGCATAACGGCAGTCCAAAAGTCAAAATAAATAACAGAGTAGAAAATATATAAGTGCGGGGACGTTTGCTGAGCATCTGCTAAAAAAAGGCTCTCCTCGTTTCCAAATATACTGTGAACAAGTCTAATCCATATGTGTGCAAGGCAAAAAAGATGAATAAAATCAGAAAGCACAATTAATTTGATGGCTTATCGTATCAGACTGAAAGCATCAGTGATGAACGCGAGGGTGATGAGACGTTCTAAATATGCGCATTTTTCAGTTATGTCAAGAGTGGATTTTGAGGGAAGAAGCAGAAGAAAGAAAAGATAAAAAAACTGTAAATAGATGAGAACAGAATACGAGGATTAAAGGAAGTCAAAGTTCCATATGAAAAAAGATTATATGGAAAGAGGACGAGCATAAATAAGATGTAGAACTGCGAGTTAAAAGCGGAAAGCATTACCGTATTTTTCGGAGTATAAGACGCACTTTTTTCCCCCCTAAAAGAGGCTGAAAATTTGGGTGCGTCTTATACTCCGAATGTAGCATTTTCGAAGCTTTTTTTCCCAGCCCTAACGAGGTGCTAACGATCTTCCCAGCTTGCAGGATTTTTTCATTTTTCCAGCCCTAAGTCTTTGCAGGCTTGTTTTCATTGCTATTCCCTCCTAAAAAGGTTTTTTTTAAGTCCTAACCAGGGGATAAAATAATGTGCTGAGCTGACCAGACTAAGGACGCTAGCCAGATGAATACCTGGTAGGCAGATTGTTTTCCCCTATTTTCCTCCCCAAAAGCTAAGCTTATACTCCGGTGCGTTTTATACTCTGAAAAATACGGTATGTTACGGAGTACTAGCAAACAGAGTGGATTTATATTAATAGGAACCATGAAGACGATGCTTGTAGATGTAATGGCTGGAAGAAATGACTTTTTTAACAGAATAATAGAATTGGAAGAAACCTTGGAGAACTTCTAGTCCAACCCCCTACTCAAGCAGGAGACCCTACGCCATTTCTGACAGATGGCAGTCCAGTCTCTTCTTGAAAGCTTCCAGTGATGAAGCTCCCATAACTTCTGAAGGCAACTTCTGTTACTCTGATTGATTGTTCTCACTGTCAGAAAATTTCTCCTTATTTCCAGGTTGAATCTCTCCTTGATCAGTTTCCATCCATTATTCCTTGTCTGGCCTTTGGTTGCCTTGTAAAACAGTTTATCCCCCTCCTCTCTGTGGCAGCCCCTCAAATACTGGAATGCTGCTATCATGTCTCCCCTGGTCCTTCTCTTCACTAGACTAGCCATGCCCAGTTCCTGCAACCATTCATCGTATATTTTAACCTCCAGTCCCCTCATCATCCTGGTTGCTCTTCTCTGCACTCTGAGAAATGAAGAAGAAACAGAAATGGAATATATAGAAGTAGAAGAAAGAGAAATAGAATCAAGATCCTGTGAAGTGTTAATAATACTTTACAATGCCTTGGGAAGACCACACTTGGAATATTGCATCTAGTTTTGGTCATCATATATATTCCAAGGCATTGTAAAGTAGTATTAAGACTTCACAGGATCTTGATTCTATTTCTCTTTCTTCTACTTCTATATATTCCATTTCTGTTTCTTCTTCATTTCTCATTGTTTTTAAGGGAGGATAGAAGAAACACATTAAAAGGTCAACCAAAGTGGCTCTCTAAAGATGGTACTGAGTTATGGTCCTCTTTCCTCCTGGGACGTCACCCACAGGAGATTTTTTTTTAAACAAAATGAAAAGTTGCCGAGTTGTGATTGAAGAGCCAGAAGAATGGCCGAGACCAATTCCTGAGGGTGTCCTTCTCACCAAATCCCCTTCTTGTCAAAAGGACTTCCTAACTACTCCAAGGAGTAGAAAAGAAGCAAAGAACCAGACTGGGCAGTTCTTTCCTCTTGCTCTGAATTGTAGTCTACGATTTTTGTAAAAGGACGTTTGGGAGTAACGACATAACTGGATGTCAATTTGTCACTGGACAAGTCATCCTCCCTTCAATAAAGTTCATAACTGTCATGTCATGATTAGTCAGAAAGAGATACGGGATGTTCCTCTCTATTGACATTTGCCCTGCTTTTTTAATGCAAAAAAAGGTGGTGCAGCGGTTAGAGGCAGGTACTGCAGGCCACATTAGCTGACACTGATCTGCAGGTCAGCGGTTCAAATCTCACCGGCTCAAGGTTGACTCGGCCTTCCATCCTTCCGAGGTAGGTAAAATGAGGACCCAGATTGTTGGGGGCAATGGAAATATATACATTGCTTACTGGTGTAAACCGCTTAGAGAGTGCTTGCACTGTGAGGTGATATATAAATGTCACTAATAAATAAATAAATAAATAACCAAGTAGGTACAACTCCATCACACGTTGTTGTCTCTTTCCTTCCCTGAAACCAAAAAGCTCAAGAATTGTTCTCCATTGAGCCCAAAATTATGATTGCTATTCTCTCGACCATCAACCAACCCACACAACTCCAATAGCACTTCACCTCCCAATGACCCTCACCTGATGTGACCCACACCTGACCCACTACAAGATCCATCACAAGACCCTCACCTGATGTGATCTACACCTGACCCATCACAAGACCCATCACAAAGCCCTCATTTGACATGACCCACATCTGACCCATCACAAGACCCATCACAAGACCCTCACCTGATTGACCCACACCTGACCATCACAAGTCCCATCAGAAGATCCATCACAAAACTCTCATTTGACATGACCCATCACAAGACCCTCACCTGATGTGATCCACACCTGACCCATCACAAGACCCATCACAAGACCCTCACATGAATGACCTACACCCGACCATCACAAGACCCTCATTTGACATGACCCACACCTGACCCATCAGAAGTCCCATCAGAAGATCCATCACAAGACCCAGCACAACACAACTCTCACTTGATGTGACCTCCCCATCAGAAGACCCACTGACCACATGAAGACCTTATCAGCAGAACACCGACACTGACATCTCCTAAACTCCACTGAAGATGTTACCTAGCCTGGTAATGAAACGTTCGGAAACCAACCCACACGCTTGGAGAATGAACTCCACCCTCATTGTTCTCCATTTCTTCTTTGCCCTGGCTAATGAGTACAATGGTTTTATGCTAACCTAGATAGCAGAAGATGCCCATGGGAAGGGTCAAAAAAGGCAAGGCAATAGTCATTACGACCTTCTGAATGAATATTTAAAAGAGGTTTCTAATCACAAGGATGTATCCACCACTTATATCTTTTTTTTACCTGTCCCAATAGATAGGCTTGGTGGTGGCCTACAAATAATGTTGGCTGATTTCAGAAAAACAACTAATTCAGACTGAGTTATTGCTCTGGATGGAGGATCATGGAAATCTCGTTGTTGTAAGCCAGATGGTTGAAGAACGGGAACTATACTTCCGTATTTGTTTCCTAGAAAACTATATGGTGGTGGTGGTGGTGATTGATGACAATTGATGATTGATGATTGATGATGAAGATGTTATCCATTCAATTGAGTCCAACTCTTGGTAATTCAATGGGCCAGATCTCTCCACTTCTACTGATCTTGCCCCACGTCTTGGAGAGTTTTTATATGGTCCTATCTGAATTTGACTATACATACATCATAGTTGAGGGACAGCTCTGGTGATGTAATTTACAAATGTACTTTTTAATCAGTGCCCTGGGAACCAGATAAAGTAATTAGTTTCTTGTAATACTTAAAAATTATAATTGATAGGCTTCCTTTTACATAAGGGAGGGTGCTCACGGACAAAAAAAAATTGGTGTATGAATTGTCCTTGACATCCTGGTTATATTCATCGGTACCAGCATCTTCCTGGTGGCCTGGTCTAGCTTTGGAAGCTAAGGAGGGTCGAGGGTGGTTAGAAATTTGATGGGAAACTAGCAATTAAACCCAAGGCTGGCTTAAATGGAGAAGTTTTGAAAAATTACTCAGAACAAGCAATGGCAACCTCCTTCAGTATCATTACTGGGAGAAAGGCATGGATGGTCCATCTAGATTCTAGGAATAAAGTTCCATACAGAGATTTTGAGTAGAGAGTAGAGACTAGAGACTAGAGTATTGGAATGAAGAGTAGAGTAGAGTAGAGTAGAGTAGAGTAGAGTAGAGTAGAGTAGAGTAGAGTAGAGTAGAGTAGAGTAGAGTAGAGTAGAGTAGAGTAGAGTAGAGTAGAGTAGAGGAATGAAGAATAGAGTATTTGAATGAAGAGTAGAGTAGAGTAGAGTAGAGTAGAGTAGAGTAGAGTAGAGTAGAGTAGAGTAGAGTAGAGTAGAGTAGAGTAGAGTAGAGTAGAGTAGAGTAGCTTTATTTGGCTAAGTGTGATTAGACCCAGAAATCCTCCCAATGCATGGAGCACCAATGTAAAGGACCCTATCCCAACTCAACTCGCTTGTATCAGAGTAATCACTGAAGAGAAGACCAGTGGCCCAAAAGACTAACTGGAAGGAAATCCAATCTCAATAAAGGAGAATATTTGCAGCTCAGGGTTGAAATGAGGGGTCTTTGGCGCTCTCTGAGCTTAGTTGTTTTCTTGCAGATGTTTTATGACCCAACTAGGAAACATCATCAGTCTAATGTTGTTGCCTAGTGATGATGTTACCTAGTTTGGGTAATGAAACACCTGCAAAAAAACCCAGGGGTAAAAAACACCTACCTGTCCTACCGACTCACTAATGTGTGTGCGCCGTCATCTGCGTATGTGCAGAGGGTCAAAACGGGGACGTGACGATGTCCCGGTTTGGGGGGGCGCAGCTCCCGCCACCGGCGCTACCGGCTCTCCGAACTACCCGCCGCCGGCCCTACCAGCTCTCGCGAGCCGCATAGAGCCAGCTGAATTTCACCCCTGAAAAAAACCCAGCCAAGGTCAGAGAGCTCCAAGGACCTCTCAACTCAATCTCAACCCCAATTTCTGTCTCTCTCCTCCTTCTTCTTCTCCTCCCTTTCTCCCTTTCTCTCCCTCTCTCTCCCCCTCTCCCTCCCTCTGTCTCTCTCTCTCTATCTCTTTCTTTCTCTTTCTCTCTTTCTCTCTCTCTGTTTCTCCTTCTCCCTCTCTCCCTCCCCTCTCCCTCCTTCTCCCCCTCTCTCTCCCTTTATCTCTCTCTCTCTCCCAATCTGCCCTTCCTATTCTACAAGCAGCTAAGCAGCTATGGACCCAGCTCCTTAACCTGGATAGGAGACTCCAGAATAAGATACAGCAGCAAAAGAGAATATCAGTGAAAAGTAAATTATTAGTTAACTGTCAGCTACAAAGAAGAACCTTGGCCAGATCCATTAACAGCTGCAAAACACCCCTCCTGGCTTTCATATATATATGTGTGCCGTTTTGATTCTTTTTGAAGTGTTTAAGGGAAAAGGTGCCAAAGTTGGTGATATCCAGGTATACGAAGCCAGAATAAGAAGCTGAAGCAGCAGGCGTGCGAGAGGTTTTTTCTTGTGTGTGCCTGTGTGCATTGAGCTTCACACCTACACGCTGCGTTCTGATCTCTTATTTGCATGGTATTGACTTCTCAGAACTTAGCAAAATATCACCCTCGGAGAGGTGAAAAGAGTTAATTGCGGCTGTGCAAAATAATGTGCTTTTATTTCATCACAACAAAAGAAAGACTTTCCCCTCGAAAACGGGAGCCGGTTGCCCTGTAACTCAAGTTAATGAGAGCAGAGTATAATTGAATCGTTACGGAGCATGTGATTTAACGATGCATCGGGGGTACCAGGCTCCCACTGCCTGAATGTGCAGCTTTATGTTCTTCCTTGGGTGAGGAGATTCTCAAAGAAGCATCCCTCGGGTTTCTCTCTCTCTCTCTCTCAAAGAAACCCACGGGCCGGATGCCCAAGGATGAAATCTCTGCACGTTGCTCAGAAAAACGTGGGTTCATCGACTGCTTGGCTCACTATCGGATCTGAGGCCAGAGACAGTGATAAATCTCGGCTCTCCGAGTAAGAGCAGAAGCTTCACAGGCTCCACGTAGCTAGGAAAGTCACTTAACTGCAAACAGGAAAGAAGCCACACACGCTGCATTTGTATATGTGGTCCCTGGCTCAACAGTAGTAACTGTGAGAGGGATCTTGATGTCCTTGTGGACAATTACTTTAAACATGAGCCAGCCGTGTGCAGCAGCTGCCAAAAAAGCTAACACACTTCTAGGCTGCATAAACAGAGGGATAGAATCAAGATCACGCGAAGTGTTAATACCACTTTATAAGGCCTTGGTAAGGCCACACTTGGAATACTGCATTCAGTTTTGGTCGCCATGATGTAAAAAGGACGTGGAGACTCTAGAAAGAGTGCAGAGAAGAGCAACCAGGATGATTAGGGGACTGAAGGCTAAAACATATGAAGAACTGTTGCAGGAACTGGGTATGTCTAGTTTAATGAAAAGAAGGACTAGGGGAGACATGATAGCAGTGTTCCAATATCTCAGGGGCTACCACAAAGAAGAGGGAGTCAAGCTATTCTCCAAAGCACCTGAGGGTAGAACAAGAAGCAATGGGATCTCTGTCAAGATCCTTCTGAATCTTGACGTTTTATCTGGATATAATCTAGGCTAGAGGGCTGCTATTAAAGATGTCCTCTGTTCACAGAAAAACACCATTAAGATTCCTATCTGAAATCTTTCTTCAGCTGCATATAATAGTAAGCACTTTTAAACAGGGCCATGGGATCCAAACTGGGTTGCAAAAATCTAGCCAGCTTCCAGAAGGCAGATACGCAAACCCTGTGGGCGCCTTCTAGGTTGGATTGGATTTTGATACTCCTGACTTCTAAAGACCGGGGCTGTGCTTTGAAAGCAATAATTAAGAAATTGTCCTTTCAGAGATGCCTCATTGGTCCCTACGGAAAACCCGGTTAGAAAGAGCCAAGGTTTCCCCAGCAAGCAGAGAAACAAAAGCCAAACAATCTCCAAGCCCTCACAAAAATGCCAAGACGTTTCTATCAAGCTGGGGAAAAACAGCTGCGCTCAACCTCTAGATGATGAGAAAGTTCCAAAATCTATAGGACTATTAGCTCTACCCTTGGAGATCTTCTCTGGTGACCTAAGAGGATCTTTGCTTTGAGTAGAAAGAGTATAGAGCATAGGAGAGCATAGGAGAGGAGAGTATAGGAGAGCATTGTAGAGAGAGCGAGAGAAGAGCGCTGGACCATTTCGGCTATTCAGGATTGTACTACTTATTCTTCTATCTTCTATTCATTATTTTTGCTTTGTTTGTTTCCATTCCCATGTTTGCCAACCAATTGTGAGGCTATGAGCAGCTATATAAATCAAGGGTGTCAAACTCACTTCGTCACGGTGGCGTCATGTGACGTATCACAACCCCCCCCCTTTGCTAAACCGGGTGTGGGTGTGGCCACCCCCATCTTTTCTTTAAAACCCACTGAGTTAGCATATCCCTTCTATTCTAGCTTCATGAAATAAGATAGTTTGAAAGAAATGGGAAGGCTACAAAGCTATTTCCTAATGATCTAAAACCTAAGACTTTCATGATATGGGGCTGGGTTATCCGAGGGACCATTTCTCCCCAATTATATCTGCTTTTTTCATTAGAAAATGAAAAATAGCAATAGCACTTAGCAATAGCACTTAGACTTATATACCGCTTCATAGTGCTTTACAGCCCTCTCTAAATAGGGGAGGGGAGGGTAAATGTGAGGAGAGGGAGAGGGAGAGGGAGAGGGAGAGGAGAGGAGAGGGAGAGGGAGAGGGAGAGAGTATATGAGAGTATAGGGGAGGGGAGGGGAGGGTAAATGTGAGGAGAGGGAGGGAGAGGGAGAGGGAGAGGGAGAGGAGAGGAGAGTATAGGCGAGAGGATATAGGGGAGAGGAATTTAGGGGACGTAGGAGAATGCAAGTAGAGACAAGAGTGGACGGAATGCCAACTATGTCTGCCTACTCAGAGTTCCTTCACAATTTGTTCAGATCTAAGAAGCTACTAGGATGGGCAGTGGAACATCTCAAACAAGCAAGAAAATAAGTCCAGTTGCTATGACTCCACTTCTAGACAAGTCTGCCTGGATGACCAAGAATCGTCATCAACAAGACTTTAGATAACCAGTCCTCGACTTACAACAGTTCATTTAGTGACCGCTTGAAGTTACAACAGCATTGAAAAAAGTAACCTATGACCATTTTTCACACTTAGGACCATGGCCGCATCCCCATGGTCACGTGATCAAAATCTGGATGCTTGGCAACGGACTCATATTTACGACCGTTGGCGCATCCCAGGGTCAGGTGATCTCCTTTTACGACGTTCTGACAAGCAATGTCAATGGGGAAGCCAGATTCACTTCACAACTATTTATTCACATAACAACTGCAGTGATTCACTTAACAACCGTGGCAAGAAAGGTCGTAAAATGGGGAGAAACTCACTTCACAAATGTGTCACTTAGCACTTAACAGAAATGCTGGGCTCATCGGTGGTCGTAGGTCAAGGACTACCTTGATGCGTTCCATCTTGATCTTCCATTGTTCGTATTATAGCCATCACCTGGTCTCTACGCCCTCTGCACATGATGATGTGTGCAGAGCTTTCCTCATCAGGGACCAAAGTAATTTAGGTGATGTCAATCAACCAGCTGTCCAATGACCTGCTCCTGGTGTCCCCGTGCGAGATCTACTTGAACGTAGCTTGTCGTTTGCCATCTGCTCCTTCCATCCATTAGAAAACACAAGGCTGGTTAGCTCTTTGCCCTCAGAGAACCAGTAAGTACTCAGCAGATTGGCTTTCATGGTTGTTTGAGGGGGGGTTTCCTGCCCCCTCCCCAAAAACAGGACAAGAACTGGGTGTCCCGGGGCATATTTCAGCTTCCTGGCCAACCTCAGATTGAGCCTACCATGCTAAATGCCGCCGATGGAAGAGACAAATAGCAGCAAGCTTGGAAGAACGCCAAGAGTTGCAGAAGGCCAAGAAAACAAATAGGAAAAAACATCAGAGGGTACTTCATTGGAGATTCATCGTTCTTTATGAGCGCAGACTGCTGGCTGTTAGAAGAGAGAATGGAAATGAGTAGAATGGACCACCAAATGACCTCCAGATGTTCTGGCTTCAACTCTCATTAATCCTAGGCAGAGTGACGGATTTTGAGAGCTACCATCCAAAATAACTTAAGGGTACACCACAATGCCAGCACATGCAATAACAGAGTTGGATGGGACCTTGGAGGTCTTCTAGTCCAACCCTCTGTTCAAGGTAGGAGACTTTGTACCATATCCCAGTCAAACGGTTGTCCAATCTCTTCTTGAAAACCTCCAGTGTTGGAGCATTCACAACTTCTGGAGCCAAGTTGTTCCACTGATTAATTGTCCCCACTCTCAGTAAATTCCTCCTTAGTTCTAAGTTGCTTCTCTCCTTGATTAGTTTCCATCCGTTGTTTCTTGACTTGCCTTCTGGTGCTTTGGAAAATAATTTGACCCCCTCATCTCTGTAGGAGCCCCTCAAATATCGGAACATTGCTATCATGGTCCTTCTTTTCACTAGAGAAGACATACCCAATTCCTGTCGGAACTAGGTATGTCTAGTCTAATGAAGAGAAGGACTAGGGGTGATGTGATAGCAGTCTTCCAGTATTGAGGGGTTGTCACAGGGAAGGCGGCAGGGGTGAAATCCAGCAGGTTCTGACAGGTTCTGGAGAACCAGTAGTGGAAATTTTGAGTAGTTTGGAGAACTGGCAAATACCACCTCTGGCTGGCCCCAGGGTTGGGTGGGAATGGAGATTTTGCAATATCCTTCCCTCAGGAGTGGGGAGGGAATGGGGATTTTGCAGTATCCTTCCCCTGCCACGCCCACCAAGCCACACCCACCAAGCCACACCATGCCCACCAAGCCACACCACGCCCACCAAGCCACACCACACCCACCAAGCCACAGAACCAGTAGTGAAAAAATTTGGATTTCACCACTGGAAGAAGGGTGTACCTATGCTGCCAATCCAGTGCCAACATACACTTGGGCAGCTCCAGTTTCAAAGCACGGGGTATAAGAAAATGAAAATAATCATTAAAATTATCACTAAAAAACTGCGTAATCCAAGACCAAAATGTTCTGCTGTTGCTGGAACCAGAACATGAAGAAAACCTTCAAGCCTCCAGATACGGTTGGAAGCTCCGATGCTGCTGAAGCCCCATAGTCAACAAGAGTTGCACACGGTCAACACCTACAGTAAGTAGTTACCAGTGTCCTACCTCTCCTCACAGCTTACAATATGGGTAGTCCTCGACTTACAACAGTTTGTTTAGTGACTGTTTAAAAGTTACAACTGCACTGAAAAACAATCCCAAAGGTGCTTTTTTCAGGAGGCAACTGGACTTTCTTGTTTGTTTGTTTGTTTTCCTTTGAAGGCGTTTCGCTTCTCATCCAAGAAGCTTCTTCAGCTCTGACTGGATGGTAGGGAATGGAAGGTTCCTCACACTTATGACCATTGCAGCATCCCCATGGTCACATGATCAAAATTCAGACACTTGGCAACTGGCTCCTACGATGGTCCCAACGTCCTGATTGTCACATGATCCCCTTTTGCGATCTTTGGATGAGCAAAGTCAACAGGGAAGCCTGATTCACTTAAGAACTGTTATTAACTTAACCCCTGCAGTGATTCACTTAACGACGGTGGCAGGAAAGGTTGTAAAATTTGCCAGTGCCTGGACGACGTTAGGATCTGGATGGGGAGGAACAGACTTAGACTCAACCCCGACAAGACTGAGTGGCTCTGGATATTGCCTCCTAAGGACCATGACAACTGTCCCTCCTTGGTTCTTGAGGGAGAAAAATTAACTCCCTCAGAACGGGTTCGCAATTTGGGAGTCCTCCTAGATCCACAGCTAAAATTAGATCAACACCTTACAGCTGTGGCTAGGGGGGCTTTTGCACAGGTTCGCCTGGTGCACCAATTGCGACCATACTTGGAGAAGGAGGCTCTACTCACGGTCACTCACGCCCTTGTCACCTCTAGATTGGACTACTGCAATGCGCTCTACATGGGGCTGCCCCTGAAGAGTATTCGGAGACTTCAACTGGTGCAAAATGCAGCTGCGCGTGCTGTGGTGGGTGTTTCAAGATACACCCACGTAACACCCATACTCCGCCAGCTGCATTGGCTGCCCATTGGTCTCCGGATACAATTCAAGGTGCTGATCATCATCTTTAAAGCCCTACATGGCTTAGGACCAGGTTATCTCCGGGACCGCATTCTGCCGCATTCCTCCCTTCGACCGGTTAGGTCCCACAGAGTGGGTCTCCTCCAGGTCCCGTCAGCCAAACAGTGCCGACTGGCAGGGCCTAGGGGGAGGGCCTTCTCTGTGGGGGCCCCTGCTCTCTGGAACCAACTTCCCCCAGAGATCCGAACCATCCCCACCTTGCTGGCCTTCCGAAAAGCCATTAAGACATGGCTCTTCCTGCAGGCAGGGGTGAATTGAGACGATTTATTCCTGATGTCTCCCCCATGTATGTATGATGTGTGTATATTTATATTTTTAATTGTTTTTAAGTTCTTTTAATAATTTTGTTTGGAGTTTTTGTATAAAATGTTGTACGCCGCCCTGAGTCCTGCGGGAGTAGGGCGGCATAGAAAAGCTACCAAATAAAATAAATAAATAAATAAATAAATAAAATGGAGCAAAAATTAGCTGGACGGCTGTCTCGCTTTGCAATAGAAATTTTGGGGTCAACTGTGGCCGTAAGTTGAGGAACTGCCTATAATTATGTTCTCACAGCTATCATGACAACTCAAATGGAAAAGCAGAACAGCCTGGAGTCAGATTCAAATCCCACCCTCCCCGTTTAGGAGAAAAACCGGTCACAGAGCTGTGAAAAGCACAGAGAGGCTCTTCCAAGTAGTCAATCATCCTAAGGAAGCCACGCCACGCTTGGCATCTTTGCACGTTCACGAGGTTGGGGAATTTTAAAAAAAAGTCACCTTCCCTCTGCTCGTTGTTTAAATTCCACGCTATTTTAAACTGCCTGTTGGAAAACGGGTGGGAGGCTAAAAGTGGAATATTCATGAACGAGAAAACAAATGCCCCAAAAGAGAAACATTTGCAATGGCTTCGAGAAACCAATTTATTGAAGCGAAGAGTGGAGCCATGGGAAGAGACCCTAAAAATTCAGGATGGAAGCTAAGAGCGAGAGAGCGCCTGGAGCAAGGGGCTGCCACTCAATGACACACTGTGAGATTCTGGGAGGAAAAATAGGATTATACAACCCCCCCCCCCCCATTCAGGAAATGGCAAAAAGACTGAAGGACACTTTGATTCCCACAATGGACGAACGGCTGCAAAAGTGGATGGAGTTAGCAGAGGTGGCCAAATTGATCACTCTGATTTTTTTTTTAAAAAAAGAACACAATTAATTATGTTTCTATCTGGAAACCGCTTCTGGACTTTGTGCTCGAGGTGGAAAAAAACCCCAAAACTTTGATTTTGGGGTTTTGCTGATGAAGTAGGTTTGTTGTTATAGAAACGGCTAGTAAATATTATTACATAGAAGTAAAAAAAAAGCTGAGGTTTGATGCTATTACCTTATTCGACAGCATCAAAAAGATTTGGAAGTCAACAATTTCATCCTACACTCTTCCCTTCCCTTTTCCTTCCCTTCTTTTCCCATTATTTTCTTCTGCATTTTTGTAGTTCACGTGACATTTTGATCAAACTAATAAAATTTTGAAACGTAAAAGAAATGAAAAAAAGAAGAAATAAATTAGAATATGACTGCTATAGTAGGGCAAAAGGACGTGTTTTCCTCCAGCAGAGAATAAACAAACAGACTTCCCTTTCTACCAACTGAGATTCCAAATTGTTGCTAATTTTAATGCAGAGATTTCAAGACAATCTCAGTGTCGGGTGCTGGTAAATTCAGCATCCGTGGCTCCGGCTCTCTGGTTACAGGAGGTTACATGACCTCATCTTCTCCCCAGCCGCTTTGTCCAAAATGCCTGGCAATCATTCTTTCTAAAAAGTCTGCAGATGGAAGGAGGGAAGCAACCATCGGATGTGAGCCGGAGCGATTGATTAAACCACATGTGATATTTCCTAGAACCGCTCAATGCAATTAGGAGGCCCAGAAAAGAAAACAGTGCTACCTTATCAAACTAAGAGGACTCTGTGTTCCTTAAGTTACGCCAGAAAATCTTTATTCTCCCTACTTTTGTGTGACAATCGCCGATTAGTATTTCCTGTGCTGAAGCTGCCCTGTATGTTGCACGCAGTGAAGTCTACCGTCCAAGCAACATGTGCAATTTGGCAAAGGAAAGAACTCCTTCTTCCTTATTTCCGAGAATTTCCAACCAGTTCTGATCGACAGATGTTAAAGAGGACGTCCTACAGATGAGATTAAGGAAGGCGACACCGAATCCAATCAGTGCCTACGAATCTTCGCGGTTTTTGCCTTGGCAATCGCCTGCCAAAGACCACAGGAGCTGAGCAACTCAGCACAGTTAAACCTGACTAATTTGGATTTGTTAAGCCCTAAGAAAGGCAGATCGAGTAATGAAAACCTTGGTAGTTTAAATACAGCGTGCAAAAACCTGCAAAGTTGGTTGTTTTCTTTATGAGCCTAAATCCAACCCAGGAACTGTCTGGGCCGGTACTTGGTCTCTCTCCATGGTCCTGAATTTATAGAATTCCGTGAATTGCACCCCTTCTTCGTCTTTTTAAGCTAACATTGAAAAGGAGCCAATGCACCTGTAAAAATGCCTCTGGGGGACCATCGAAAGCAAGAAATGGTGGTCAGTGAAAAGCATTGGTATACTGCACGAGTCAAAAAGAGGGCCGTGAAAATATTTACTGACCTCTCGCATCCTGGACATAAACTGTTTCAACTCCTACCCTCAAAACGACACTATGGAGCACTGCCCACCAAGACAACTAGACACAAGAACAGTTTTTTCCCGAACGCCATCACTCTGCTAAATAAATAATTCCCTCACCACTGTCAAACTATTCACTAAGGCTGCATTACTATTACTATTAGTCTTCTCATCGGTCCTATCACCCATCTCCTCCCATTTATGACTGTATGACTGTAACTTGTTGCTTGTATCCTTACGATTTATATTAATATTGTTAATATATTAATTAATATTAATATTGTTTCCTGATTGCTTATTTGTACCCTATGACAATCATTAAGTGTTGCACCTCATGATTCTTGACAAATGTATCTTTTCTTTTATGCACACTGAGAGCATATGCACCAAAGACAAATTCCTTGTGTGTCCAATCACACTTGGCCAATAAAAAATTCTATTCTATTCTGTTCTGTCACCACACAATAACCATAATAGCCATTGGAGATGGCCTTGGTGCTCCTCTCTGAGTTTGGTTGTTTTCTTGCAGAACGTTTCGTGACCCAAACTAGGTAACATCATCAGTGCTAGAAGGGAGTGGGATTTGAGGGGGGCAGGAGGAGGATGGCTTTGGGGTTCCAGGTGTTCTCTGAACTGGGTGGTTTCCTTGCAGACATTTTCTGAATAGTTTTTTTATCCCAGAGCTATAATTGCACTCAACAATGAACTAAAGGGTCACCATCAATGAGTTGTTGATGTATTACTTGGTCTGTTGTGTGAATGTTTGGGTGGTTCAGGGTGGGGAATTTGTGGTGGGTGGGGGCATGTTTGGGATTGTTGTGTGTGTTGGGCCTGGTCTTTGAGCGTTGTGTGAATTTCGTTGTATAGGTATACTGTGTATATATGTACAATGACAATAAAGTATCTATCTATCTATCTATCTATCTATCTATCTATCTATCTATCTATCTATCTATCTATCTATCTATCTATCTATCTATCTATCTATCCTTGCAGACCTTTCATTGCCCAACTAGGGAACATCAACAGTGCTAGCAGGGAGGGGTTTTTGCAGAGTGGTGGTGTAGGAGGAGGACTATAAGGTCCTTGGTGCTCTCTGAGCTCAGTTGTTTTCTTGCAGATGTTTTATTACCCAACTAGGGAACATCATCAGTGCTAGGAGGGGGGAGGTTTGCATGTGGAGGACTACAATGACCATTTGTTCCCTGGTGCTCTCTGAACTTGGTTCTTTTTTTCTTGCAGATTTTTCAGGATCCATCTTGGTAACATTAGTGCTAACTAGGACACAATTCTAGCACTAATGATGTTAACTAGTTTGGGTGATGAAACGTCTGCAAGAAAACAAGCAAGCTCAGAGAGCACCAAGGACCCCTCATTTCAACCCTGAGCTACAAATATCCTCCTATAGTGGAAGAAACTATTTCCAGGATTCAGAGAGATTTCCAGAGATGCATTGGCCCTCCCTTCTAGATGTATCCGTTGACTTTATCACTCTCCTTCACATGTGTACTGAAGACGTACCCAAGGTTTATTGTGCTGGAGGCAAGGTTGACATATCATATGAGCGGTTAAAATAGTTTTCTTCCCCAGATCAAAAAACAACATTTCAACTTGGAATTGAAAAACTGCGTGTCCACTCAAGCATCTTGGTCTCCATCATCCTTTGGGAGTGGACTTCCTTCACGGAGAACCTTGACCTTTCATGACCATGACAAGACACACTTTGCAAAATCATGCGCTTCTACCTCCTTCCTAGAAGACCAAACCAAACCTTCATGGACCCTGCTTGTTTACACCATGGAATGGTTGATGAGGCAGCCGTAACTTCTTAAGCCATTGAGATCCCCTGGTCTCTGCTTTTTCAGATCCCAGATGACCTCATGACTAAGCAAGACTCATGGTCTCCTGCTTCCTAGCCTGGTACCTTCATCAGTACTCCAAGGGATTATCTAATAGACTCCTGTTTTCCAGCGTTGCTTGTTTGTTTGTGTCTTCAAGTCAGCATTGATTCCATCGCTCATAGTTTTCTTGGCCTGATTTTCAGAAGTGGTTTGCCATTGCCTCCTTCCTAGGGCTGAGAGAGAGTGACTGGCCCAAGATCACCCAGCTGACTTCGTGCCTAAGCAGGACTCATGGGCTCCTGGTTTCTAGCCTGGTACCATAACTACTACTCCAGCATTTCATTGAGTCCAGCTTGGAAAAAAGGCATTTTTTGCCAGGGTGATAGCCTCACATACTTTGCTGGTGTAACACACTTTTACAGAACCTGCCAGAACGCTGGGTTCGGCAAGGTTTGTTCTGCTGATCCCAGCACCACGGTGAATGGAAGGCTCTTGAGGTTTCTCGGTGCATTTATACATCTTTAAAAGAAAAATTGTTTACAATCACTGCTACCCAAGATTACAAGAATGCATACCCAAGGATTACATCAAAACTGACACCAGCCAGAGCACAGAACGACTCAAAGAAGTTGTGCACGATCAGAAGATGTGGAGAGACCTGGCCCATAGAATCGCCAAGGGTTGGACACGACTGAATGGATCACAACATTATCACCAAAGCTTCTCTCCAGTCTTGTGTCATGTATTAACCATTCTTCTCCAATTTACCATCGCTTCTCTAGCTGTGTCTTTCCCCTGTCAAACTTACAAAGGACTTTTTCTTTTTAATTCCAAAATCTTGGAATGTTTTCAGGCTTGCAGAGATCGCAGTGGACAAAATAGACAACAACACCTTTCCTGGGCATTACCAAATCCATTTGCTAATCATCCTCAATGCATGTTAAGACCAACTTGTGCCTCATTGTTCCAGATCTCAAATGCAGGCAGTCCCTGACTTACAACAGTTCATTTAGGGACCGTTTGAAGTTAGAATGGCACTGGAGTGACTTATGACCATTCTTCACACTTACGACCATTGCAACTCATATTTATGATGATTGCAGTGCCCTGGGGTCATGTGATCCCCTTTTGAGACCTTCTGACAAGCCAAGTCAACAGGGAAACCAGATTCATTTAACAACTGTGCTACTAACTTTAGAACTGCAGTGATCCGCTTAACCAATGGGGCCAAACTCACTTGACAAATTTCTCACTGAACAACATAGATTTTGGGCTCCATTGTGGTCATAGGTTGAGGACTTCCTGTACTTTTAGCCATTTGAATGCTGCAGAGATTTAGAGCTTAGCAAAGGCCACCGATCATGGCTCCAACTGAGCCAGCTAATAGTTGAGTACAAAGGACATACCGGTTAAATGCTCTGTGCATATACCTCCTGGATTGTTCAATGTTTCGTGGATTTCAAAAGATCGTCTCCCACTTCTAGTGTTTCACCAACACTCGTGCATGCAAACACGTATTATATGGATTTTTCCTCCAGTACCCGTAAACACATGCCTGATGGCTTGCTATATATTCCTTGGTTATGCATTTTTCTACTGTTGGATAGCAGCGATTGTAAACTATTTAAAAAAAAGATGTATAAATGCACCAAGAAATCTCAAAAGCCTTCCATTCACCATGGTGCTGGATCGGCAGAGCAAACCTTGCCAAACCAGCATTCTGGCAAGTTCTGTAAAAATGTGTTACTCCAGCAAAGTATGTGATGCTACTATCCTAGCAAAAATGCCTTTTTCCAAGCTGGGCTCAATGAAATGCTGGAGAAATCATTTGGTGTAGTGTTTATGGTAGCAGACTAGAAACTAAGAGCCCCTGAGTTCTGCTTAGGCACGAAGTCAGCTGGGTGATCAAGGGCCAGTCACTCTCTCTCAGCCCCTAGGAAGGAGGCAATGGCAAACCACTTCTGAAAATCTGGCCAAGAAAACTACAAGCGATCGATGCTGGCTTGAAGGCAGAAACAAACAAGCAACATTGGAAAACAGGAGTCTATTTGATAATCCCTTCTACACACATGAAGGGCTGTAAATTGCATCCATCTCTACACCAAGGAGAAAATTGGCCTCCTAAGAAGTTTGGGATGGTAGGAGAATTGCTTGCAGACACCCTCATATATTTGACCGAGATGTGTGTGTCGCTCCAGAGGCAAGGGGAAATCGGCAACAATGATCACTTTAAACAGGTAAAACAGCAACAGCAAAAAAAAAAAAAAAAAGAACCCTGTGTTTGCAGAAAAGCAAGTTTAGAAAAAGGCAGAGCTGGGTGAACGGAAGGATGTGAGGCGGTGAACTGGCAACTCAATTTTAGGACATTCTACGCAAATGTCTCAAAATGATATTAAGGCTGGTGTTTTCCCATAATGGAGAAAAGGCCACTGTTTCTAGAAAGAAGAATTTTCTTTTGGTTGGAAAAGGATGCCAGAAGTGAGTCCAGCAATCCAGAGGAAGGGAGAAAAAGGCTTCCATTCTTCTACAGTCCTCATTCAAAGCAGAACCCGTAAAATGTTCAGAGCAGATAAACAAGGTGGGGGTTTTTTTTGGCGGGGGCAACCCCAGATTTGTTTCTCTCAATGGAAGGACAGTTCCTGGTCTTATCTCAAGTTTTCTTCCCATCTCAGCTGTCTGACTGAGACCCACAGACGTTACAGCTCCCCAAGCAAATTGGGGGAAGCAAGAGGACCCTTGCCAACCCTTGCCAACTTTCTGCCAACGCCACCCAGCAAGAAAGTCCATAAAACGTCCGAGGTTGTTTACCCTCTCCGAGACAGCACCGCAAAAGCTTTGCCGGCCCTTTAAGGAAACCTTCGTTTTTGGGAGCCTTGTAGGGTTGTGTCTTTAAAAGCAACAACC
This sequence comes from Diadophis punctatus similis, assembly GCA_023053685.1. Taxonomy (NCBI): domain Eukaryota; kingdom Metazoa; phylum Chordata; class Lepidosauria; order Squamata; family Dipsadidae; genus Diadophis; species Diadophis punctatus. Next base: position 13,962,626 of record JALIGW010000021.1, read on the forward strand.
AAACACAACACTTGGCCGGAAAACTGGGATCATCCCAACGCTTTTCTTCCCAAGGCAGAAGCTATTGTTTAAAAACCACACCACACCGCAAGCTACTCTCCCCAAAAAGGAAGGCAGGTTGACTTAACCCCGGTAGGGTCGAAAGGGACCCCCGAGACGCCCCCCCCCCAAAAAAGCTTTCCCTCGGGGCTCCTTTTCATCACCCACCCAGCCAGCTTCGTTGCGCACAGCTGGGCTCTCCAATCCCCACTCAAACGAGGTCGGACGCAACTCCTTGCAAAGCTCCAGCGGGGGCCCCGGGGCCCCCAGGTGAGTGGGTTGCAAGACCCAGGGCCCCTCCGCAAGGCATGCATGTCGCCCCCCTCCCCACCACCACCACGCGGGCCAGAAACTTCGGCTTGCTGCCCGGATACCCAGGGCCGGAGCTCGGCGCAAACTTTGCAGCGCTCCGGGGAGGAAGGCGAGGGCCGGCCGGGGGAAGGGGAAGCAGCAGCCGGTGCCTCCCCGCCCTGCCTGCCTGCCTGCGCCTTCCTTGCCCGGCCTGCTGCTCTCGCCTTCTCCCCGCTGGCCCCGAAGCTGCGACCGTGGCTGCCCTGCGCCGCCCGGGCTCTCCCCGCATGGACGCTGAGCTTCTCCGGCTGGGCGCCTCCGCCTTCTCCGGTGCCATCAGCCCGGGCAGCGGCTCCCAGCCACGGCGGCGCTTCCCCGCTTCTGCGGCCGCCCCATCCCTTCCCCGTCTCCCCGCTTACCTGGGCGAGGGTCTCCCTCGGAGAGCTGGCCCGGCCAGGGGCGAGCAGGAGCAGCCCCAGCAGCCGCCCGCCGGGCTCTCCAGGGGCGGCGCGCGGCTGGTCGGCAGCCCGGGTGGGCGAGGAGCGAGCGGGAGAGGCTGGGCGAAGCCTCGCCGGGGAAGGAGGGGCCGCGGCGGCCGAGGCTGGCTGGCTGCCTTGCCAAGGAGCGGGGCGGAATGCCTGGCCAGCCGCAGACAAAAGAGCGCTTGGCCAGGGGCGCAAAGCCCGAGCCTCGGGAAGGCAAGAAGGGGGCGAGCGAGGGTCCCTGCGCCGGCCGAGGCTCTCCGGCCAGGCAGGGCGCTGGTTGCGGGGGAAGCCGCCCCGAGGCTCAGCTCTCCCCGCCGCCGCCGCCTCCTTCTCCGCCGCCTCCTCCTCTTCCTCCTCCTCCGTGGCGAGTCCGCCTTTCCCGGAGAAGCGCGTTGCTGGCAACCCGGAGGCCGGATTCCTTTTGCAGCTGGGTTGATCTCCGGCGTGGTGGCACGGCTGGCTTGCCTTCCGACGTGGGCGGAAACCAGGACGGGAGGGAGCGGGTGGGGAGGGGGGGACAGGGAATATTGTTTCCCTCCCCCCCCACTCCCGGGAGGAGGGGGCGAGGAAAGAGAGTTGGGCACTTTGGAAAGGGGGCTAGGGCAGAGGCTGGCCAATACACACCCAGAGAGACCCACAGGGTGGCACTGGCGAAGCAACTTTAAAAAAGCAACAACAGACCGGTTTGGAATGGGATGGGAGACCAGCAGGTGATCCCAGGGCCAAAGGCTGGAGTGGGAAGTAAAAAAAAAAAAGCAGGAAAAATGCAACAGCTACACACACACACACACACACACACAAAACCACACACACACATATACATATACACACACAAATACATATACATATACATCATATACATATACATATGTATACATACATACATACATACATACATACATACATACATACATACATACATACATACATACATACCTAAGAGCAGAAGTGGTGCAGCAGTTAGAGTGTAGTACTGCAGGCTACTTTAGCTGACTGTGATCCGCAGGTCAGCGGTTCAAATCTCACCGGCTCAAGGTTGACTCAGCCTTCCATCCTTCCGAGGTAGGTAAAATGGGGACCCAGATTGTTGGGGGCAATGTAAATATACATTGCTTACTGGTGTAAACCGCTTAGAGAGTGCTTGCACTGTGAGGCGGTATATAAATCTCACTAATAAATAAAATAAATAAATATACATCATATACATATACATATGTGTGAAGTTGAAAAGCTTTTTGTGGAGGAGATTTTACCCCGTTAGCGGGATAAGCAATGTGCAGGGAAGCATGGAAAGGAGGGTCTACCATGTCTAATCCTCAGTCTCAGCTCTCCTATTTGGCACCATCTTCATCTCTCAGCCTTAAAGGAGAGAGAGTAGGAGGAAGCCACATATCTGTGGAGCTAGCTTTGAGTAGCCAGGATCCCTTATTCTGGAGAAGGTGCAAGTCTCCTATGGACACAGGCCATAAGCAGCCTGGAAAGAATTCAGCATACAGAATAAGAGAGTCGGAAGGGACCTTGGAGGTCCTCTAGTCCAACCCCCTGCTCAAGCAGGAGACCCTTATAGTACCAGTGGTGGTATTCAGCCGGTTCTGACCAGTTTGGGCGAACCGGTAGCAGCTACTGTGGGTGGGGCTGCCCACCCGCCCAGATGTAATGCCGTCCTATTTAGCCACGTTTTCGAGGCCTGGCACATGTGTGGAGGTGGGCGTGCACACGCTCACATTTGCGAACCAGTAGGGAAGGTAAGTGAATATCACCTCTACAGTACCATTCTAGACCAATGGCAGTCCAATCTCTTCCTGAAAACCTCCAGTGATGGAGCATTTACAGCTTCTGGTGGCAAGTCATTTCACTGGTTAATTGTTCTAACAGTCAGGAAATTTCTCCTTATTTCTAAGTAGCTTCTCTCCTTGATTAGTTTCCACCCATTGCTTCTTGTCCTGCCTTCAGGTGCTTTGGAGAATAGTTTGACTCCCTCTTCTTTGTGGCAACCCCTGAGATATTGGAACATTGCTATCATGTCTCCCCTAGTCCTTCTCTTCATTAGACTAGACGTACCCAGTTCCTACAACTGTTTATCATACCGTCATATCATGTTCATGTCGTATCATTATATCTCAATTCCTGAAGTCCTGCTTTTCTGCAGGCAAATCTTTATCTTATATGAGCCCTGATGATGTTACCTAGCTGGGTAATGAAACGTCTCCAAGAAAACGACCCCTCTTATCCTTAGCCATTGCAGTTACTTAGGAGCTGGAGCTGATAAGACTCCTAAAGACGCCTCTGTGTGGCTGCCAAAGGCCGGGAGGAAAAGCCTACAGAGACTTAGATTTAACAGATGAACAGAGTTGGAAGGGACCTTGGAGGTCATCTAGATTGAAGGGCCTCACCCAAAGCAGAAAGGAGCTGCAGATGCTTCCTTTGGTCCTTCGGCTCATGTGAAGGAGAGTTGGAAAGCTGCTAATTCCAGCGAGGATATTACGGACAGATGTCTTCCCTCCGGTTCATCTCTTGCAGATGTGCAGTTAAGGCCGCGGAATCTGCCAGGGATCCGTCCAGCTGGAGCATTTGTTTTGATCCATTTTGTGTCTTGCCCCTTCCCCAGTAACCCAGTGGGGAAGGAAGGCCGCTCTAATCCAGCCCATGTCCTGGAACAACGTCAGACAAGGTTTCATTAGCTGCTAAGCAAGGGAAGAAATCCTCCAAGCTTTTGCGGGTTGTTACAGAGTAAATCATGGCTTAAATTATAGATGAGGGAAAGAAGGGAAAGAAGCTGGAAGCCCAGCCAGCTTTCACAAGGACAGGAAGGGAGAACGAGAAGAGACTAAATGCAGAGACGCTTCCCTGGCTCCCTCCTGTCCAGAGTTCTCCAGCCAATCAATCAATCAATCAGAATAGAGCTGGAAAGGACCTTAGAGGTCCTCTAGTCCAACCCCCTGCTCAAGCAGGAGACCCATTTCAGACAAGGGACTGTCCAATCTCTTCTTAATAACCTCCAGTGATGGAGCAGCCACAAATTCTGGAGGCGAGCCCTTTCACTGTTAGTACTGCTTATATATATATACCGCCCTTCTCCCGGGGACTCAGGGGGTGAACAGCCAAATAAAAACACAATATAAACATTAATGATGGCTATCGCTTCTTTATC
>JALIGW010000021.1:13971591-14026591 GCA_023053685.1 Diadophis punctatus similis
CCTCGGTATGATCTCTCTCGTTCGTCCACTGCTCCCTACAGCCAGATACGTGCTCAGAAATGTAGAAAACTCAAAGCAGAAGAGGAGAAATCTCAGCAGCTTCAGTTCCTTTGTTGTTGTTGTTAGTTGCGAAGTTGTGTCCGACCTATCGCGGCCCCATGGACAACGTTCCTCCAGGCCTTCCTGTCCTCTACCATCCTCTGGAGTCCATTTAAGCTCACGCCGGCTGCTTCAGTGACTCCATCCAGCCACCTCGTTCTCTTTTGCCCTCTTCTTCTTTTGCCCCCTTCTTCTTTTATTTATTTATTTATTTATTTATGGTTTCTTATATGCCGCCCCACTCCCGAGGGACTCAGGGCGGCTTACAACACAGGAAAAATACAAGAAAACCAATAAATTCAATTTAAAATCAAAATATAAAAATTAAAAATTTCAATATAAAAGCACCATTCAACCGCCAGACATACCCGGGGGAGAGTGTAGATGGAATTAAGCTCTACCCCCTGCCTGCAGGAAGAGCCATGTCTTAACGGCTTTTCGGAAGGCCAGCAGGGTGGGGATGGTTCGGGTCTCTGGGGGGAGTTGGTTCCAGAGCGCGGGGCCGGCCACAGAGAAGGCTCTCCCCCTAGGACCCGCCAGCCGGCATTGCTTGGCTGACGGGAGCTGGAGGAGGCCAACTCTGTGGGCCCTAACCGGTCGGAGGGAAGTATGAGGCAGAATGCGGTCCCGGAGATAACCTGGTCCTAAGCCATGAAGGGCTTTAAAGATGATGATCAACACCTTGAATTGGACCCGGAGACTAATGGGCAACCAATGCAGCTGGCGGAGTATAGGTGTCACGTGGGTGTACCTTGGCACACCCACCACAGCACGCGCAGCTGCATTTTGCACCAACTGGAGTCTCTGGATACTCTTCAAGGATAGCCCCATGTAGAGCGCGTTGCAGTAGTCCAAACGGGAGATGACAAGGGCATGAGTGACCGTGAGTAGAGCCTCCTTCTCCAAGTATGGCCGCAACTGGTGCACCAGGCGAACCTGTGCAAAGGCCCCCCTAGCCACAGCAGTGAGATGGTGTTCCAATTTTAGCTGTGGGTCTAGGAGGACCCCCAAGTTGCGGACCTGATCCGAGGGAGTCAGTTTCGCTCCCTCGAGAACCAAGGAGGGATAGTTGTCATAATCCTTAGGAGGCAATATCCAAAGCCACTCAGTCTTGTCGGGGTTGAGTCTGAGTCTGTTCCTCCCCATCCAGATCCTAACGTCGTCCAGGCATCGGCACATTACATCGGCTGCCACACTGAAGTCAGACGGGGTGGTGATGTACAGCTGGGTGTCGTCAGCGTACTGGTGGAAACACACCCCATGTCTGCGGATGATCTCCCCCAGCGGTTTCATGTAAATGTTAAACAGGATGGGCGAGAGGACCGACCCCTGAGGCACCCCGCATAACAGGGGCCTAGGGGTGGATCTCTGCCCTCCCGCCAACACCGACTGCATCCTATCGGCGAGATAAGAGGAGAACCACCATAAAACGGTGCCTCCCACTCCCAACTCGCCGAGACGATGCAGAAGGATACCATGGTCGATGGTATCGAAAGCCGCTGAGAGGTCAAGTAGCACCAGGATGGAGGAATTTCCCCCATCCCGGGCCCGCCAGAGATCATCCATCAGAGCGACCAAGGCAGTTTCTGTACTGTAGCCGCGCCTGAAACCCGACTGATAGGAATCTAGATGGTCTGTTTCATCCAGAAGCCGCAGAAGCTGAGTGGCCACCACCTTCTCCACAACTTTCCCTAAAAAAGGCAAGTTGGAGACCGGACGATAGTTCTTCAAATCAGCTGGATCCAGGGAAGGCTTCTTCAGGAGGGGTCTCACCACCGCAGCTTTTAATGACTGCGATACGGAACCCTCCCCCAAAGAAGCGATGACCACTGCCCGGATCCAGCCGCGTGTCACCTCCCTGCTGGCAGAAACCAGCCAGGAGGGGCACGGGTCCAATAAACAGGTGGAGGCCCCCATTGCCCCCATGGCTCTGTCCACATCCTCAGGAGAAACAGGCCCAAACTCCTCCCACAACGGTGGACTAAGACTTGCCCCTGTCAACTCCATGGACTCTGCCCAGCCAGAGTCCAGGTTTGACCGAATCCGAGCGATTTTTGCCCTCAATAGTTCCCAGCATCAGGCTCTTCTCCAGTGAGTCCTTCCTTCTCATTAGGTGGCCAAAGGATTTGAGCTTCATCTTCAGGATCTGGCCTTCGAAAGAGCAGTCAGGGTTGATCTCCTCTAGGACTGACCGGTTGGATCGCCTTGCAGTCTTCTCCAGCACCATAGTTCAAAGGCCTCGATTCTTTGGCGCTCAGCCTTCCTTATGGTCCAACTTTCACAGCCATACATTGCAACTGGGAAAACCACAGCCTTGACTATATGCACTTTTGTTGGCAGGATGATGTCTCTGCTTTTTAGTATGCTGTCTAGATTTGCCATAGCTTTCCTCCCCAGGAGTTTGAAAGTTCCTCCCATGTCTTCATTCCAGGGAGATGAGTTGTCCATCCATTACAATTCACCAACCTTCTTTGGTTTCTCATGAGCAACAGCAAAGCATTTAAACTGAGGGTCCACAGGATCCAAAATCTGTATATTTCAATCTCACTCAATGTCATCTACCATTGGGAAGAGAAGTTTCAATGTCTAACTGGGTGGTGGGATTCCATTATCACCTTTGCGGGTTAAAGCCAAGATTTTTGACCACGTCCCAAATTATATAAGCACGTTTTGCAGAAGTTGGTGGTTGGTGAGGCAGCGCCCTGCAGGCCAGTTCTAAAGACTCATATAAATGTAAATATCCTTCAGGGACATCAAAAGGAAACAGGGGAAATTACTTAAAATGACCTCATTCCTGTGCAAACAGGGCACATCAACTGAACCACGCAAAAAACTCATGGTTATACATTTGTCACCTAAAATCAAAGGAGTCCTGTTACAAGGTATGTCCCAAAGATGCTTTTTCAGGAAGCAACTGGACTTTCTTGTTTTTTCTTTGAAGACGTTTCGCTTCTCATCCGAGAAGCTTCTTCAGCTCTGAAAGGATAATGGGAAACAGAAGGATTTCTACTCCTTGCAGACAGCTGGTCATTTGCGTCCTTTTAGGGGCCTGAGATAGCGCAGTGGTTAAAAGCAGCATTGCGACCTTCAGCTGATTGCTAGTTCAGCTGTTCAAATCTCACCAGGCTCAAGGTTGACTCAGCCTTCCATCCTTCCGAGGTGGGTAAAATGAGGACCCAGATTGTTGGGGGCAATATGCTGAACTCTGTAAACCGCTTAGAGAGGGCTGGAAAGCACTATGAAGCGGTATATAAGTAAAGTGCTATTGCTATATTGCTATTGCTTTTAGAGAGCCGCATTTTTTCCAGGTGACAATTTCCCCTGGATGACTTGCATTATTGTTTCCATAGAATAGAATAGAATAGAATAGAATAGAATAGAATAGAATAGAATAGAATAGAATAGAATAGAATAGAAGTTTGAAGGGACCTTGGGGGTCTTCTAGTCTCTAGTTCTTAAAAACCCTGCAGTGATGGAATGCCCACGATTTCTGATGTCAAGCTGTTCCCCTGGTTAATTGTCTTCACTGTTACAAAGTTTCTCCTTAATTCCAGGTTGCTTCTCTCTTTGATTAGTTTCCCTCCGGTGCTTTGGGGAATAATTTGACCCCTCTTCTTTGTGGCAGCCCCTCAAATACTGAAATACTGCTATCACGTCGCCCCTAATTCTTCTTTTCTTTAGACTAGCCGTTCTTCGCATCCAGGCCTTTGATCATCTTATAATAAACACCGCCGTTTTAAACACAGGGTACATGACAGACAGCTGGATATTCAATTCGATTTGCCCCGACCTCCTAGGCTAAGTTGGAATCACCTGTCTTCCTTGATAGAAGCTAAGGAACCCATGAATTTAAGAAAAGTCATTTTTTGGGAAAAATTCATAAGGGGAGAAATGCTGCCCTCTGCTGGCTGTTTCCACTCCAAACCTCAATGGATGGGTCAGACTGGTGGGTTTATTTTATTATTTATTTATTTTTTTGCTTTCCATCAGGCCAAATTAGATGGGAGGTTAAACGGCTCTTTGCAGCCTGCATATTCATTTACAAAGCATCTGCTGGAGGCGTCATAATTAATAAAATACCGGAGGGGCCAGGAGCAGGCACTGAAACCTTTCCTCCTGCAGGGCAGTTAATGAAAACCGTTTCTTCAATAACCAACTGCTCCTGAGCTACGAGCCCTTTTAAAAATGCATTTAACTCTCCTGATCCTCAGGCCTTAAGAGGCCACCGATCCAGACAGAGCCAATCAGATAGATAGTTAGATGATATAATCTTTTTTTCCCGTCCGAGGCTGGATTTATGCCAATCCATATGATGGAGGGAAAAGGGAGAGGAGAGGAGAGGAGAGGAGAGGAGGAGAGGAGAGGAAGAAAGAAAGAAAGAAAGAAAGAAAGAAAGAAAGAAAGAAAGAAAGAAAGAAAGAAAGAAAGAAAGAAAGAAAGAAAGAAAGAAAGAAAGAAAGAAAGAAAGAGGGAGGGAGGGAGGGAGGGAGGGAGGGAGGGAGGAAGACCACACCTAGAATACTGCATCTAATTTTGGTCACCACACTATAAAAAAGAGATTGAGACTCTGGAAAGAGTGCAGAGAAGAGCAACCAAGATGATGAGGGGACTGGAGGCTAAAACATACGATGAACGGTTGCAGGAACAGGGTATGTCTAGTCTAACAGAAGGACCAGGGGAGACATGATAGCAGTCTTCCAATATTTGAGGGGCTGCCACAGAGAGGATGGGGTCAAGCTATTTTCCAAAGCACTTGAAGGCCAGACAAGGAACAATGGATGGAAACTGATCAAGGAGAGATTCAATGTGGAAATAAGGAGGAACTTTCTGACAGGGAGAGCAATCAACACATGGAACAGAGGTTGCCTTCGGAAGTTGTGGGAGCTTCATCACTGGAGGTTTTCAAGAAGAGATTGGACTCCCATCTGTCAGAAATGGTGTGGTCTCCTGCTTGGGCGGGGGGTTGGACTAGATGATCTATAAGGTCCCTTCCAACTCTGTTAATCTGTTAAACTTCAAAGAAATGATTAGGATTTGACGAACAGGAAAGTCTAGAAAACAATTTTTAAAAATCAGTAGCGTCATCCCTCTTTTTTTTTTTTTGAAGTTCTAAATGGGAGAACGGCGCAGACTGGGAAAAAACCCACTTTAAGTAGTCCCTGTGGCGTCTTCAAATATTGGTTATAATAATCAAAGGAGAGAATGCCAGGGAGAAATTAAGGCCACTTAAAGGAAGAACATGAGGTTTGTAAATGAGCTGCTTTTTCATTTCTTAGTCTTCATTCTTTCTCTTTTGCAAGCGACGATGAGTTCCTTTGTAATTGTGCGACGTGTAAGGGCTTCGTTTACGTCTCTGTCCATTGGTCCAGCAGCTTTCGTGTGTGTGTGTGTGTGTGTGTGTGTGTGTGTGTGTGTGTGTGTGTGTGTGTGTGTAATCTTACTAGTTTACAATATAAAATACAAAAGAAAACAATGGAAAAATAAGGAAGGGAAAGTGGGTAGGGCAAAGGGAAAAAAGATGGAAAAAGCATTGACTTCTAACTTCCTTTGGTGCAGTAGAATAAGATAATATTATTTATTTATTATTTATTTATTTATTATGGTGTTCTTATATGCCGCCCAACTCCCGAAGGACTCAGGACTCATAGCATCAAACCTCAACTTTTTACTTTTATATACCGCATTTTTCGGAGTATAAGACGCACCTTTTTACCCCCCAAAAGAGGGTGAAAACTTGGGTGCGTCTTATACACCAAATGTAGCCCCACCCACCCAGCCACCCCCACCCTTTGGCCTCTGTCTTCCAGCAATTTACCTGCTTGCAGGAAAGAGGGAAGAGCCTGTAAAGCCAAGCAAGTCAGTAGCAGTTTCCCGAGGTACAGCTGATTAGGTTTGCCAGGTGGGAAAATGAAAGTGAAACTAACTGCAAAGAGGTAAATAGCTGGGAGAGACGCCGATTTTTATTTTTGCTGAACTGGCTGCAAAGGGGTAAGTGAATTTATTTATTTATTTATTTATTTATTTATTTATTTGGCTTTCTTATATGCCGCCCAACTCCCGAAGGACTCAGGGCGGCGTACAGCATAGGAAAATACAAGAAACCAATAAACAAAATTTAAAAACATAATATAAAAATTAAAAATGCAATATAAAAACAACCATGCAACAACCAAGCATACCTGGGGGAGAGTTCAGTTGGAGTTAAGCTCTGCCCCCTGCCTGCAGGAAAAGCCACGTCTTAACGGCTTTTCGGAAGGCCAGCAGGGTGGGGATGGTTCGGGTCTCTGGAGGAAGTTGGTTCCAGAGCGCGGGGCCTGCCACAGAGAAGGCCCTCCCCCTAGGACCCGCCAGCCGGCATTGCTTAGCCGATGGGACCTGGAGGAGGCCAACTCTGTGGGCCCTAACCGGTCGAAGGGAAGTATGAGGCAGAATGCGGTCCCGGAGATAACCCGGCCCTAAGCCATGAAGGGCTTTAAAGATGGTGATCAACACCTTGAATTGGACCCGGAGACAAATGGGTAACCAATGCAGCTGGCGGAGTAAAGGTGTCACGTGGGTGTACCTTGGTACACCCACCACAGCACGCGCAGCCGCATTTTGTACCAGTTGGAGTCTCCGGATACTCTTCAAGGGTAGCCCCATGTAGAGCGCATTGCAGTAGTCCAAACGGGAGGTGACAAGGGTTAAATAACTACAGACATTGAATAACTATCAATGTCTGTAGAATGTTCAAATTATTCGACTTATTTTTTAAAGACTGCTTTATTATTGTTCTAGAGCCAGGGGTCTCCAACCTTGGCAACTTTAAGACTTGTGGACTTCAACTCCCAGAATTCCACAGCCAGCTTTGTTAGCTTTGCTGGCTGTGGAATTCTGGGAGTTGAAGTCCACAAGTCTTAAAGTTGCCCAGGTTGGAGATCCCTGTAAATCTAGACAACTTAACAAAATAAAGAAGCTTTTTAAAATAAATGCTTACTCTGAAGAGGCCCAATGCTATTGTATTTTCTTTTAAATAATAGAGAATAATGTATACTTCCAGAAATTTTAATTAATTTTAACAGCTCTGTACAAGTATAGTATGAAATGTAACAGTGTCCTGTTTAGTATTAGAGTTTAGTTACTTTGGAGTAGATCTATTTAAATAATTGGGAAGAGTTAGTGTGACTACATTTAAGAAAACTTTCTGGCATAATGTATATTTTTCCAATTCTTTACTATTTCTATGGGTCAGGCACACATGCACAGAAATACACAGCAAACAGTGTATATCATCTGTGCTGTTTGCTGTTTGGCAAATTGCTTGGAGGAAGAGGCCTTTTTTCCTTGTTTTCCTCCCCCAAAACTAAGGTGCGTCTTATACTTCGGTGCGTCTTATACTCCGAAAAATACGGTAATAATATATACTAGCCATTTCTATAACAACAAACCTATATAATCGCCAAAACCCAAAGTCAACGTTTCAGGGGGGGTTTTTCCCCACCTCGAGCACAAAGTCCAGAAACGGTTTCCAAGGAGAAACAAAAGCAATTGTGTTTCCCATCCCCCACGCCTTCAATCAGAGCAATCACTCTGGCCATCTCTGCTAACTCCATCAGCTTTGGCAGCCCTTGTGGGAACTGAAGTGTCCTTTCACTTTTGTGCATAAAGTAATATTGCTGCCGTCGACATCTATAACAACATCCAAGTCTCCCATTTTGATCCGGCAGCTTTCTGGAAATCTTGCATGGATTCATTGGCGGATGGTATAAGAGGAACAGGAACGATCGCCTCAAATTCCAATATTTTGAAAAGGGAACAAGGTCTGTAAATGGTCTCTTGTAGCATGGGATGCTAGTCCAAACCCTCTTCTCCAATCGCTAAATCTAAAAAAAAACGGGGCAGTTGACAATAGTTGTGACAGGCTTTCTCGGCAGAGCTGACTGTCACACCGTCAAGTCTATGGGTTATCAGCTGATGACGCCAACACCTTACAAAGTTCAGCTGTTTTTCTACACTGTGGCCAATTTGTAAGTGTCAATGTTTCTCTTGCCTATGACTTCTTTCTTGGCCTCTGTGGTCCAGCAGTTTTGTTGAACAGCATTTGAATTATAGACATCTGCAGTATTCGGAGAGGCCCTGGAGGTCTCCTCTAGTGACCAATTTTCTTATTATTATCCACTAAACTCTTGTTCCCCGTTCCGGTCTGAGCCTGGTGCCGAGGCCGATGAAGGATGCCAAAAACGAGGCGTCTGCTCTGTTTTCTTTTATTGAAGCACTTTAGCAAAAGGGGTCCCGGCCAACAAAATGCCAGGACCCAGAACAAAGGATTAAGAAAACTTTATACCATTTCACTAAAGCAGAAGACAGGATATATAAAACAAATCATCTAATAAAGATTTTAGTAATGATCTAACAATTGTCCTATTGGCCTCTGGCCTATTCCTAAGCCTTGGCTAAGGAATGCTCCAGGAGTTATCTAATACAGGTAGATCTTGACTTACAACAGTGACCGTTCAAACTTACAACAGCTCTGGAAAAAATGCCCTATGACTGTTTTTCATAGTTAAGACTGTCGCAAAATCCCTAGGGCCACAGGATCAAAATTCAGATGCCTGGCAACTGGTTCATACTTATGACAGTTGCAATGTCCCGGGGTCAGGTGATCCGCTTTTGCGACCTCCTGACAAGCAAAGTCAATGGGGAACCCAGATTCACTTAACAACCGTGTTAGTAACTTAAGAAATCCAATGATTCACTTAACAACTGTGTCAAGAAACGTCTTAAAACTCACTTATGGCAACTTGAAAGCTTTGCAAGTTGACACTCACTTCTTGGATCTCGTTGATCTTGAGTTGATTTCTGTGAACACTTTCTCATACAGCCTTCTATGATGACCTTGGTAGCGCTTTTCTGAATCTGCTTCAGGTTCTCCACGTCTCACGGCCATTTATGCTATGTTCTATGTCCATTTCTAAGGATTTCTTCACAAGATGCTTTCCTTGGACTTCCTCGGAACATGGCTAACTGGAGTGTTGCTCTTCTGCCTTTTAACTGAAGGGATTGATATCCCGTCACTTTTTATGACCCACCCGGTCAGGGTGTGTCGAAGAACTTACCCTCAGGTACTTTAGTACAGGGGTCTCCAACCTTGGCAACTTTAAGACTTGTGGACTTCAATTCCCAGAATTCCTCAGCCAGCTGGCTGAGGAATTCTGGGAATTGAAGTCCACAAGTCTTAAAGTTGCCAAGGTTGGAGACCCCTGCTTTAGTACTTTGAAGGAAAAAAGTAAGGTGAAAGAGGGGGAGATTCCCCCCCCCTTTTTTTTAAATTCTTAAAAAGAATTTGAAAGAATACAATAAATTTTGCAAATAAAAATGGTGATATTTTATAAAGATTACTAGGTGCAAATAGAAATATTATTTCCACAGCAAGGAAGATAAAGCAGGAATGGTTAACTTGATTATTTTATTGAAAGAGGAAAATATGTTCTTATTTGGATATCACTTCTGGAATTTGTGCTTGTGAAGAAAGAAAAATGAAACATTGATCTTGGTTTTGTTGATTGGAAAGATTTGGTGTTATAGAAATGGCTAGTTATATATTAATGTGTAAAAGCAAAAAGTTGAGGCTGGAGGGTGTTTATCTTGTACTGAGCTAGGAAGAGTTAGAAGTCAATGCCCCTTTTCTTTTTTTCCTTCCCCCTTGTATTCCACACCTCCTTTTCCCGTTCCCTTTCCCGCCCTTAACTTCTTTTCTTTTCTTTCTTTCTTTTTTTTTTTTTTTGTATTTTATATTTTATACAAACAAAATAACTTTTTTTAAAAAGATGCTTTCCTCCCAGATGATCTGACTGCCCTACCACTGAACATCAAGATTTTCAAGGAGTCTGTTTGGGGCAGTTAGGTTATTACTTAATTAGTTAATTAATTGGCCATGGCGAGACCCAACGCAATAACAAAGGCAGGTTATTAGTTTCCCATGAGTTATTTTAAATTAGGGTGTATTTTTTTTACAGAAGGGCAGATGATATGAATGATGTGGACATAATTCTTATTCTCTTTGGACAAAGAAATAAAGCTGCCTCAGTTTCTCTTTAGGTATTGCGTAAATGTAGACAACCCTCACTCTGTTAAGGACCTTGGCGTACTCATATCTAATGACCTAAGTGCCAGAGCCCATTGTAACAACATTGCCAAAAAGGCACTAAGAGTTGTTAATCTAATCTTGCGTAGCTTCTTCTCTGGCAATATTACACTGCTAACCAGAGCATACAAAACATTTGTTAGACCAATTCTGGAATACAGCTCACCTGTCTGGAACCCGCACTGCATATCGGACATTAATACAATTGAGAGAGTCCAGAAATATTTCACAAGAAGAGTCCTCCACTCCTCTACTCGCAACAGAATACCTTATGAAACCAGACTTGGAATTTTGGGCTAAGAAAACTTAAGAGCTACATCGCCTTCGATCTGATCTAAATGTAGTTCATAAAATCATCTGCCACAATGTCCTACCTGTCAATGAATACTTCAGCTTCAACCGCAACAACACACGAGCACACAATAGATTCAAACTTAATGTAAACCGCTCCAAACTCGACTGCAGAAAATATGACTTCAGCAACAGAGTGATCAATGCCTGGAATGCACTACCTGACTCTGTGGTTTCTTCCCCAAACCCCAAAAACTTTAACCTTAGACTGTCTACAGTAGACCTCACCCCATTCCTAAGAGGTCTGTAAGGGGCGTGCATAAGCGCACCATCGTGCCTACCGTCCCTGTCCTACTGTCCTATTGTCCAAATTTACCTATACCTACTTTGCTTTTGTTTATGTTTATACCATACCTGTTATCTTGTACATGTTTTGGCAAATAAAATAAATAAATAAAAATAAATAAATAAATAAAATAAAAATGCCTGTGTTTGCTTTTGCTCCTAGGAGCGTCAAGCAAAGACAAGATGCTGCCACTAGGGGGCGACATTAAACCATTTTTGGATGTATGTATGTATATCTGTATATACATATACATATGATGTTCGGCCATCGTGTTTGAAGAGGACCTTGACATCTATAATTGGGGGGGATGTCAAGACTTGCGTGTGAATTTTATTTGAAGTGAGGGAGAGGTGCGCATAGTCAGCCTCACTCTCTCTTCCCAGATTCCATCTTGCTCCAAATAGCAGGACAAGAGTCAAGACAGTTGGAGATGGGCTGGGCGCAGTGGTTGACCACATATACATAAAACACACACAAACACAAACCAAGGTTAAAATTAAAATTGTGTTATCCTCATGACTCACTATTTGGGAACAATAAGTTTTTAATTCTGCTCCTACATTATGGTGAAAAAAGAAATATCTGGTGTCTCAGTTCAAATTTTGTATCAATCTAGGCACCTCTCCAAGAATCTCCTGCCATGGGCAGGGGGTTGGACTAGAAGACCTCCAAGGCCCCTTCCGATTCTATTATTCTATATTCTGGTAAAGGCAGCTGCTATCCACAAATACTGATGGCTTCTATAAAAGTTGTTAATTGGAAAAGAGGCCAGCCGATTCCCGATTTCTCGCCAAAGGCAGTCATACATGATGCAAAGGGACCAGGTAATAGATCTCTTTTGGTCTCACCTGATCTTCCTGATGTACCATAAAATGGGCCCTGTGTAGCACATGACGAGATCTCCTCTAGGTCTCCTCTCTTCTCCTTCTTCCATCCAAAATTATCTTTCCTGGCAGGATCTTTCCGCCCTACAGAATCCACCGGTAGAAGAACTTCTATTTTTCATCTCTTTGTGTCTTTCCATAATTTACAACGCCCATCCATGCAACCAGTTTTAGTGGTGCGGTGGCCTAGAGGTGGAGCTCTCACCTCACGATCAGGAGGCTGTGAGTTCAATCCTAGGTAGAGGCTGGTATTTCTCGCTCTGGGCACAATGAGAATATATCCGCTGCAAAAACTCCACATTGGCGACAGGAAGGGCATCCGGCCAGTAAACACTCAGCTCCATTCAGTTGCCCATACTCCACCCCCAAAGGGATTATGGGGTCATTAAATAACGAACATCCATGCAACCAGTTTCTTCTCATCCGTTGATGCCACAATTATTTTCCTCCTGAGCTGACTGTGACGATCCCTACTTCTTCTTCTTGTTGTGCCATATCCGTCATCGGACATTGTTGTAGCCCGCCAGCTACCAGCGGAGCTGGCGGCAGACTCGGACAATGAGGTTGGGGAGGAACTTGGGCCAGTGCTGGAGTCTGGGGAAGGCTCTGATGGATGCTCTGCATCGGACGCAGAGATAGAGCCAGGGCCGTCCGACATTTCCCAGCCACTGGAGAGGCAGCTGCCTTTGGAGGCTGATATGAGTGAGGAGGAAGAACAGCTGGGGCCTGTTCCAGATGCATGTATGCGCAGAGCTGTTAGGAGAGGAGAACAATGGAGGACAAGGAGCCGACTCGGGAAGCAAAGCACACGTGGACGCTGAATGGCCCCTCCCTGGCTGGGGAATAAATAGAAGGAAAGGGGTGTGGTTGTCGTAGGAGACAACAGTTCGTATTTCTGAAGATTTTGCTCATTGTGTTTTGTGCCACAGAGACTGCTTGCCAGAACCTAATTTGTAGCCTTTTGGCTGGGAGCTCACAGCCTGGCAATTATCGCAAGGAACTGATAAGGTCTGTTACTGCAGTTAACTCCTTAAAGGACTATTACCTGGACTTTTCGGTGGCTGAATGCAATTAATTTGCAACAGGTAAATAAAGAGGGGTTTTCGTGACAAGGAGCCTTGTTTCTTGTTTCTGCTAAGGCTGGGTCAGAACAAACATTGGCGATCACATTGGTGATCCTATTTTTATCAATAGCCGCATGAAAAAGTGCTGCTGAGTTTTGTCCAAACCAGTCCCTTAGATTTTGAAGCCATGAGGTTCTTCATCTGCCTGGGGCCATCCCTACATCAAAATGCAATTCCCTTGCACTTTCTTAAACAACTAAACTCTGTAACACTTAAATAGGAAAAAGACACACCGGAATAACGGGGTTGGAGGATGGAAGGGAATGAGATTCTAAGAGAAATTGCTTTCTCAACAGTGGCATTCCTAATTGCAAACGCCGAAACCTTAACCCAATGGGGAATGGCGTAACCAATGATGAAAGAACACATGCAAAGAAACAACATTTTAATCGAGAACTTATTCAAGTGTGAAGAGTACAATCCATGCGGTCTTTCTTTGAGATAGCAAGGACGGGTCAAATGGATGTGGACTTTGAAAAGGTAACAGGAAAAGCAAAGCATTTAGTTTTACTGGAATATCATGCTTTCTTCCTTTAAAGAAAAGGCCTCTCTGTTTTGGTTTTATCTTGTTTTGAATTTTCTGGAGGACCTACCTTATCCAAACGACCGATGGAATGTTTCTGAACCTGCTTTTTCTGCATGAAAAGTTATGCAACCCCTGACCAATCCATCTTTCCTTTCCACTCTATAACTCTAAGCATTTATTGACCTCCAAAAAGTGCTGAAGACATCCAAGGACACTCATGGGCTCGTTAAAATATAATTATGCCCCCTGTCTTTAATTATTTTTTTGCTAAGGCGCTGCTCTGGTTAAGCATGTTTCAAACCGCAAATGCGTGAAGTCAAGTTATCAACCTGCCAGTGATCCAAACACATTTTATCTTATTAAATGATTAAACTTGGTGACCTTTGGGAAGTCCCAGTTCTGAACAAGGCCTCGTTTAGTGTGTCATAAAATTAACATGGCATCAACTGCAGCCTCCTTAGCTCGCCCTTCCAAGGTCTAACCACAGGGAGCAAAGACTAAAAATCGGAACAGCAGCAGCAAATCAAAGAGCAATTAACTGGCTACTATGCCTTTCCTCCACTTTTATGTATCACAAATTCACTTTTGCATCAATAATGAATACCATTAGTTATGATATAAGAACAGCCAGGGGGAAAAAACAACACAACTGCAAAGCAAACGCAGACAGGAAAGACAGAAGTTTGATGAATGAAAACAAAGAACATGAACCCTCCAAAGGACCAGCTGATCTCCTTGGGAGAGTTTACTCATCCGCGGCTTGCAACAGCTTACGTAATCCTTCTGCTTCTGCTTCCAGCTGCTGCATTTTCGAACGCCCCTGCCTTCTCTCCAACTCCAGATTGTTAACCTGGCAACGCAGCCGTTTGAGAATCGCTTCGGATCTCTTCCTCTGCAGCTGTTAAGAGCAAGAATGAAAGGACAGCACTGAGAAAGGCCTGCGGGGTTAATATAGAATATTAATATATTATATTATATTATTATAATATAATATATAATATTATATAATATAATATTAATATTAATATAGAATATTGACTGTAGAAAATACCACTTTAGCAACAGAGTGGTAAATGCCTGGAACTCACTACCTGACCCTGTGGTTTTGTCACCAAACCCCCAAAACTTTACCCTTAGACTGTCCACTGTTGACCTCACCCGATTCCTAAGAGGTCAGTAAGGAGCATGCATAAGCGCACTAGCGTGCCTACCGTCCCTGTCCTAATGTTCCCGCTTATCAGTACCCATCTTATGTATATAAACAATGTTAGATCTATGTATATTACCAACACGTACTTGACAAAAATAAATAAATAAAATAAAATAAATAAATTCTTTATTGGACAAGTGTGATTGGACACACAAGGAATTTGTCTTTGGTGCATATGCTCTCAGAGTACATAAAAGGGGGGAAAGAAAAAAGAGAGGGGGGAAAATACATTCATCAAGAATTATAAGATGCAACACTTAGTGATAGTCATAGGTTACTAATAAGCAATCAAATCATACTAGGAAACAAACAGAATATAAATCGTAAAAATACAAGCAGCAAGGTTATAGTCATAAGTGGGAGGAGATAGGTAATAGGAAGGATGAGAAGAATAATAGTAATACAGTCTAAGTAAATAGTTTGACAGTGTTGTGGGAATTAGTTGTTTAGCAAAGTGATGGCATGCGGGGAAAAACTGTCCTTGTGTCTAGTTGTTCTGTTGTGCAGTATGGGAGATTTCAAAAATTTGCAATTGCAGCCTGACAGATAGAACTTTCCAATGGAGGGTGTTAGAATAAACTCAATGAAGCCAGAGAGACTTATTGCTGAGTAAATACATGCTGAATAGTTTGGGAAGGAATTAAAATTAGAATTAAAATGGAACTAAATCTCACGTCTGAAATATGTAATGCAATCCAGGGCATATCCAAAATACATTTATTGTTCAGATATTACGATGACTGGCTTTTCTTGGATTTATGCTCTCTCTTTCAATCCAAGTGAATTATCAATTTAGCTATGAAAACTGCTGTAGAAATAACACCCTAAAACGAGCAAATTTAAATAATAAATTCAACCTAACATTGATTCCAATGAAAAGCCTGCTAAAGAGATTCAACTTTACCAAATTTTTCTCAATACTGGGGGGGAAATGAAGCCATACGGAATTAGCGATTGAGTAAATTGCATTGCATGGAAACCGGAGAGGAGAAATTTTGATTCAAGTGCCAGATAAGTAAACCTTTTGGCTTATTTTGAAAAACTTTGCAGATCTTCACAGCTGAGACAGATTTGAAAAGGTGTCTTCGAGTACCGAGAGTGAATTTCAACACCTTAAATTATGTTTTACAGTAACTGCCAAAGACGGCAGCCGTTATATTTTCCCAGAACCTAACTTGAAAGAGTTTATAATTTCATACTGGGATAAAATTAAAATTAGCTGCCTTTATAGCTCTGCGATAAGGACGCTGCCGTCTTAGGAATGCGTTTTAAAAAATATTGTTATTCAAAATGAATACATTTAAGAGCGCTTCTTAAAATAAATAGATGAGACCCAATAACTGTAGAGATGAAAACTCACCTCAATTTCTTTCTGAAGCGTAGCATGTCTGCTTTTTTCATCTCGAATGGCGGTCTCCTTTTCACTGACGGCCTCTTTCAAAACCTTTATTTCACTTTGTAGACAAGAGATTTCATCCTGCGGCAGGGATACAAACAAGGGAATAGAGGTACGGTAAAATAAATCGGATAATATTTGGGAAGAAGACATGATATGAAAGCAGAAATGCTCATATGGGTTGATAATGACAAGGAATTTAATTTTTCTGTTCATATTTGTTAACACGGAAGTTCTCACCGCAAACATATGTTAGCACCAATTGGAAACTAAAGACTGTTATTCTAAGCTGAAAAGGAACTGGTTAAACTGGAAGAGAAAAAGGAGAATAGTAGGAAGATTGGACTCTTAAAGTACCAGAGGGGTGTTGGATAAAAACACAGCCCAAGTTTATTTTCTATTGTACAGAAGACACAATAGTTTCTGATGATGTTACATAGTTGGATAATGAAATGTCTGCAAGCAAACAACCCACCTAAGGGAGCACCAAGAACCCCACAATTTTCCTCCTCCTCCTCCTCCCTTCTAGCACTGATGTTGTTACCTAGTTGGGTAATGAAACGTCTGCAAGAAAACAACCAAGCTCAGAGAGCACCAAGGACTCCACATAAAATAATAGTTTTAAGTTACAGGAAGGCAGTTTCTACTGAACGTTAGAGGAAAACAGTCATTAACAGTAAGAACAATTCACCAAGTCATACCTGTGCAGAATACTTTACAAGGGAATGCACCTTAAATACCGGTAACCCCTTGACTTACAACCACAACTGAATCCCAAATTTCTGTTGCTAAGCAAGACCGTTGTTAAGTGAGTTTTGCCGTGATATTTTACAATATTTCTTGCCACAGCTGTTAAGTGAATCATTGTACACAATACACAATGACTGTGTTTACACATAAAACCTACTTACGTTAGGTTAAAAACATCACTTTGGACAAGCTCGTTAAAGGCCAAAGCTCTCATTAAACACAAGGGTGTAATTGCTAAGTAAGTAACACGGTTGTTAAGTGAATCCGGCTTTGACTTGTCAGAAGGTCGCAAAAGGGGACACTGGAATTATCATAAATATGAGTCAGTTGCCAAGTGTCCAAATTTTGACCCCATGACCAGCGGTGGGTTCCTACCGATATGGCCCGGTCCTATGAACTGGTCACGGTGGCTACCGGTATCGGCTACCCATAGCTCCACCCACCTGCCCCGTGCGCGCGCAAACCAGTAGCGACGGGATTTGCAACCCATTACTGCCCATGACCCTTCATTTAGTGACTGTTTGAAGTTACAACAGCACTGAAAAAAGTGATTTATGACCGATTTTTCCACTTAGGATCATAAGTATGGAAAACAGTCATAAATCACTTTTTTCAATGGCGTTGTAACTTCAAACGGACACTAAACGAAGGGTTGTATGTCAAAACCCACCCCCTCCTCAAATTATCTTTCTGAGGACGGATAAGCAGCTGTATTCTTTGGAAGACGAAGAGCCTATTTGGGGAGGAAGACCAAATAATCGCGAAGGCCAGCGACCCTGACCTGGACTTGGCCAACCATCTCGTGTTCTTCTCTTTCACGAAGAGAAGCAACCAGCTCTTCCTTCTTCTCCATCAGCTGCTGGACGGTGGCCCTTTTTGTCACCAGCTCCGCCACAAAAGGCAATCTGCTTTCTGCTTCCTCAAACCGCTTTCGGTGGACGGCCATTTTCTCATAGTAAGCCCGGTTTCCTAAAATCTTCACTTCCAACTCTTCTTGTAGAACTTCAACCTTCTGGGTCAGCTTCACGTTCTCGCCATGCGAGGCTGAGATTTGAGCCTCCAGATCTTCGAGGTGGCCTGTGGTGGTGGCTAGGGCTTCCTCGGAGAAGTACCTTTGTCTTTCAACGGCCTTTCTTTCGGCTACAACAGAGTTCCTCTGGATCTCAAGATCCCGAAGCTGAGCCTACAAAGAAAAAACATGGCGGGGTTGAACCAGTGAATACTGAAAAAGAGTCAAAAAGTGAGGTGAACATCTCCAACACACCTTCCTCCTCCTGTTTTCCCAACAACAACAACCCTGTGAGGTGGGTTGGCTTGAGAGAGAGAGGGATTGGCCCAAACTCACTCAGCTGGCTTTCATGCCTATGGCGGGACTAGAACTCCCTGTCTCCTGGTGATTGGCCCAAAGTCACCCAGCCGGCTTTTGTGCCTAAGGCGGGACTAGAACTTCCAGTCTCCTGATGAATTTGTCCAAAGTCACCTAGCCAGCTTTCATGCCTAAAGCAGGACTAGAACTCCCAGTCTCTTGGTGATTGGCCAAAGTTACCAGCTGGCTCTCATGCCTAAAGCGGGACTAGAACTCACTATCTCCTGCTGATTGGCCCAAAGTCATCCAACCGGCTTTCATATCCTTAGGCGGGATTAGAACTCCCAGTCTCCTGGTGATTGGCCCAAAGTCATCCAGCCAGCTTTTGTGCCTAAGGCGGGACTAGAACTCACTATCTCCTGCTGATTGGCCCAAAGTCACCCAACCAGTTTTCATACCCTGAGGCGGGACTAGAACTCACCGTCTCCTAATTCTAGCCTGGTGCCTTAAGCGTTAACCAAACTGGCTCCTGACCCTCTGTTTAAATTCCTTTAAAGTTTTTTATATGTAATGTATATGTAACTGATGTATTTTTTTATGCTTTTTAATTCTTTCTACCCCATCTTCCTTATGATGGCCTTTGGCCATAATAAAGAGTCAATTGATCTCAATAGCTGCCTAGATTCTGCTATTTAAATGTTTGCTGGAGTCCAAGAAAATGCTTGGGGTTTTTTTATTTCCTCCTGACATTGCCAGTGATGCAAAGAGGTTGAAAGCATTTAAGGGAGATTTATTCTCTTGGCTAGAGAGTTCTCTGCTTCTATCCTGCTTTCTCCAAACCAAACTAGACTCAGTCGGTCAGTCCCGCTCTTTCTCTACCAGACTGTCAAGTATTTCTGAAATATTACCTGCATTTGTGTGAGCACTTCCTTGCTCTTTTGTATTTCACAAGCCTGAGTATTTTGTCGCTCTGCTACCCGTTTCACCATTTCAGCAATTCCTAACGAATCCGAGGCAGCCATGCCTAGAAAACATAGAAGAAGAAGAAAATAGGAATGAATGTGATTCTCACACCGCCATCAGTTCTGCCTTACTCCTTAATTCTCAAAAGTAATTTGAAGACTTCCTGTGGCCATCTTCAATGCCAGGGGATCCTTAAAATGCTAAGATTACTGCATGAGCCAATCAGCATTCCCTCTAAACAGAGAATGGAAAAAAAATATCCTTAAAATGCTAAGATTGCTGCAAATGAGCCAAGCTACATTCACTCTAAAGAGAGAGGTTTTTTTTTTAAAAAAAAATAGAATTTAAGCAGTGTTCCATTCCCATTCCTATTTTAATTTTATGTTTTGTGCATTGTTGGGGACAATATGCTGACTAAACCGCTTAGAGAGGGCTGTAAAAGCGCTGTGAAGCTGTATATAAGTGCTATTGCTAGTTCTGCAATGTTCTCTCAAAAAACTAAAAGTTATAGAGCAGTTCTTCTGAAACTCGAGTAGATTAGCCAAAATTGGATAAATGTGGTTTTTTCCCCTTTGGGTAACAACACAGAAACTTATTACTTATCATAACAGGGATATTTAAATTGACTTAAAGATTGCCACGTGCCTTAAAATATATTTGAAAATCTCCGATGGGATTGATATTAAGACACAAATCAATAAAGCTAGCAATGGTAATTTGTTGAAGTGAGGTAAAGATTAATCAATAATCAATGTTATCATACCCTGGGATAATAAAGTAGCATTCCTGAAAATCTTGCACACTTTTAAACTAAAACTAAAACTAAGGCTAAAATCAATGAATAATCAAGTCTAGCAAAAGAGATACAAAAGAGATAGCCATGGATCATATCCATCCATGTCATGTTGGTTGGTTCTGATTTTTTTGGCTCCAAAATGGAGAATTCCCCAAAATTCCTTGCCAAGGACAGGTTTCAAGGCAGAAGAACAATTTAGAAGTTTCATATTACATGTTATCTTTCTACTAAGTTTTAGAGAAACTGCAGATCTGAAACTTAGAGAAATTGCAGTTCTGATAACAACACGGTAAATTTGCAAATTCTTTTTTTTAATAATTATCTTCGCTTTTGCATTAGAATAGAATAGAATAGAATAGAATAGAATAGAATAGAATAGAATAGAATAGAATAGAATAGAATTCTTTATTGGCCAAGTGTGATTGGACACACAAGGAATTTGTCTTTGGTGCGTATGCTCTCAGTGTACATAAAAGAAAAGATACATTTGTCAAGAATGGTTGTCATAGGGTTCAAGTAAGCAATCAGGAAACAATCAATATTAATATAAATCGTAAGGATATAAGCAACAAGTTACAGTCATACAGTCATAAGTGGGAGGAGATGGGTGATAGGAACGTTGAGAAAAACTAATAGTAGTAGTAATGCAGCCTAGTGAATAGTTTGACAGTGGTGAGGGAATTATTTGTTTAGCAGAGTGATGGCGTTCGGGAAAAAACTGTTCTTGTGTCTGGTTGTTCTGGTGTGCAGTGCTCTATAGCATTGTTTTGAGGGTAGGAGTTGAAACAATTTATGTCCAGGATGTGAGGGTCAGTAAATATTTTCACGGCCCTCTTTTTGACTCGTGCAGTCTACAGGTCCTCAATGGAAGGCAGGTTGGTAGCAATTGTTTTTTCTGCAGTTCTAATTATCCTCTGAAGTCTGTGTCTGTCTTGTTGGGTTGCAGAACCGAACCAGACAGTTATAAAGGTGCAGATGACAGACTCAATGATTCCTCTGTAGAACTGGATCAGCAGCTCCTTGGGCAGTTTGAGCTTCCTGAGTTGGCGCAGAAAGAACATTCTTTGTTGTGCTTTTTTGATGACATTTTTGATGTTAGATGACCATTTTAGGCCTTGAGATATGATGGAACCTAAAAATATATATTTCTATATTAGGTATAAATATAAATATAAATTTATAATTATATATATATATATATATATATATATATATATATATATATATATATATATATATATATATATATATATATATATATATATATATATATATATATATATATATATATATATATATATATATATATATATATATATATATATGTAGGAAGTTAGCACCCACCCCTCTCCTAGGAAATGAGATATCCTAGGAGATATTAAAATGTAGGAAATATTCTGTGGAAACATCTGGAAACATGCTTTTTAAACAGACAAAAGACTCCTCTTGGAAACCCCCACCCCTGCTAAGCTCACATATTCCTCTCACCTGGCTGAAAGTCTTTTGCATGACAAAATCACAATAGGATTTGCCCAAGGCCCTTCCATTTCAGCCAAAGCTGGATTAGACAAAAGCCAAGAGCCACCCCAGCATGCCCCTGGGGGGTCTGAGAGCCAATGGGATACATTTCTATACAGGAAAAGGAAATCTAAGAGGTGGGACCCAACTTACACTATAAAAACCAGGAACTCAGCATATCTCTTCCTCTTTTTTCTCTTCACCACACCTGGAACCATGTAAGCTACCTTTTCTGTACAGGGGCTCCTGCCATGTGCTCCTGTCCACCATTAAACCTTCCTTCCAAGCAACCTTCATGAATCCAGTGTCTTTTTCCCCACTTGGAACTGAACCTAAAAGGATATTTCCTTATAACATATATATATATATGTTTATATATATATATATATAAATATATATACATATATATTTATATTTATATAAATATAAATACATATTCCGATACATTAGGTATCGGAACAATTTCGGCCATTTTGTCTTATTCTTAAATTGCATCAAATTGCTTTTTTAAGACCCTTCAAAATCTTAGAGATAGCATTTTTATAGTATTATTCCTCTGCAGTACTGAAACATTTTCATACAGGAATATTTTAGCTATAGAACTTGGCATATAATTCTGCATCTGTTCTCCTGTGCCTTTTTATATTTTATGCAGCTTTTAAAGCTATCTCCCCTTTTTTATTCTTAATCGCAATTCTCTTCGGTCCTTTTTTCAAGAAATTTAAAAATGGTTTGGTGAGAGACTAAAAAGAGAGAGAGAGACTAAGCATTTTGTTCAATATTATGTTGCTCCCATCTTACTATGTAAAATGAATTCCATTATTCACTAGTTCACACTGTAATATTTTTTTTCTTTTAAATCTAAAGAATGAGCTAAACAATGTAAAATGATATATATCATGCTCACGTGCACAATTGCATACTATTTACATAAATACAACTTTTGGAAAACTACAGATCCTCAAATCCTGGAGGAAAAAAATTACATTTCTTGGGGAATAAATATAAATTATTTCTGAACTGATTTACATCTATTTTTCTGTCTTTCAGAAACTGTCTGAAATACATCCTTTTAAAGAAACTGCAAATTTGCAGATTCTTCTTTGCATTATAATATATTCAAATTACTTGACTAATTCTGCGACAGTAGCTGGCAAGGCCTGACTGTGCTGGAAAACCTAGTATTAGTAAAGAAAGATAATCTGGATTTCCAAATTTTTAAAGCAGGCCTCGAGATGCACAAATATCACCAAATCACACTCTTGGTTTCAAAATGGAGAAAAATGAGAAAGCAGTCACTCCAGAAGCAGAAAATGACTTTTTAAAAAGGAAATTTGGACCAACCAAGTTATCAGAACTTCAGTTCGATCCGTCTACCAACATGGAAGGCCAAAGAAATAAAATTGCTGTTTCCACAGTTAATCTGGTTTTCTTTAGCTGCAGGATTACTGTGTATTCTTTCTTAATCGCTAAAATGGAGCGATGAAAATGAAAAGGACTGAATTTATTTAGGGAGAGCAGGTGGAAATATGGGGCCTTCACATTATCATCAGGAAAACGGTGTTTTAAAATTCTTTTGAATTTTATATTTCTTAGCTCCTCTTTTAAATCAGACTCAGTTAAAAACCTACACACTTGCATTTCTCCTGTGGAAACAACTCTTTTCACATTATTTATTATAATGAAACGTTTGCGAATACCTAAGAGAGCACCAAGGACCTCACAGTTTTCCTCCTTCTCCTCCTCCTCCTCTCTGCAAACCCCACTCCCTTCTAGCACTGATGATGTTACCTAGTTGGGTAATGAAATGTCTGCAAGAAAAGAAGCTCAGAGAGCCCCAAGGATCCTACAGTCCTCCTCCTCCTCAACTTTTATGACCATAAGGGAGCTTGCACGTTACCGTTGTAAGCTGTGATGGTTTTAAATGTGACCAATGCGATTTGAGACCTTTCTTTTTTGCAGCGGTTGTTAAGCAAACACTGTCATCATTAAGCAAACCAATGGTTGGCTCAGGGCTGGTTTTGCAGAAAATGCAGGTTTACAACGAAACTGTCCTAAAACGTGGCCACAGGATTGGTGGATGCTGCAAGTCGTCGTAAACATGGGGCAATTGCTGAACACCCGAAGCGCAGTCCTGTCACCATGGGGGATATGGCCCGGCTGTCATAACTCCGAGTCGAAAATACTTCTGCAGGAAGATCCTTTGCAACATCGCTAAATGACGGTCGGAAGTCGAGGACTGCTTGCAAGTGATTCTTTCTCAACCTTGCCCTGAGGTCTTCGCCCTTCGCCCCACTCAACGCTGCCGAGATGTTTCTCCTGTTTTCCTTGGAAAAGGAATTTTCAGGGGTGAAATCCAGCAGGTTCTGACAGGTTCTGGAGAACCGGTAGCGGAAATTTTGAGTAGTTTGGAGAACCAGCAAATACCACCTCTGGCTGGCCCCAGAGTGGGGAGGGAATGGGGATTTTGCAATATCCTTCCCCTGCCACGCCCACCAAGCCACGCCCACCAAGCCACACCACGCCCCACCAAGCCACGCCCACAAAACAGGTAGTAAAAAAATTGGATTTCGCCACTGAATTTTCCCCGATTTTTCTAAGCATTTTCTTACCAAGCCAGAGATAGTCACCTCCAAATACGAATTCTTGATCTCAGCCACCCCTGCAAACCACCGAAGCTCTTGTTAAATTATTTAAACCTCTCAGAAATCTTGAAAGCCAACCCTGACGCCCGTTCAAAAAAACAGATTTGTCTGTTTCATTTCAGACTTCAAGGTGTCTGAAGTCAAAAGCACCAAAATGCATCGTATTCTTTCGCTTTCCGCCCCTCCATTGCAAAAGCGCCAGGTAATCCTTGATTTACAACCGCAAGGGAGCCCAGAATTTCGGTTAAGCGGGTTTGGCCGCATTTCACAAGCTTTCTCGCCACTGTTAATCACTGAATCCCTGCAACCGTAAAGCGGCTAACACGGTTGTTAAGTGAATCGGGTATTCCCCCATGGGATTTGCTCGTCAGACGGTCGCAAAAGGGGGATCACGTGACCCCGAGAAGCTGCAACCGTCGTAAGTACATGCCAGTTGCCGAATGTTTGACTTTGGAGCACGTGACTGTGGGAATGCTGCAATAGTAAGTGTGTGAAAGCGGTCATAAGTCACTTTTTTCAGTGCCATTGTAACTTCTGAGCGGTCACTGAACGAATGGTTGTAAATTGAGGACGACCTGAATTGAAAGATAAGGATGAGGTAAGATTTTCAGCAAAGGCGTGAGGCCATCGTTTGCCAAAGTTAACTTGAAGTCACAATTAAGTCACTTTCTAGTGGAGTAAACAAGATTCTACTGACCTACATTTATCTCTCGTTTACTCTGCCCTCAACTAATTAAGATTACCCGGTGAGACTTCTTTCCAGGAAGAAACTCCACGGGACTTTTTCCAAGTAAACATGTTTTCTCCTCAAACTCTTGGCCATTGTCGCTTATTTCTTGGCTTTGGCGTGACGTTTGCCCTTGGAACTGGGTGCAGCAGAGGCTGTAAAATCTATTCCTTCTCTCCAAGACCAATTAAAATCCCAGGACTGAGATTTAAGGAGACTTTCCTTTTTAGTATAACGATGATTTTGGTAGATCTTGAGACTTATGAAGCCTACTTCTTCTCTGAGAATCTGCCCCAAGAGAAAAAGATTATGGTATTTGCTAACAGAGGCTAAAATGTGTGAAGAACGGTTGCAGGAACTGGGTATGTCTAGTCTAGTGAGGAGAAGGACCAGAGGAGACATGATAGCAACCTTCCAATATCTCAAGGGTTGCCACAAAGAAGAGGGAGTCAAGCTATTTTCCAAAGCACCAGAAGGCAGGAGAAGAAGCAATGGGTGGAAACTAAACAAGGAGAGATTCAACCTGGAAATAAGGAGAAATTTCCTGACAGAACAATTAACCAGTGGAACTGCTTCTCTCCAGAAGTTGTGGGTCCTACATCACTGGAGGCTTTTAAGAAGAAACTGGACAGCCACTTGTCTGAAATGGCATAAGATCTTCTGCTTGAGCAGGGGGTTGGACTAGAAGACCTCCAAGGTCCCTTCCAGCTCTATTCTGATTCTGCTACCGACTGCAGTTATGCTGACTTTGGGAAAAAACGAAAGGGATGGATGGGTTTTTGAGATGTCATCTACCAGTGGGAAGATCTACTGAGACTTTGAATTGAGAGAAAGAGTTTCCAGAGCAAAGGGCGGGCCTTGTTGTCCTCAGATAACTTCTGGCCCACAGCAGGAACTCCAACCAGTTTCCAAACCCAAACCGCCCACCTGATCAAGATCTTCCCAGGAGACTTAAGAGTAACATGATTCCTATATTGCAGTATTTCTCAACTTTGACAACAGCCTCTTAGGCTGGCAGGAAATTAAGAGTGTCAGGCGCTTTTTTGTTATTATTGTTTTTTGTCCATCAGCAAAACAAGTCTCCAAAAGCAGAACAGATTTGGCATCCAGAGAGAAACAGGAAAAAAAAAAACATAATTGAGGCTGAAAAGAGACAAAACTTGACCGGATATATCTACCGTACATGGTTAATCGGG
This sequence comes from Diadophis punctatus similis, assembly GCA_023053685.1. Lineage (NCBI taxonomy): Eukaryota > Metazoa > Chordata > Lepidosauria > Squamata > Dipsadidae > Diadophis > Diadophis punctatus. Next base: position 13,997,492 of record JALIGW010000021.1, read on the forward strand.
ATGGATTTTCTTGCTGGGTAAATGATGATAAATGTTTGAGCTCCCACTGTACGGTGTTAGTTTCCACTTCACTATTTCCTTGCCTTTATTTGTTTCAAAGTGTATTTTTCAAGTGGTTCCAGGCAATGATTTGGAAATAACTTAAGCGTAAGGAATTTCCATTGGCATTGGGCATAGAGATGTCCTTGACTTATGGCCACAATTGAGCTCCAAATTACTGTTGCTAAGCGAGACAGTTGTTAAAGTGAAATGTCTATGGAGGTTCTCAGTCAGCCAGGTCATGGTTATCCCAAAGGTGCTTTTTCTTTCTTTTTTTCTTTTCTTTTTTTCTTCTTTTCTTTTCTTTTTTCTTTTCTTTTCTTTTCTTCTTTCTTTCTTTTTTCTTTCTTCTTTCTTTTTTCTTTTTTTCTCCTCTTTCTTTTTTTCCTTTCTTTCTTTCTCTTTCTCTTTCTTTCCCTCTTTTCTTTCCCTCTTTCCTTTCTTTCTTTCTCCTTCCTTCCTTCCTTCCTTCCTTCCTCACTCTCCCTCCCTCTCCAGCAGGGGACTAGAAGACTCCAAGGTCCCTTCCAACTCTCTCTCTCTCTCTTTCTCTCTCTCTCTCTCTCACACACACACACACCACACACACATACGGAACCTTCCTTGCAGACCCCAAGCCCCCTCCCAAAAAAAACCCTCCTCCCTCCTCGGCTGGTCACAGGATCCAGAGCCGCACCTACCGGCGCTTCCCAGCCTAGACGCCTACGATGCGGTATACACAACGGGGGTGCGGTAGAAACACACCTTTGCCGAGGGAACGCGCATGCCTCTCCTCGGATTGGCCTTTCTCTCTCCCGCACACACCTTTGCAAACGGCTAATACACTTGTCCGGGTTAGGCCCTGGGGAGAAAACGTGTGTGCACACATGCAGCCTTGCAGACAATGGCTTATTATGTATACAGAAGAAAGGGCAGACGCCCACTATAGCTTGTAGGCAGTGTTTCCCAACCTTGGCAAGTTGAAGATGTCTGGACTTCAACTCCCAGAATTCCCCAGCCAGCGAATGCTGGCTGGGGAATTCTGGGAGTTGAAGTCCAGACATCTTCAAGTTGCCAAGGTTGGGAAACACTGTTGTAGGGTGAAGAGGCATTGCAGGAGGCCTGGAGTACTTACTACCTCCTTGATTGATTTTGGGCTTCATTCATCCAAAGCCCAAAGGGAAGAAGGGCGCTTAAGATAAATGAGCTTTCCGTGAAACTGCAACCAGCCGCCCGCGGGCTACTCCAGAGAGGCTGAGCGCAGGTCTCCCCAAAATTCAGGTGTGAAAGTTGGGGGGCAGCTGAAGATGGACTCTCAACCTCCAATGACCCCTTGCATGCTTTTTTTTTATTAAAGGAAGGGTAGATTCTAAATGGAACTAATCGAAGTATCCGCGCTGTGAATGACACAAATAAATAGTCATATTTATTTCTTTATTGAAGAAAGAGGACACTGCGGGGCTGTTGTAAGCGGACGCTTCCTCCCACCCCTCTTCCCTGAGGAGCGCCACCCCGCTTCTGCCAAGCCCAGGCTCTTCAATCCCCCCTCGCCAAAGCTTTCCTCGTGGCCTCCTTTCAAACGATTTTTTTTAATTTTTTCTCCACAACTCCATTTATATATCAATACACACATACCTTAACTAATAATAATAATAATAATAATAATAACAACAACAACAACAACAACAACAACAGAGTTGGAAGGGACCTTGGAGGTCTTCTAGTCCAACCCCCTGCCTAGGCAGGATATATTATATATATCAATAATATACATAGTTATACATTTTAATTCAGTCATTCAAAAGTCAGTCTCTTCTTTTGCACCTATTTTTAACCCCTGTTCATCAGTCTGTTCTTCTTCCCGTGGCCTCCTTTCCTTTGCAGAGAGAAAGGAGGTCGCCTGCCTTCCAGCCCAGGCGCGACTGAGCGCCTCCGGCTTTTGTGTTGCTGTGGGTTGTTTCTTCGCTGCGCCTGCCCGCCGAGCCCCGCCAGCCCGTCGTCCCGAGCCGGGCGGGGGAAGCCCGAATTGACTCAAGGTGGGAATTCCCCCGGGCGGGTGACGTCAGAGCCTTCGTGCCACGCGGGCCATTTAAGGTGGAAGCGCTGCGGAGCTGAACACGGGAGCGGCCAGCCAAGCTTTCCAAATTCCCACGAGGAGCCGCCGCGTCTTTCTCCGCCGTAAGTGCCTCCGCGACATCTCTCCAACCTCCGGGTCTTTGGGGAGGGGGGCTCTGGTTGAGTCCTGGAGTTTGGGGAGGGGGGAGAGAACGCCGTTTCTTGGTGACCCTGTTTTTCCTGCAAGACCCGACCCATCAAGTATGTTGATGAAGGGAGAAAGTTTGCAGCTCGAGGTTGGAATGAGGGCTCCTTGGTGCTCTCTGAGCGTAGTGGTTTTCTTGCAGACGTTTCATGACCCAACTAGGGAACAGCATCAGTGCTAGAAGGGAGCTGGAGGAGGAGGAGGAAGAGGAAGAGGACTGTGGGGTCCTTGGTGCTCTCTGAGCCTGGTGGTTTTCTTACAGACCTTTCATGACCCAACTAGGGAACAGCATCAGTGCTAGAAGGGAGCTGGAGGAGGAGGAGGAGGAAGAGGACTGTGGGGTCCTTGGTGCTCTCTGAGCCTGGTGGTTTTCTTGCAGACATTTCATGACCCAACTAGGGAACAGCATCAGTGCTAGAAGGGAGCTGGAGGAGGAGGAGGAGGAGGAGGAGGAGGAGGAGGAGGAGGAGGAGGAGGAGGAGGACTGTAGGGTCCTTGGTGCTCTCTGAGCCTGGTGGTTTTCTTACAGACCTTTCATGACCCAACTAGGGAACATCATCAGTGCTAGAAGGGAGAGGGGTTTGCAGGGAGGAGGAGGAGGGGTCCTTGCTCTTTGAGCTTGGATGTTTTCTTGCAGATGTTTCATGAACCACTGGTGAAATCCAATTTTTTTTAATACCGGTTCTGTGGGTGTGGCTTGGTGGGCGTGGCAGGGGAAGGCTACTGCAAAATCTCCATTCCCACCCCACTCGGGGGCCAGCCAGAGGTGGTATTTGCTGGTTCTCCGAACTACTCAAAATTTCTGCTACTGGTTCTCCAGAACCTGTCAGAACCTGCTGGATTTCACCCCTGTTTCATGACCCAACTAGGGAACAGCATCAGTGCTAGAAGGGAGTGGGGTTTGCAGAGAGGAGGAGGAGGAAGGAGGAGGAGGAGGAGGGATCCTTGGTGCTCTTTGAGCTTGGCTGTTTTCTTGCAGACATTTCATGACCCAGCTAGATAACATCATCAGTGCCAGAAGGCAGTGGGGTTTGCGGAGAGGAGGAGGAGGAGGAGGAGGACTGTGAGGGTCCTTGGTCTTCTCTGAGCCTGATGGTTTTCTTGCAGACATTTCATGACCCAACTAGGTATCATCATCAGTGCACAACGTCTGCAAGGACCCTCCGGTCTTGAATGGCAGCCGACTTCAGATTGAGTTGCAGAAGCGAGCTGTTAAGGAGGAAGTGGATGAAGGCGGAAACTTGAATGGCTCAGCTTTTCACCAGATCAGTTGTTCTTGTGGCTGTTCTTGTGTTCTTTGGCCAATCACCCAAAGTCATCAGTTTTTTAGTACACAGAACAATTGCTCTGAATTCCGCTGACAGAGAGAGAGCTAGAGAGAGAGACACGAACACACAAATGGCTGGCATGACATTCTTCTTCTCCTTAAGGCCAATGCATTGTGCCAGTCGGTCGTTGACCGACATAAAGAGTCAGTGCCTTTAATGGCAGAATAACAGAGTTGGAAGGGACCTTGGAGGACATCTAGTCCACCCCCCTGCTCAGGCAGGAGACCCTATACCATTTAAATGGTTATCCAGTTTCTTCTTAAAAACCTCCAGGGATGGAGCACCCACAAAAGTTCTAGAGGCAAGCTGTTCCACTGATTAATTGTTCTAACTGTCAGGAAATTTCTCCTTAGTTCTAGGTTGCTTTTCTCCTTGATTAGTTTCTCCCATTGCTTCTTCTCCTGCCTTCAGGTGCTTAGAATAGAATAGAATAGAATAGAATAGAATAGAATAGAATAGAATAGAATAGAATAGAATAGAATAGAATAGAATAGAATAGAATAGAATAGAATTCTTTATTGGCCAAGTGTGATTGGACACACAAGGAATTTGTCTGTGGTGCATATGCTCTCAGTGTACATAAAAGAAAAGATACATTTGTCAAGAATCATGAGGTACAACACTCAATGATTGTCATAGGGTACAATAAGCAATCAGGAAACAATCAATATTGATTGTTTCCTGATGGCTTATTCTCTTTGAGAATAATTGCTTATTCTCTTTGGAGAATAGCTTCACTCCCTCTTCTTCCCTGAAATATTGGAAGACTGCTATCCTGTCTCCCCTGGTCCGTCTCTTCACTAGACTAGCCATGCCCAGTTCCTGCAACCGTTCTTCATATGTTTTTATCTCCAGCCCCCTAATCATCTTTGTTGCTCTTTTCTGCACTCTTTCCAAAGTCTCAACGTCTTTTTTGTAATGTGGTGACCAAAACTGGAGGCAGTATTCCAGGTGCGGACTTCAGATATATTTGATCCTAGCTCCCACCATCCCCAGCAGGGTAATCAGCTAATGGCTGTGTTGTAAGGGTGGCTATGTTGCAGGGCTGATGAGCGCCATCCCTTAATAGGTCCAAGTTGCATCATTTTTCAAAAGTCTGGAGTCAAAGCAGAAGCGCCCAGTTCAATCCCTCCTTCTAATTCTGCCTTATTTCTGTGATAGTTTTATCTAGCTTTCACTTCTTATCAAACAGGTTTCGCATATTACTCGCGCATTGCACATTTGAGGCATGGGTGCAGGCATACATATGAGTCACTGGCTGCTCCCTTGAGTCGTCTCTGGTGCTTCCTCAAAATAATTGTGGGTCTAGTGTAGAACCTTGGAGCCAAGAGTCACTACTTCGTGAAGTGCTTCTGTTTGGTTTCTACCAAGGTTCTCTGCAACGGTGAGTAAATGAGCTTGAATTTCAGGGTTTGAATTTGGCAGTAAGACATTTGTTTATTTTTTGCATGCAGAAGTAATGGGTGGAAGATCATTAAGCAGAGATCCAACCTAGAACTAAGGGGAGATTTCCTGACAGTGAGAACAATTAATCAGTAGAGTGCCTTGCCTTCAGAAGTTGTGGATGCTCCATCACTGGAGGTTTTTAAGAAGAGACTGGACAGCCATTTTTCTGGAATGTTATAGGTTCTCCTATTTGAGTAGGGGTGACCCAAAGGTGCTTTTCAGGAGGCAACTGGACTTTCTTGTTTTTTCTTTGAAGACATTTCGCTTCTTATCCAAGAAGCTTCTTTGGCTCTGGCTGGATGGTGAAGAATGGAAGGATTGATATTCCTTGCAGACAGCTTGTCATTTGCATCCTTTTAGAATGTCGCTTTGAGCAGGGGGTTAGACTAGAAGACCTCCAAGGTCCCTTCCAACCATATTTTCTATGTTCTATATTGATAAGGCAGGATTCCATTCAACTGTGAATTATTCTGAGCAATATAAGGTTTATGACTATTGATTGTTTATGCTTCTCTGCTTTGATCACCATTGCCCTCTTGAACTACAATAGCACATGTCTATGTTCTAGCAAAAGGACAAATTCAGCTCTTTGCAATTTTATTTTTCTCTCACTTCCTCTCTCCAAAGGTTGACCTTTCACTGCTTTCTGAAATACACCACCGCTCATTGGTAGAGTGATCATTGGAAGGGAAGAGGAGAGGAGAGGAGAAAAGAGAAGAGGAGAGGAAAAGAGAAGAGAAGAGAAGAGAGAAGAGGAGAAAAGAGGAAGGGAGGGAAGGAAGGAAGGAAGGAAGGGGGAAATCTGAAAGAGGACCACAGGAATTTAAAAAATAATAACAATTTTATAACTTGAAGCTGCTTTCCAAAGGAAAAGCCAAGAGCAAAGCCAAGAAAATAAACAATTACAACTCAAGGACCGCTTTCTAAAATAAAGGGCTGCCCTTTATATATATATAAAGGGGGAATGATGATGGATGGTCACTCTGCCTCTCAGCCACCAAGTCCAAAGACGGCAGCCTTGATTGATCTGTGGCACTTAGGGCCGGAGGCTTCCCACCCAATCTTCCTGGATTCATCAATATTGAATGTGGCTGAAGTCATCCGCAGGAAAGGCCTCGGTGGGATCCCCTTGGCGTATTTCATGTGCTGCCGGAGATCCGACCACCAAAGGAAGGGCGAAAAGCAGCTTGAGACAGACTACTTAAAAGATTATCATTGCCCCAAGGAAGGGATGGAGGTGGTGGGTGCCGAAACTTTTGCTGCGGCCTTATACGCCGTGAAGCAGAAGCTGGACGAAAACGGCGTGGAAAAGGTCACCCTCCTGTTGTCCCGGCAGAGAAGATCCTTGGTGAGGAAGTATATGGAGCAGCTCTTCACCAAACTTTACCGCTATGAGTTGATCGAGCTGCCCATGGGCTCCAAAGAACGGCTCTGGAAGAAATCCTTGGAGTCACGGAGCAAAGCAGGGCCTCGCGGAGATCCCGAGGTGGAAAGGGTCCAGACGGAGATAAGCCAGTTTTTGGAAACTCTTCCGAGCCTGAAAGAAGACCTCACGATCCTCAAATCTTCATTGATCCCAGGTAACATGGGAAATATTCCTTCCTTCCTCCTTTCCCATTCTTCCTCCTTCCTTTCTTTCTTTCTTTCTTTCTTCCTTCCTTCCTTCTTTCCTCCTTTCCCCATTCTTCTTCCTTCCTTCCTTCCTCCTTCTTCCCCCATTCTTCCTCCTTCCTTTCTTGCTTCCTTCCTTCCTTCTTTCCTCCTTCCCCCATTCTTCTTCCTTGCTTTCTTTCTGCCTTCCTTCCTTCTTTCCTCCTTCCCCCATTCTTCCTCCTTCCTTTCTGCCTTCCTTCCTTCCTTCTTTCCTCCTTCCCCCATTCTTCTTCCTTGCTTTCTTTCTGCCTTAAGAGCTGAGATAGCGCAGTGGTTAAAAGCAGCATTGCGACCTTCAGCTGATTGCTAGTTCAGCAGTCCAGCTGTTCGAATCTCACTAGGCTCAAGGTTGACTCAGCTTTCCATCCTTCCGAGGTGGGTAAAATGAGGACCCAGATTGTTGGGGGCAATATGCTGAACTCTGTAAACCACTTAGAGAGGGCTGTAAAGCACTATGAAGCGGTATATAAGTCTAAGTGCTATTGCTATTCCTTCCTTCCTTCTTTCCTCCTTCCCCCATTCTTCTTCCTTCCTTCCTTCCTTCCTTCCTTCCTTCCTTCCTTCCTTCCTTCCTTCCTTCCTTCTTTCCTCCTTCCCCCATTCTTCTTCCTTGCTTCCTTCTTCTTCCCCCATTCTTCCTCCCTCCTTCCCTCCCCTCTCCCTCCCTTCCTTCCTTCCTTCTTTCCTCCTTCCCCCATTCTTCCTTCCTTCCTTCTTTCCTTCCTTCCTTCCTTCTTTCCTCCTTCCCCCATTCTTCTTCCTTGCTTCCTTCTTCTTCCCCCATTCTTCCTCCCTCCCTCCCTTTCTTCCTTCCTACCTCCCTACCTTTTGTATCCCGCCTTTATTATTTGTACAAATATCTCAAGATGGCAAACATAGCACATATTTCTGAGAGTCGCAGTGTCCTGGGGTCATGTGATCCCCTTTTGCGATCTTCGGGCGAACAGAGTCAACATAAGCACAAGTAAACAGAGGTAAAAGAAGAAGAAAGAACGCAACAAAAGAAAAATGTTGAAAAAAATGTAACGTCCATAAACAGAAAGTTCCATTCTTAACCATCCATCTAATCCCTTCTAACTCTGAGGAATATTGAGCAGACTTTCCATAGCATTGATAATAAATAAGCTTGTTCTTTTGTAGAAAGTGAACACTTGACTTCAATTCATAGTTTCAAATCAGATACTTTCAGTAAACCTTTTAGCTATAAACTCTTCACAGTAATAATAATAATAATAACAACAACAACAGAGTTGGAAGGGACCTTGGAGGTCTTCTAGTCCAACCCCCTGCCTAGGCAGGAAACCCTACACTACTTCAGACAAATGGTTATCCAACATCTTCTTAAAAACTTCCAGTGTTGGAGCATTCACAACTTCTGGAGGCAGGCTGTTCCATTGATTAATTGTTCTAACTGTCAGGAAATCTCTCCTTAGTTCTAAGTTGCTTCTCTCCTTGGTTAGTTTCCACCCATTGCTTCTTGTTCTACCCTCAGGTGCTTTGGAGAATAGCTTGACTCCCTCTTCTTTGTGGCAACCCCTGAGATATTGGAACACTGCTATCATGTCTCCCCTGGTCCTTCTTTTCATTAAAGTAGACATACCCAGTTCCTGCAACCGTTCTTCGTAGGTTTTAGCCTCCAGTCCCCTAATCCTCTTTGTTGCTCTTCTCTGCACTCTTTCTAGAGTCTCAACATCCTTTTTAGTGTTTCAATAGATTCCAAATATTCTATATACTTGTGTTTATTTCAATGACGCAATCATGTCTTTAGGCCAAATATGTCTTCACAAGACCAGATAATTTAATATTAATTAATATTACTGCAAACAAATTGATATTAATTCATATTAAACCAAAACATTGCAGCGATAGAACACGCCCAAATTACACAGGTCTAGTTTCCTCAGAAATATAAGATTTCTAACATTCAAAGACTTAAAAATACATTCTTTTCTGCATATCCATGAAGGGTGTTTGTTTGTTGTTGTTGTTGTTGTTTAATTGTGTTGTAGGATCACAGAAATTTAACATTATTTAAAACTTTATAGACTGCTGATTCACTAGTTTCATGTGATTTCCTGCTCCTATCTATATAATCCTTTCTGAATAACATTAAACAGTATTAAATGTAGATTCGGGAGCTTTCAAATTTCAATACTTGTCTAGTAATGTCAGTAATTTAGGAAATTCAGATACTGCTAATCATGAATCAGGTCCAGTTTTATTTTAAGCGTGTGTGACAAAACAAGAAAATGAGCCCAAAGTCACCATTAATAAACTATTTGTAATCTGTTTTGTAATCCTTAAGAAAATTCTGAAAAAAACAAGAGAACAGTTTTTAAACAATGTTTGCTGGAATTTTTAATTAGGTTGAGTTCTCTGTAAGGATAATATTTTTTTTTTAATGCACCTTAAAAACGTAAGAAAACTTATGCTTATGCCCTGAATATAACTGCTTTTTTTTTCCTTTTGTGTTTTAAAACTTTTTTTTAGAACATATTTTCCTGCATGGATTTACGACGAGAACCGGAGGCATCTCGTATGTACCAACGCTGAGTTCTTTAAATCTCTTTAGCAGTTCTAAGCGGCGGGACTCACCAGCTGTGGTTAAGGAAAACCTTCGAAGATTATCCCATGCTGCTGGATTTAACCCAGATATGTATCACAGCATCAAGGTGAGATCCAGAGGGACTAAGAAGAAACCTTCTTAGGTTGAACTGTGGGGTACTTGGTGCTCTCTGTGCTTGATGGTTTTCTGTGCAGACGTTTCATTACCCAACTAGGTAACATCATCAGAGTTAGAAAGGAGGAGGAGTTTGTGGAGAGGAGGAGGATGGAGGGAGGGAGGGAGAGGAGGAGGATGGAGGGAGGGAGGGAGAGGAGGAGGACTGTGGGATCCTTTGTGGTCTCTGAGCTTGGCGGTTTTCTTGCAGACGTTTCATGAGGCAACTAGGTAATATCTTCAGTGCTAGAAGGGAGTGGGGTTTGCAGAGAGGAGGAAGAGGAAGAGAAGGAGGGGGAGGGGGATGACTGTGGGGTCCTTGGTGGTCTCTGAGCTTGGTTACTTTCTTGAGGATGTTTCATGACCCAATTAGATACGATCTTCAGTGCTAGAAGGGAGGGGGAGAGGAGGAGGACTGTGGGATCCTTTGTGGTCTCTGAGCTTGGCGGTTTTTCTTGCAGACATTTCATGACCCAACTAGGTAATATCTTCAGTGCTAAAAAGGAGTGGTGTGCGTAGAGAGGAGGAGGAGATCTGCTGGGTCCTTTGTGGTCTCTGAGCTTGGTGGTTTTCTTGCAGGCATTTCATGACCAAACTAGGGAACATCTTCAGTGCTAGAAAGAACTGTATATAAACAGAAAATAAATCCCACTTCCTTCTAGCACTGATGATATTCCCTAGTTGGGTCATGAAATGTCTACAAGAAAAACCACCAAGCTGAGACAGCACCAAGGAGCCCACAATTCCCTTCACTAAAAAGGTTTCACTGGGATTATTGGTTTTGAAAGTCCTAAAGGGAATATTTGGAACCAAAGAAGGATCCTAATCCAGTGTTTCATAAGACCACACTTGTTTGGTTTGTGAACAGGTCAACCACTCCAGTGACGTCTGGGTGATGGGAAAACCCCAACCACAGAGCTACGATGGGATCGTAACTAACCAAAGAGGCGTCACCATTTCAGCTCCCGGCGCAGACTGCATTCCTGTTCTGTTTGCTGACCCGGTCAAGAAAGTTTGTGGAGCTGCCCATTCAGGTAACCAAACACCTGTTGTTCTGACCTGGCTCCCCAAACACAACAAACCCTCTGAAGTGAACTCAAAGATTCCTTTATTAGGTGCGCCGGCAGCCTCAGCAAAAAGTCTCTCTCTCCCCGCAGGCTAACAAGTCCGGCCGGCCGAGAGATGACTAGTTGTCTGCCAAACCTATTCATCTCTGCCCATTGCCTTTTCTCCCCAGAGCAAGGGTGGGGCTTGGCTAGCAGCGGTGGCTCTTCCGTCCCAAGGACCGGCCCATAGACTTCCACTGCTCTCCTCTCCTCTGCCTTCTGCGCATTCCACGCGTCAGACACTGGACCCAGCTGTTCCTCCTCTTCCTCATCAGCCACCTCCAGACCTGGGGGTTGTTGACTCTTCATCTGAGGGCTGACAGACGGCCCAGACTCCACCTCTGTCTCTGTCTCTGTCTCTGTCTCTGTCTCTGTCTCTGTCTCTGTCTCTGTCTCTGTCTCTGTCTCTGTCTCTGTCTTTCTCTCTCTCTCTCTCTCTCTCTCTCTCTCTCTCTCTCTCTCTCTCTCTCTCTCTCTCTCTCTCTCTCTCTCTCTCTCTCTCTCTGCCAGCTCCATTCCCTCTTTCCCCTCGGAGCTCCCGGGTTGCCTTGATGCTGACCCTGACTCCCACGCCTCCTCCTTCTCCTCCTGTGATTCGGCTGCTGGAGAGGCCGGCGGCTGACAGGCCACAACACCTTTGGCTTTGTAGACACCAGGGGTTCCATGCATGGTGCAGCTTTCCATACATTTCCAATTCAGGCATGTAGAATTCATTGGATGCAGAATTCTGCCCTGTGCATCTTTGCCACAGTATAGAGGTAGTCTCCTCACGTTATGACCACAATGGAGCCCGAAGTTGGTGTTGCTAAGCAAAACATTTGTGAAGTGGGTTTGCCCCGTTTTGCGACTTTTCCTGCCATCGTTGTTAAGCGAATCGTTGCATTTCTTAAGTTAGCTAAACATGGTTGCTAAGTGAATCCGGATTCCCCATTGACTTTGCTTGTCAGAAGGTCACAAAAGGGGATCACGTGACCCCGGGACACCGCGACCGTCATAAGTATGAGTCAGTTGCCAAGCATCTGAATTTCAATCGGGTGACCCTGGGGATGCTCAATCGTAAGTGTGAAAAATGGTCGTAAGTCACTTTTTTCAGTGCTGTTGTAACTTTGAACGGTCACTAAATGAAACCGTTGTAAGTTGAGGACTAGCTGTGTTTCTTTCAGTAAGCTCTCTCCTTTGCTCAATTGAAGTGACCCTTTCTCAAACCCAAAAGCTGCTTTTCCAAAAGTCAACTGGACTTCCTTTTTTAAAAAAAAAGTTCTGAAGAACTTTCTTTAGAACTGAAGAAGCTTCTTGGATGAGAAGTGAAACCTCTTCAAGGGAAACAACTAAGAAAGTCCAGTTGCCTTTTGGAAAAAGCACCTTTGGGACAACCGTGACCTGGATGACTTGAGAATCTCCACAGACATTCCTTTGAAAATGTTTTGCTTCTCATCCAAGAAGCTTCTTCAGTTCTGAAGAAGAAGAACTGAAGAAGCTTCTGGGATGAGAAGCGAAGCCTCTTCAAAGAAAAACCAGAAAGTCCAGTTGCCTCTTGAGAAAGCATCTTTGGGACAATCATGACCTGGAATTTCCGTAGACACCGTTTCTCAGACATTATATGAATGCTTCAGTGGTTTGCCGCAAAAGAACGATTTGGAAATCCCAGAGACTAAACGTTCTCTCCCTTTTGATAGCCAAGTTATATCATTGTCTTAAAATGATTATGAGAAACGCAGCACATGTTTGTTAGGCAAAAGGCAAAAGGAAGGGAATTTGAAGAAGTGAAAATAAACACATTTACGTCAGAAATACATGGAACGCTTGCTTGCTCCTTCCGAGCTATGCTGACTTCAGGTAATTGTAGCTTGCAAAAAAAAAATGTTGTCTTGCAAAAGGAAGATTGCTCTGCCCTCTGCTTCTTTTGTTGCTAGGGTGTGAAGATTAATCCTTAATCCCTGCGGGGTTTTGTCACTACTTCCTGGTTCTTTGTTTGGGAAAGTTGGTGGATGGTTAGCACATTCTGTTCTCCGAATTTTGAAAGGTTGGTTGAGTCACCTCAAGCAGTTTAAAATAGGCCACTGGAAAAGCGATAGAATAGAGAACAATAACCACAATTGCCATTTTTCTGTACACCAATGGCACACATCTAGAATACTGAATACAGCTCATCTGTCTGGAACCCACACCGCATATCGGACATAAATACATTAGAAAGTGTCCAGAGATACTTTACAAGAAGAGTCCTCCACTCCTCTACTCGCAACAGAATACCTTACGCAACCAGACTTGAAATCCTGGGCATAGAAAGCTTAGAACTACGTCGCCTTCGGCACGACCTAAGCATAGCTCATAAAATTATCTGCTACAACGTCCTTCCTGTCAACGACTACTTCAGCTTCAACCACAACAATACACGAGCACACAACAGATACAAACTCAAAGTGAACCGCTCCAAACTTGACTGTAGAAAATACGACCTTAGCAACAGAGTGGTAAATGCCTGGAACTCACTACCTGACTCTGTGGTTTCGTCACCAAACCCCCAAAACTTTACCCTTAGACTGTCCACTGTCGACCTCACCCGATTCCTAAGAAGTCAGTAAGGGGCGTGCATAAGTGCACCAGCGTGCCTACCGTCCCTGTCCTAATGTTCCCTCTTATCAGTACTCATCCTAATAAACAATGTTATATCTATGTATATTACCAACACGTACCTGACAAAATAAAGAAATAAATAAATAAAATAAAATCTAATTTTGGTCACCACACTATAAAAAGGATGTCGAGACTCTAGAAAGAGTGCAGAGAAGAGCAACCAAGATGATTAGGGGACTGGAGGCTAAATCATATGAAGAACGGTTGCAGGAACTGGGTATGTCTAGTTTAATGAAAAGAAGGACCAGGGGAGACATGAGAGTAGTGTTCCAATATTTGAGGGGCTGCCACAGAGAGGAGGGGGACAAGTTTTTCCCAAAGCACCTGAAAGCCAGACAAGGAACAATGGATGGAAACTGAACAAGGAGAGATTCGACCTAGAAATAAGGAGAAATTTCCTGACAGTGAGAGCAATTAATCCATGGGACAGAAGTTGCCTTCAGAAGTTGTGGGAGCTTCATCCCTGGAAGCTTTCAAGAAGAGACTGGACTGCCATCTCTCAGAAACGGTGTAGGTAGGGTCTCCTGCTTGGGCGGGGGGTTGGACTAGACGACCTACAAGGTCCCTTCCAACTCTGTTAATCTTTATCTGTACATAAAATGAAATTCTGATGCACCTGGGAAATTCCAAATCATCCTGGTTTTATTTTATTTTTTAAAGAAAGGCATTAATGGTGTTAAACCCGTGAAATTGGTAAAGTCTACAGGATGATTAGAGCTAGTCCTTCACTTAACAACGGTAGCAAAAAAAAGTCATAAAATGGGACAAAACTTACTTAACCAATTTTTCCTTTAGCAAGAGAAACGTTGCACTCAAGTGTGGTCGTGACGTTTTTGTCACCGTTGTTAAGTAAATCACTGCAGGTGTTGAGTTGGTCACACCGCTGTTAAGTGAATCTGGCTTCCCCATTGACTTTGCTTATCAGAAGGTCACGGAAGGAGATCTGTCATAAATATGAGTCAGTTGTGAAATGTCTGAATTTTGAACACATGACCACGGGGATGTTGCAACCGTCCTAAGTGGGAAATACGGTCACTTTTTCGGGGCCGTTGTAACTTTGAATGGTCACTAAATGAACCATTGTAAATTGAGGACTACCTCTGTAAGAAATTTTGGCTAGTTCTTCTTTGCATAGCATGGATAGTCATTGACTTAGGACCGCATCTGGGATCAGAATTTCTGTGGCTTCGTGAAGTTGTGCCTGATTGTACGTCCGTTGTTAAGGGAATCATGGCAAGTTGTTCAGTGAATCATACAGTCATTAAGCGAATCCAATTGGGGGGGCATTGATTTTGCTTGTCGAAAACCGGCTGTGAAGTTGCAGATGGAGATTCCCCCATCTCGGGACGTTGCAAATATCATAAATAAATGCCACAAATTTTAATACACCGAATTTTGATCCTGTGACCATAGGAACCCTGCAACAGTTGTAACTGCAAATACTATTTGTCCTTCCACATTTCTGTAGTATATAGTTTAGGATTTCCAGTGCTATTTTGCATCCTCTTGCATTTAAATCCTAAAAAAACAAGTTACCTTATTATTTTTGGGAATGAACAGGCTCAAGCTCAACCCTGACAAAACCGAGTGGCTATGGATATTGCCTCCCAGGGATTATGTCGATTGCCCCTCCTTGGTTCTTAAGGGAGAGAAATTAACTCCCTCGGAACGGGTTCGCAATTTGGGTGTTCTCCTAGATCCACAGCTAAAATTGGATCAACATCTGTCAACTGTGGCTAGGGGGACCTTTGCACAGGTTCGCCTGGTGCACCAATTGCGACCCTACCTGGAGAGGGAGGCTTTCCTCACGATCACTCACGCCCTCATCACCTCACGGCTGGACTACTGTAATGCGCTCTACATGGGGCTACCCCTAAAGAGTATCCGGAGACTGCAACTGGTGCAAAATGCAGCTGCGCGAGCTGTAGTGGGTGTCCCAAAATACACCCACGTAACACCTATCCTCCGCCAGCTGCATTGGCTGCCCATTAGTCTCCGGATCCAATTTAAGGTGTTGGTTTTAACCTTTAAAGCCCTACATGGCTCAGGGCCAGGTTACCTTCGGGACCGCATCCTACCGCATATCTCCCTACGACCGGTTAGGTCCCACAGAGTTGGTCTCCTCCAGGTCCCATCGACCAAGCAATGCCGGTTGGCGGGGCCAAGGGGGAGGGCCTTCTCTGTGGGAGCTCCATCCCTCTGGAACCAACTGCCCCCAGAGATCAGGACTATCCCCACCCTGCTGGCCTTCTGTAAAGCCGTTAAAACATGGCTCTTCCTGCAGGCGGGGTGAAATTGAGATCAATCCCCCATGTTTGAATGAGCCGAGATGGTGCAGTGGTTAAATGCAGCACTGCAGGCTACTGCTAGTTCAGCAGTTCAGCTGTTCAAATCTCACCGGCTCAAGGTTGACTCAGCCTTCCATCCTTCTGAGGTCGGTAAAATGAGGACCCAGATTGTTGGGGGCAATATGCTGAACTCTGTAAACCGCTTAGAGAGGGCTGTAAAGCACTATGAAGCGGTATATAAGTCTAAGTGCTATTGCTATGGCTTGTTTTTAATTTTTTAAATTTTTTAACGATTAGTATCGTTTTTATAAATTGTTCTTGTATTATGCTGTACGCCGCCCTGAGTCCCGCAGGAGTTGGGCGGCATATAAAAACGACTAATAAATAAATAAATAAATAATTTTTTGTCTGTGTTTCAGGCTGGCAAGGCACCTTACTAGGGGTTTCTATGGCTGTAGTTAACGCTATGGTAACAGAATACGGTTCGGACGTAAAGGATATCCTTGTGGTCCTTGGACCGTCTGTGGGGCCCTGTTGCTTTACGCTACCCAAGCAATCAGCAAAAGAGTTTTACAAGATTGATCCAACATGCGTCAGATGTTTTGAATCACCCAATCCATATGTTGATATTCGGAGAGCAACACGGTAAGTCTGGCCTTGTGGACACTTTAGAATAAAAGAATAGAAGAGTTGGAAGGGACCTTGGAGGTCTTCTAGTCCAACCCCCTGTTCAATAAGGAGACCCTGTTCCATTCAAGACAAATGGCTGTCCAATCTCTTGTAAAAAACCTCCAGTGATGGAGCACCCACAGCTTCTGGAGGGAAGCTGTTCCACTGGTTAATTGTCCTCATAGTCAGGAAATTCTAATAGACTAATAACTACAAACATAACATTTTCTCCTGTTTTCTTCCCCGGCAACAGAGTTCTCCTAGAAGCTGGAGGCATCCTACCCAGGAACATTCAAGATGACTCCACAACAGACCCAGAGCAAAACCTCACTCTCTGCACATCCTGTCATCCCGACAGCTTCTACTCACATGTTCGAGACGGAGAAAACTTTGGCACTCAAATTGGCTTCATCTCTATTAAAAACTGAGAGTACATCCTAAACTGTGGGAACTATGGATGAAGGTGGATTAATTTTCCTTACTAGTGACAGTTATAGTTTCCAACCAATTTTTTAAACTGTTTGCAACTAACAATTTGGGTATGGCTAGTGAAAAGAGGGAGTAGGGGAGACATGACAGCAGTATTCCAATATCTCAGGGGCTGCCCCAAAGAAGAGGGAGTCAAGCTATTCTCCCAAAGCACCTGAGGGCAGGAGAAGAAGCAACGGGTGGAAACTAAACAAGGAGAGAAGCAACGTAGAACTCAGGAGAAACCACCTGACAGTAAGAACAATTAACCAGTGGAACAGCTTGCCTCCAGAAATTGTGGGAGTTCCATCACTGGAGATTTTAAGAGATTGGACAACCATTTGAAAGGGTATAAGGTCTCCTGCTAGAAGACCTCCAAGGTCTCTTCCGGTTCTATTCTGACCTTCAAATGCTTCTGCTGAATCTTGTGTTCCATAACTCAGTGAGGATTTATTTTGCCAAAAAAGGAATAAAATGACCAAAATACCTCCCCACCAGCAATCAACACCTAGATGAGCAGAGTTTAACACTAAGGTTAACATCAGATCAACAATCAGGAAGTAATACCCCAATCAAGGAACTGCCGAACAAGTTAACAGTAAACAGGCCAACAAAAGACCCATCAACACCACTTGCACCAACACTGACAGTGAAAAACCACTAGAATATAAATTGAGAGCAAATCTGTCACGCAGTGATTTTATGTTGCCTGTTACATGTATATGCAGGGAGATGCATCCCTATCAAATATAATGGTTTATTCCTGAGCACGTGATTAATATGTTCCTAGTACGCATGTGTACATTCCTTTCTTTTGATTCTTTCCTTTTGTCTTCTGATTCTCCACGAAGCAACACCTCTTTTATATAGCCAGAATGTGATTTCTTATTTTTGTATCGAAATAAATATCTTATACCTTAGAATTATAATGCGGTTTATTTTGACAATGTCAGAGTTCCAGGAAAAGATTCATTTCGCCTCTGATAAGAGTAATTCTTATCTCAACAAAATCCCACTCCCCACTAGCACTGATGATGTTACCTAGTTGGGTAATGAAACGTCTGCAAGAAGACAACCAAACTCAGAGACCACCAAGGACCCCTCAAGATTATATTTCTGCATGTACCGTACTTACCAAAGCTTTGTTTCAGACTGAAAGTTACACCTGAGTTTTGTGGCTGTTAAGATCAAGGTTTGCTCAGAATAATAGTGATTATTTCATTTCGTTTCAATCTTTGAAATAAAATAATAATCTTACTATTCACTCAACCTTGTGCATTTCTTCAACCTTTTGGAAAAGCAGGGATGGGCAGTTTTTTTGAATTTGAGGAACGATCCTTTTTTTACCCGCAGCTTAATTTTAATTTAATTTTTAATTTTAAGCATCTTTGTTCCTCTATATTCCGTCTTTGCTTCGTCTTCCTTCCAGGGTGTGCTTTTTATTTATTTATTTTTAACCATCTACCCTGATGATCCTCCCTGCTTTATGATGCTTTGGTCCCCTGGATGTGGGTTTTAATGCAGAGGGTCCCTTCAGGTGTTTTTTCCTGACTCTTCAGTTCCAGACCCCATTCACTGGGTGGCACTGTGTAGTTAAAAATGCCTTTTAAACCCCC
This sequence comes from Diadophis punctatus similis, assembly GCA_023053685.1. Lineage (NCBI taxonomy): Eukaryota > Metazoa > Chordata > Lepidosauria > Squamata > Dipsadidae > Diadophis > Diadophis punctatus. The sequence goes on from JALIGW010000021.1 coordinate 14,015,700, forward strand.
TTGCAAGTCTATTTAGTAGCATTTTAAAGGCATTTTTTGTGTCTGGGTAATTCTGCAGCTTTGCTCCAGAGAAATGTTTTTATCAACTGGAGAGAAAAAAGTGCAGCTCTTATTTATATGCAATTTGGAATCTTATCAGCTCAGAGGATCAATACTGCTAAGCTATGTAAACATAATCATGAATTTTATTCCTTTGTGCCAGGTTAAGGGGAAGGAAGACTTGTTGACCTTGTCTGCCTCAGTATGTTCTACTAACTATGTAAATCCAATATAATCAGGAAAAAATTATGTGGATTGATCCTGAGCAAAGGCTCCTTAACAGGAAATCACTCCTTATGTTTTTTTCCACTTCCTCTCTTTGTCCTCCAGCAATATAAGGCAATATCAGAGGTAAACCGCTCCAAACTCAATTGCAGAAAATACGACTTCAGCAACAGAGTGGTCAATGCCTGGAATGCACTACCTGACTCCGTTGTTACATCCTCAAACCCCCACAGCTTCAACCTCAAACTGTCTACCATGGACCTCACCCCATTCTTAAGAGGTCCATAAAGGGGGCGTGCATAAGCGCACCAGCGTGCCTACTGTCCCTGTCCTACTGTCCCCATTTATTTGTACTCATTTCTTGTATTCATGTCCATGTTTATACTTATACCTGTTATCTCGTACATGTTTGACAAACAAACAAACAAACAAATAAATATTCTGCCACTATATAGTATATCGTTAGTGGAAAGGCTTGGTTTTTCACAGTGGAAGGCAAAATGATGGACATCATAATTAACTTAATTGTTTAATAAATTTTAATCTCTGCTCTGCAGGAGATAGGAATCGAACTCTTGTTGCTTGAAGCAGGTTGCTCAAGAATTCATAACTTAAGACTCACAAATGCAGGATTTCCCAATCTTGGTGATTTTAAGATGTGTGGATCTCAACTCCCGTATTTATCCTTGTGGTCTTTAGGTTTGGTCATTTATGATCGTCCTGGGAAGCCCATCCCAGCTTCTACCTTGATGCAAAAGTCGTTCTACACACCCTTCTCCAAAAAGAAATGATATGCTAGCAACTTCCTTCCTCCACGTTCTACGAACTGTGACTTAATAACAGAGTTGGAAGGGACCTTTGAGGTCTTCTAGTCCAGGGGTCAGCAACCCGCGGCTCTGGAGCCGCATGTGGCTCTTTCATCCTTCTGCTGTGGCTCCGTCGCTCAAAATATGCATCACAACTGCCAATGTGCGATACCCACCAACACACAATTTATTAAGCTTTTCAACCCCCGGTAGGCCAACCATGGATAAATCCAAGAAAAGAAAAGTTTCAGAAGAAAACAGAATCTTTAATTCAACTATATATGCTAGTTTTGTGGCTGCTCAGGAAATAGTCAGTCACGGGAAGAGTTTTGTGGCTCCTGGTGTTTTATTTTCTGTGGGAAACTGGTCCAAATGGCTCTCTGGGTGTTTAAGGTTGCCGACCCCTGGTCTAGTCCAACCCCCTGCTTAGGCAGGAAAACCTACACTGCTTCAGACAAATGGTTATCCAACATCTTCTTAAAAACTTCCAGTGTTGGAGCATTCACAACTTCTGGAGGCAAGCTGTTCCACTAATTAATTGTTCTAACTGTCAGGAAATTTCTCCTTAGTTCTAGGTTGCTTCTCTCCTTGTTTAGTCTCCATCCGTTGCTTCTTGTCCTGCCTTCAGGTGCTTTGGAGAATAGCTTCATTCCCTCTTCTTTGTGGCAACCCCTGAGATATTGGAACTTTGATATCATGTCTCCCCTGGTCCTTCTCTTCACTAGACTAGCCATGCCCGGTTCCTGCAACTGTTCTTCATATGTTTTAGCCTCCAGTCCCCTAATCATCTTTGTTGCTCTTCTCTGCACTCTTTCTAGAGTCTCAACATCCCTTTTACATCATGGCGACCAAAACTGAATGTAGTATTCCAAGTGTGGCCTTCCTAGTGACCCACAGGTGCAGGGTCTGCTTTTTGAATCATTGAATGCCACTTTGCATGGTCAGCTGCATGTCTTTGTTGATGGTGTCTTGCCATCTCTGTTTTGGGCGCCTGTGTGGTCACCGGCCATGGACTTCTACTTGGTAGGCAAGTCTTGGCCACAGTGGAAGGTGCTGCTCTCAGGACATGTCCATACCAGCAGAGCCGGCCTTCTCTCATCTTCTCTGTAATTGGTGCCACACCAAAAGGCTGTCAAATGGTGTCATTTGTGATGGGGTTAAGAAGGGAGATGGCCGATATCCAACGGAGTCTTCGCATTTCCATGGCATGGAGATAGTTTTCGGTCCCTGTTGTTGCTGCCCAGCATTCAGTACCACACAGTGCAACCAGGCGGATGGTTGTCTTGTAAATCTTAAATTTAAGATGGGTTGGCATTCGTCTGTCACATAACACACCGGTGAGTTCTACAAACTGTGACTTGTCCACGGAAAATTGAACCAAAACTCGGGGAAGCCAAATTAAGAAATGGATAGTAGACATGGAGAAGGTTCAAAGAACCAAGGGATCTTCTTCCAGGAAACTTTCTTCTGCCCTCTCCCTCCCCAGAAAGCTCCAAATACAACCTCACTGTTGTTATAGGGCAGAAATAATTTAGGAAGGACTTGCGTGAAGTCGTGACACTAAGGAGAATCCCTGAAGTTGTTAAATTAGTGACATGGTTGTTAAGTGAATCTGGCTTCCCCATTGACTTTCCCCCATTGACTAAGTGAATTCTGCTCCATTTTATGACCTTTCTTGCCAGAATTGTTAAGTGAATCACTGCAGGCCATAAATTAGTGAACGCTTATTAACTGAATCTGGCTTCCCCATTGACTTCGCTGGTCAGAAGGTCGCAAAAGGGGATCACGTGACCCTGGGATGCTGCAACCGTCCTAAGTACATGCCAGTTGCCAAGCCTCTGAATTTTGATCACGTAACCAATGGCGGTGTGAAAAATGGCCCTAAGTTACTTTTTTCAGTACCCTTGTAACTTTGAATGGTCACTAAATGAACTGTTGTAAGTGGAAGATTGTAATTCCACCCATTGACTACATATCATTCCACTCAAACAGCTTTTTCTTGTATTGGGAAGATGTTTAAAATGCCCAAAGGGAAGTTTTCCACCTAACGCCAAAGACAGCACCTGTTGTGGCCTAGTAGTCAGAGCCTTTGGAGCCTTCAGTCCTCGTGGCAGTGATAGGAAAGGAGTAGCCCCTCCTTTCCTGAATGCCAGAGCAACACTGAGCTGCCGAGAGGCAGAAAGGTCTACTCCAGAGGAAGTCTGCTCGGGCTAATTGGCCACCTGGGGCTAATTGGCCACCACACCCTTAGGTCTATTTAAGGAGAGTTTCTGCAACTGGAAAGTTGCAGAGAACAACGCTTGAAAAAGAGACCTGTCTGATCACAGTCAAGTTCCAGTTTGTATCCTGAATCATGGTCTGTGTCTTGAACCTTGCATCTTGACTCCAGTTTCCAGTTGTATCCTGAATCTTGCATCATGACTCCAATTTCCAGTTTGTTTCCTGAATCATGGTTTGTATCTTGAACCTTGCATCTTGACTCCAGTTTCCAGTTGTATCCTGAATCTCGCATCATGACTCCAGTTTCCAGTTTGTTCCTTGACTCTTGACTCTTGCATCCTGACTTCAGTTCCAGTTTGTATCATGACTGTTGAATCTTGGCTTACGCAGTTCCAGTTTGCATTCCAGTTTCCGGTTCTTGTTCCTGGCAAACGTGGCCTCTGTTTTGAGATGTCAGTGAATCCACTTTGGTAACCCCAGAACAGGTCTTGTGTTTGGCATCTGCTAGCTTTGGGACTTGTGCCAAGGACAGGGAGACTTGTAATTATCTCTTGGACTTCTGCCTATCTTGTTCAGTGTTGTGTTTAATGAGATGTTGCTTTACTGACTAAAATACTCTGTATGTTTGCGTGTTGCGTAATTATTTTGGATGTCGGCCGTGGGGACCGAACAGCACCTGCCAGCAAAACCAAACGTTTGTAGATTATCACAATTTTTTCTTCCACCAACATAAAGGCGCCACAGCTTTATTCAGGACCTTTTTCCATCAGGGCCGATTATTAGTACCGAGAGAGCAATTGGAAAATAAGTGTTAAAGGAAGCTGACCCCTAAGGCCTGTAGATAAAGCAATGTTGTTTTTTCTCCCCTCCAAGTTGTATGGTATTAATCTTCGGTGTTTTCAAAATACTTTTTGTTCGCTGGTGTTTATCAAAAGGGACGGGGGACTTGCCTCGAATAAACGGCAGGATTTTATTCCTTGGAAAAGCACCAAAGAGCCTTCACTTTCACAAAGAAAATCTTTTATTTCTCCTTCGGATAGGAATTCCCACAAGCGCTCATATTTCAGCCACAACAGAAGGCAACGAAACCGAACAAAACCCAGGCTTGTTGAAATGTCTTTACGATTGATATTGTTTTATTTAGTTTCCTAGTATGCTTTATGTTGATTGCTTATTTAGTATCCTATGACTATCACTAATTGTTGAATCATGCTTTAGGATGAATGTATGTTTATGATTTAGAGTCTAATGCTGGGAACGATTGAGGGCAAAAGAAGAAGGGGACGACAGAGAATGAGGTGGCTGGATGGAGTCACTGAAGCAGTCGGTGTGAGCTTAAATGGTGGATGGTAGAGGACAGGAAGGCCTGGAGGAACGTGGTCCATGGGGTCTCGATGGGTCGGACATGACTTCACAACTAACAACAACAATTTTTTATGATGACTATGATCATGATTTATCAATTATAGCTTCTATGTACACTGAGAGGTTATGCGCCAAAGACAAATTCCTTGTGTGTCCAATCACACTTGGCCAATAAAGAATTCTATTCCATTCCATTCCATTCCATCCCATCCCATCCCATCCCATCCCATCCCATTGATATCTCAATATCTCAGGGGCTGCCACAAACAAGAGGGAGCGAAGCTATTCTCCAAAGCACCTGAGGGTAGGACAAGAAGCATTGGGTGGAAACTAATCAAGGGACAAATTTCCTGACAGAACAATTAACCAGTGGAACAACTTGCCTCCAGAAGTTGTGAATGCTCTAACACTGGAAGTTTTAAAGAAGAGATTGAATAACCATTTGTCTGAAGTGGTGTAGGGTTTCCTGCCTAAGCAGGGGGTTGGTCTAGAAGACCTCCCAGGTCCCTTCCAACTCTGATACTCTACTCTACTCTACTCTACTCTACTCTACTCTACTCTACTCTACTCTACTTATTTTATATTTATATTTATATTTATATTTATATTTATATTTATATTTATATTTATATTTATATTTATATTTATATTTATATTTATATTTATATTTATATTTATATTTATATTTATATTATTTATATATTTATATTTATATTTATATTTATATTTATATTTATATTATATTTATATTATATTCTGTACAGTATATTCTATTCTATTCTATTCTATTCTTCCAATCTATCTTATCTTCTCTTCTCAAACAGGCAGGTGCCAGACGGATGGCATAGAGAACAAAGCTATTACAGAATCTGGAAGTCCTGCTAGAAATAATTTGAAATCTCGAAGCCTCTTCCCAGAGGGGAGTGACCAAAACAGACCATGAAGTGGGTATGTGGGGTCTCTAACAATGTTTTGCACTCTAAGTATGTAGCGCTTATAAGCAGCACCCTGAATAACCCTCACCAGTTTGATCTCCAGCCCTCCTTTCTGCAGAAATGAGAAAACATCTCTTTCAATTCTGCTGATTCATTCTAACAGGGAAACAGGAGTTTCTTAGTGACGTGTGTGTGTGTGTGTGTGTGTGTGTGTGTGTGTGTGTGTGTACGCACACACACATATATGTATATGTGTGTGTGTGTGTATATATATATATATATATATATATATATATATATATATATATATATATATATATGTATATATGTTTGTGTGTGTATACATATAATGACTGTAACTTGTTGCTTGTATCCTTACGATTTATATTCATATTGATTGTTTCCTGATTGCTTACTTGAACCCTATGACAACCATTCTTGACAACTGTATCTTTTCTTTTATGTACACTGAGAGCATACGCACCAAAGACAAATTCCTTGTGTGTCCAATCACACTTGGCCAATAAAGAATTCTATCTATCTATCTATATACATATATACCGTACATATATATATATATATATATATGTGTGTGTGTGTGTGTGTGTGTGTGTGTGTGTGTGTGTATATATGTGTGTATATATATATGTATATATATATATATATGTATATATATGTATATATATATATATATATATATATATATATATATATATATATATATATATATATATATATATATATATATATATATATATATATATATATATATATATATATATATATATATATATATATATATATATATGGAGCGGAAAGTTGCACCCTGAAATTCTTCTGAAGCCATCAATCCTGCAAATCAGAAAAGGCGAAATTCTTCCTGGCTGCCAGGTTCTTCTTTCTCCATTGAAAACAAAAAAAAAATCTCAAAAGCTCCCAGAGAACAGCAGAAAGAAAAGAACGGAAGGAAGGGAAGGATCGAGTGAACTTTGTTAGCCAAAAAACAAAGACAGCAGTCGAAGGGAGGGGCTCAGGAGGCAGAAAACGAGGAAGGAGAATAGGAAGCTACCGTAGTTTGGCACAGCAGTTAAGGCGCTAGGCTAGAAACCAGGAGACGGTGAGTTCTGGTTCTGCCTTAGCTATGAATGCCAGCTGGGTGATTTGGGGCCAATCACTCGGAGACTGGGAGTTCTAGTCCCACCTTAGGTATCAAAGCAGCAGGGTGAGTCTGGCCGGTCCTTCTCTTTCATCCCTGCCTACTTCACAGAGTTGTTGTGGGGAAAATAGGAGGAGGAAGGAAGGTACATTTGCCTCCCAGAGTCATTTATGGAAGCAATAAAGCTGGAATACAAATAAATAAATGGGAAAAAAAACACGATTGAAGAGAACAGGATTGCTTTTATAGGTAGACAAGGAAGAAAATGACACACAAGGTTTCTTTGGAGAGACACGTTTCTTTCTTAAATGATATTAAGCTCATTTCATAACCTGGAGAATCATGTTCCGGTTTAGAACCTGCCGAAGAGCTTTGAAAAACATCTCCAACCGTTCCAATTCCCACTTCAAAGAGAAATTGGCAATGAAGTCCAGTGATATCTATGGAAGTTCTCAGTCCTCCAGGTCGTGGTTGTCCCAAAAGTGCTTTTACAGGAGGCAACGGGACTTCCTTTGTTTTTCCTTGAAGACATTTCGCTTCTCATCCAAGAAGCTTCTTCAGTTCTACCTGAATAATGAAGGATGGAAGGGTTTATATCCCTCACAGTCATCTGGTCATTAGGATTCCCTCTGAGAGTCATTGAGGCTACTTGGACAGAAAAACAGATAAGCCTTCAAGTGGCCTCAATGACTCTCAGAGGGAATCCTAACAACCAGATGACTGCAAAGAATATAAATCCTTCCATCCTCCACCCTTTAGTCAGAACCGAAGAAGCTTCTTGGATGAGAAGCGAAACCTCTTCAAGAAAAAAAAAACCAAGAAAGTCCAGCTGCCTTTTGGAAAAAGCACCTTTGGGACAAGTCCAATGGTGAGATTTTGGGAGAAATGGACCTCCGTGCTAGTTATCCTTGATGCAAAAGATTTTGCAGTGTTAATCTCACTAAGGAAGGAGATAAGGAAATAATTGAACGCAGCTTCGGCTTCGATGTGTGTCTCGCACACACAAAATCGGAAGAGCTTGGATTGTACTATCGTCAACGCCATCATGACACCCCACACTCTTTGCCCTGTACTAAATTACTATTTTCAACAGGCTTTTCAAAGATTAGCTTATTTCCTTTGGACATCCGTGAGCTTGTTGAAGTGAGAATTAGAACGGCTGGAGATGTTTTTCAAAGCTCTTCTGCAGGTTCTGTTTTCCCAAAAAAGCACACAAACAGAGTTAGAAGTCTGCGTAATTTGGATATCAGTGTATTTTTAGCCCTGAGGAGAGATGAAATGACACACCAAGCAGCGTCGCCAGTTTTTACAGACCGAATTGTCCCCGAAAACATGTTCTGCGCTTTTAGCATTTCGAACGGTCGGTTGCATCTGTAATGTACTAGATAACTGAGCTTGATGGTTTTCTTTCAGATCTTTCAATAAGATAATAAAGAAACGTATTCCTGGATATTTTTACATACTTCCGTGTAAATCTCACGCAGAAGGAAAGAAGCTGGACGCCCATTTCTCCAGATGCAAACTTTACGCCACGTTACACACAGATTAAAGAAAAGACAAGTTAAAATCTCACACGCAAATTACTGTACATCTTTCAGATGCCGCGTGTGAACCGGGCAGAGCCTGGAAAAACTCAAGCTGGCTTCTGTCACCACGGATTTGTTTTGAACCAGGCTTGCTGGGCTGAAAGCTTTGATCTGTTTCACAGAATCATTGTCAGTCCTTGGCAGAAGTCTGATTCACTGGGTCTCTGCCCCCCCCCCACCAGCCATACGCTAAATAAATAAAATCTGTCCCCCCCGAAAAATATTTCCCAGTGTTTGTTCCAGTTCAGAGCTATCAGATATTATTTTTCTCACTCACCATCTCAAGTCAAGGAAGGCTGAGGAGCTCCACCTTCTGCAAGTTTCCAGCGTCTTTAACCATTTCTTTCACATATGAAAAAGAGTGTTTCTTTATTATTATTATTATTATTATTATTATTATTATTATTATTATTATTATTATTATTATTATTATTATTACTACTACTACTACTACTACTACTACTACTACTACTACTACTACTACTACTACTACTACTACTACTATACAGAGCTGGAAGGGACCTTGGAGGTCTTCTAGTCCAACCCCCTGCCTAGGCAGGAAACCCTACACTACTTCAGACAAATGGTTATCCAACTTCTTCTTAAAAACTTCCAGTGTTGGAGCATTCACAACTTCTGGAGGCAAGCTATTTTGCAGTATCCTTTCCCTGCCATGCCCACCAAGCCACGCCCACTACGCCACACCATGCCCACCACGCCACGCCCACCAAGCCATGCCCATAGAACCGGTAGTAAAAAAATTTGGATTTCGCCACTGGAAGAAGGGTGTACCTATGCTGCCAATCCAGTGCCAAGATACACTTGGGCAGCTCCAGTTCCAAAGTACAGGGTATAAGAAAATGAAAATAATCATTAAAATGATCACTAAAAAACTGTGTAATCCAAGACCAAAATGTTATTATTAACACAACACATTTCCAAAATATAGGCACTCTTTGCCTTACAGCTGCAATTGAGCCCAAAATTTATGTGGCTAAGGGACAAGTTTTTAAGTGAGCTTTGCCCCATTTTACGACTCTTCTTGCCACATTCGTTAAGTGAATCACAGCAGTTGTTAAGTTGTTAAGCGAATCTGGTTTCCCTGTCAACTTTGCTTGTCAGAAGGCCACAAAAGGCGACCACAGAACCCTGGGACACTGCGACCGTCATAACTATGAGTCAGTTGCCAAGCATCTGAATTTTGAACACATGACCATGGAGATGCTGCAATGGTTGTTAAGTGTGGAAAATGGACATAAGTCACTTTTTACAGCCATTAAACGAATGACTGTAAGTCAAAGACCACCTTAACCTACAGTAACTGTGTGAGAGGGATCTTGGAGTCTTAGTGGACAACCAATTAAATATGAGCAACAGTGTGCGGCGGCAGCCAAAAAAGCCAATGCAATCCTAAGTTGCATTAACAGAGGGATACAATCAAGATCAAGGGAGGTACTAATACCACTCTATAAAGCCTTAGTAACACCACACTTAGAGTACTGCATCCAGTTTTGGTCACCACACTATAAAAAAGATGTTGAGACTCTGGAAAGAGTGCAGAGAAGAGCGACCAGGATGATTAGGAGACTGGAGGCTAAAACATACGATGAACAGTTACAGGAGTTGGGCATGGCTAGTCTAGAGAAGAGAAGGACCAGGGGAGACATGATAGCAGTCTTCCAGTATTTGAGGGGCTGCCACAGAGAGGAGGGGGTCAAGCTATTTTCCAAAGGCCAGATAAGGAATAATGGATGGAAACTGAATAAGGGGAGATTCAACCTAGAAATAAGGAGGAACAATCAACCAATGGAACAGAAGTTGCCTTCAGAAGTTGTGAGAGCTTCATCACTGGAGGCTTTCAAGAAGAGATTGGACTGCCATCTCTCTGAAATGGTGTAGGGCAGTGATGGCGAACCTATGGCACGGGTGCCACAGGTGGCACGCGGAGCCATATCTGCCGGCACGCGAGCTGTTGCCCTAGCTCAGCTCCAGTGCGCATGTGCGTGCCCGCCAGCTGATTTTTGGCTCGCGCGGAGGCTCTCGGAGGGCGATTTCGGTCTCTGGAGGGCCTCCAGGGTGGCGGGGGTGGAGCGTTTTTGCTCTCCCCAAGCTCCAAGAAAGCCTCTGGAGCCTGTGGAGGGCAAAGAACGGGCCTATCGGGCCCACTGGAAGTCGGGAAATGGGGGAGTGGGATGGGTCGCGCACGCATGCGCAGGGGGTTGGGGCAAGTGAGGGGCTTTGAATTATGGGTGTGGGCATGCACGCGCGTGTGATAGCGCGCGCGTGCACTATTTTGGCACCCGAGGAAAAAAAGGTTCGCCATCACTGGTGTAGGGTCTCTTGTTTGGGCAGGGGGTTGACTACACGACCTCCAAGGTCCCTTCCAACTCTGTTAATCTGTAACATCTGTAACCTGTATTCCTGAAGGGTTGGAACCAAGCTGAGCCTTGTCTTCCAGGTCCTATTAGACAGGCAGAAGGCATCACTGGCAGCAGGCAGACTCTCCCACCCAGGTCCATAACCAGGTACGGCAGAGGTGGGGAACTGCCAGAATTGAAGC
>JALIGW010000021.1:14029091-14264091 GCA_023053685.1 Diadophis punctatus similis
ATAGATAGATGGATAGATGGATAGATGGATAGATTGATAGATTGATAGATAATAGATGGATAGAGATAGATAGATAGATAGATAGATAGATAGATAGATAGATAGATAGATAGATAGATAGATGATAGATAGATAGATAGATAGATAGATAGATAGATAGATAGATAGATAGATAGATAGATAGATAGATAGATAGATAGATAATGGATGGATAGATAGATAGATAGATAGATAGATAGATAGATAGATAGATAGATAGATAGATAGATATGATTTATGGTATATGTATGGATGTTTATATGGATATGGTGGAAAAAATAAAAAAAAAGTACTAAAGAAATAAATTTTGGCTTCAGCCCCAGGGACCATGGGAGGAGGGGGAGCGGGGAGGAAATTAAGGGGACGAAGATGTTAGTTTTTCTTCCCCTTCCTCCGATTGTCCTTTCCACCCAGAGACTCCGGACTCTACAAGGACTCTACGAGGAATCTCCCCTTCGCCATCTCCAAAGCTGCCTTTGAGTTTGGTCTCTTTTCTGCTCAACACGTCCGGAGTTCAAAGGCTGAATCTGGCACAAGAACGTTGGCCTTCTGCACAGCTGTGTCCGAGCAGCCAGCCTGAAACCCGCCATCCAGACCTTGAAACGTGCAGTTTCTAAACCACAATGTTCCTAGAGGTTCGTTGCAAGAATAGAAACAAACAATTGAAGCCTTCTCGTTTTATTGACGGGGGCGGGAAGGGAGGGGGGAGAACTCTCTTAACTATTTCAGCAGCTTTCGCTGGAACATTTTGAGTGGGCTGTTTCGCCCCAGCTCGAAACGAGATAGATTTATCATTTATTTCTATTTTATTTATTTGTATTTCGCCTTTAATTTTTTTTAAAATAACTCAAGATGATGAATGCAACTCAACACCTCCTAACTTTCCTACAACAACAACAACAACAACAACAACAACACACAACTCCAGAGATTGAGACCCCCTTATAATGTAAGAAGTATTGAAAATATACCATCCAAATTGATCCAATATTCTTTGTTCGTGGGAAGCTGAACCCTGCAGAGGGAGGCAGGAGAAAGTTCTAACTACCATATTTTTCGGAGTATAAGACGCACCTTTTTCCTCCCTAAAAGTGGCTGAAAATTTGGGTGCGTCTTATACTCTGAATGTAGCTTTTTTTCCAGCCCTAACTAGGTGCTAACAGATCTTCCCAGCTCTTACCTTGCAGGCTTTTTCATTGTTACTCTCTCCAAAGAATGTTTTTCCAGCCCTAAGTCTTTGCAGAACTTTTTTTCATTGCTCTACTTGCTCCGAATAAGTTTTTTTCTAGCCCTAACCAGGTGCTAACTATCTTCCCAGCTCTTACTGGCTTGCAGGCTCTTTCATTGTTACTCTCTCAGAAGAAGGTTTTTTTAAGTCCTAACCAGGGGATAAAATAATGTGCTGAAGCTGACCAGACTAAGGATGCTAGCCAGATGAATACCTGGTAGGCAGATTGTTTTCCCCTATTTTCCTCCCCAAAAACTAAGGTGCGTCTTATACTCCGGTGCGTCTTATACTCCAAAAAATATGGTAGTTTAAGAAATTGTAAACTTCATTTTTTAAAAAACGTGAGATCGAAAACTGATTACTCTTTCCCTCTTACGTTAATTTGAAGGTCCACCATCATGTAAACCTTGGTTTCTGTTGAAGATCTGGGCTGGTACCATCCAAGTTTACTATTTTTAGATTTAAGACACAAGAATGCAAGGTACCCAGTGATTTTGCAGCGAAAGGATAGAAAATGATAGCCCTATCGTTCTAATTCGAATTCTTTTGTAAGTTATTTTCCTCTGGGAAGCTTGTAATTTTCTCCTGCAGCTTCCTCGGTGGATAATTCTTAATCAACTTAAAATGGATGATCAGAGAGGCATTTGGTGCTTAGCGCTTTAATTGCTTTTTAGTAGCCTGTTTCGCAGCTGTTTGAGACACAACCTATCTTTTAGAACCCAACTAGACATTTTGTCTAGATTAGATTGTTATTATCTCACGTTTGATGTTCATGGTAGGCACCACGGTCGATAATTCGTCTTTTACCTTTCCCAGAGGTTGTAATGCAATCAAAATGACTTCATTATCCTTTCATTTGCTCACCAAAATCCATTGCAGATATTTGCAGCCATGAAAGGCATGGAAGCAAAAACCTGGCCTATAAAACAAGGACATTTTTTTTTGTCAGGCTTTCAGGTAAAATTCCTCAAATTGCAACTGAATCCATGGACAAGGAGCCGAAGGTGCTTGAACTGAAGAAGGTTCTTGGATGAGAAGCGAAACCTCTTGAAGGAAAAAACCAAGAAAGTCCAGTTGCCTCTTGAAAAAAGCAGCTTTGGGACAACCATGACCTGGATGACTGACAATCTCTACAGACATTAAACAAGGACATTTTTTTGAGGCTTTGAGGTAAAATTCCTCAAATCACACCAAGATGTGGGAGGATGTGCACAGCTGCTAGAAAATCTCATAGATGTTTTAGAGAAATTATCAGTTTATTTATTTCCTCAAATATGCCTGCATTCTCTTTTTGGATCAATGAGCTAAGATGGAAGGATTTAGCTGTCCTTGGCTGAGGGGAATCATATTTGGTTCGTATTTATTGACAAGAAGTCCTGGGCTATAGTCTAGTTTAAGAAGTTGAACATTTTTCCAGATGAAAGCAATAGCAAATTCTCAGAGGCGGCTTTTGTAACCCACAGGTAACAGTACCTGTCATATAAGCTACATCTTCTGCATTGAATTATTGATCAGCATACACAAATATCATCGCTTGTAATGTAGAAGACATAGGAGAGTTGAATGAAAAGTAATATTTCTGCACCCATAACTTTAGTTTAAATACAGGTATAGAGGTGGCAGCTTCAAAGATATTCATGTGAATAATTCCAAGTGTATCCTCCAAAACTAACCCCTAACAATACCTTGTTTTTCATTTTCATTTTTATTTATTTTATTTAGGATTCTTATATGTCGCCCTACTCCCTAGGGACTCAGGGCGGCGTATTTTGACTAACATTGAGCCCAAAGTTTCTGTGGCTAAGCAAGTACATTTGTTACATTTTGCCCCATTTTACGACCTTTCTGGCCACCGTTGTTAAGTGAATCACTGCAGTTGTTAAGTGAGTAACCCGGTTGTTAAGCGAATCTGGCTTCCCCCATTGACTTGGCTTGTCAGAAGGTCGCCAAAGGGGATCACGTGACCCTGGGACACTGCAACCGTCATAAGTACATGCCAGTTGCCAAGCCTCTGAATGTTGATCATGTGACTGCTTAACGGTCGTTAAGCGTGAAAAACGGTTGTAAGTCACTTTTTTCAGTGCTGTTGTAACTTCGAAGAGTAACTAAGTGAAGGGTTGTAAGTCTGAGGACTGCCTGTACTGGTTGCAGTCTTCCATTTCACAAATGAGAGCAGCCCAACCGTTTCTCACGGAAACGTCCCAAACTGGGTGGAAAAATAGACCCTAAGCAAGATGTCAGATCTTCCAGTGTCAGCATTACCATCTGCGGGAGTTTTTAGAACCCCGGAGGCATTGCTTTTCATTCAATTCTTGTATGTTCATCTTGGACTCTGTACAACTCCTTCAGTATTCAGGGTTTTTTTTGATTAATAAACAAAAGGAACAATCAGCTCTTGGTAAATTAAATAAATGAACCATCTGTTTGAATTCCTACAACCGCTCATCAAAGTACAGCTAGACAAAACTGCTTTTATTGTTAGTAAGATTTTCATCGGATGATGTTCCTGAAAAAAAAGTTACTAACCACTATAAATTGAGGCAATTAACTCATGCAAAAAAAACACCAAGCCCTGCACACCAAAACGTTACTGTGACAGGTAGAAGAAAAGTGTTATCAGGGAATTAAAAAATATATCCTGGAAAAAAATGTATTTAATAAGGGGGGTATTATTTGGAAGAGACGAGGAACTCTTAACGCTTTAACGAAAATGTAACAGCCAAGTAAAAGCAAATAATGTCCAACACATCCGTTATTTATTAATGAATAATCAAGAATCTATCAAATCTTGACGTCCTGGTTGCCAAAAAGTTCTAGATTCCATTGTTTGGCAACGAAGTCAACCATCTTTGCTTCTAAATGGCTAAGTTGAGATTGCTAAATCTCACAAATTTGCTCTGGTTTTGGCGATTCCTTACTGCCAAAAAAACCATAAGCACACTTTAATATTTGATTACATTCCAGCCCAACGCAACTTTTACAGTCAACTTAAAAGTTTCTCTCTCAAAATTTTCCAAATGAACTGTTTTACATTCTGATTCCAGTGTGCTCATTTCAGAGGGTTTACTTGATTTGGGATAAGATAATTCTAACCATTCATGACAGACGTTAAAGAGAAACGTATTGAAGGCAATGGGTTTACGGAGAATGCGGCATTGCTAAAGTACGGGTGGACATCTTCCATTTGCCTGGTCCACAGCTTTAAAAGGAACAGCGAGCAGAAGGAAATTTGGATTTTTCTGGTAGATCTCCAAGGGCTTCACAATGCTTTCAGATGCTTACGTTCTTAACAATAAAAAGAGCAAAAGGACTTTATATGCCGCCCTGAGTCCTTCAGGAGTTGGGCGGCATATAAGAACACCATAATAAATAAATAAATAAATAAATAAATAAATAAATAAATAAATATCTATAGTATATTAGTTGCTGAAATTAAGAAAATCAGGAAAGAAGAAGAAAAGAAATATAAAGCTTCTTGTCAATGCTTCTTCTTCCTCCTCTTCCTCTTCCTCCTCTTTCCTCCTTCCTCTCCTCCTCCCTCTTCTTCTCCTTCTCCTTCTTCTCCTTCTCCTTCTCCTTCTCCTTCTCCTTCTCCTTCTCCTTCTCCTTCTCCTTCTCCTTCTCCTTCTCCTTCTCCTTCTCCTTCTCCTTCTCCTTCTCCTTCTCCTTCTCCTTCTCCTTCTTCTTCTTCTTCTTCTTCTTCTTCTTCTTCTTCCTCCTCCTCCTCCTCCTCCTCCTCCTCCTCCTCCTCCTCTTCCTCCTCCTCCATTACAGATAAAATTATATTTTGCCCCCTCTCTCTAAAAGAGGGGTACATCGTACATAGTACATCGTAATTTTCTTCTTAGGCTACCCTTTCTAATCTTCAAACCCTTAAATCACAAGTTTAGTTCTATCTTTTTTTATTTCCAGCAAAATGCTAATAAGGGATCCTAAAAAGCTAATCTTGAGTTTGTGATTACAGTCTGTTAATCTTTTAAAAGAAGGATTATAATCAATGCACTTATTCTGGGGTTTCTGCAGCATCAGTGTGTTTTTCCTTTGCTTCCAGTGTTTCATAATTTTCTTTAAAATAAAATGAATTGGTAGGGCTTCCACAAACTCAGAGTGGGTGTTTGGATTAGATTCATACATTACAGCTATCAAAAGTGACCATTGCTAAGGACAGATTAAGATAACCCTGTTGTGCAATGAGGTTAGTTCAATAAAACATAGCTAATAGAACCGTGGTTTTACTCAAATTGTTTGTGTAAAAATGCTGATAATTCTATATTGCTGGAAGAAATTATATAATTGCTTTAACTGATTAGCTGCAGTTACCTCTATTTTATCTTGGATCTGATTCCCTAATTTTCAGAGCTTGTATTGCAGATCATTTTAGAAGTGGTACAATCATCTAAAACAGTGGTTCCCAACCTTTCTAATGCCGCGACCCCTTAATATAATTCCTCATGTTGTCGTGACCCCCAACCATAAAATTATTTTCGTTGCTACTTCATAACTGTAATTTTGCTACTGTCATGAATCGTAATGTAAATAATATGCAGGATGTATTTCCATTGTTACAAATTGAACATAATTAAAGCATAGCGATTAATCACAAAAACAATATGTAATTATGCCAGATCAGAAATTCTCGGGCCAGTCTTTGCAAGAGCACAAGGAATATCATCTTCCACTGGATCCGACCCAGCTGTCCTCCTTCCTGCCGTCGTGCGCTGTGAAACTTAAGTGGTTGTTGGCTGGCCGTTCCCTCCCGTGACTCCCTTTCCCTTCGACACCAGCGGGAAGAAACTGCCGCTGTGAGCAGGAGACAGGGGTGGCCACAGATGTCTTAAGCACCGCCGTGTACTCTCCAGCATGCAATCTTGCGATGCCCCGCCCCTTAGCTCGGCCGCCAGGCATCACAAACGCCTCTCACCGAATGGCACCTCTCCCGATCAATCGGAGGGCTCGGGCAAGTTGAGCCGATATGGCCAGGCTTGTGGCAATGGGGGGGGGAGCTGAGGATGCCAGGGCGACCCCTGGGAAATGGTCATTCGACCCCCAAAGGGGTCCCGACCCCCAGGTTGGGAACCACTGATCTAAAACAATCTGTAATACAAACACGCTTTCCTTTAGCCATGTTTTGTATAAATATGTAGGCTAGCACATTATTATTTTTTAAAAAAATGCTTTGGTTAGTACAGAAGGATAAAAGAATTCATTGTGAGGATGTGTACAGTTTAATTAGGTTTTCAGAATATTGGAAGTAACTATAAAGCTAAAATCTTTGATAGAACCAACAGCACCATTTGATGTGTGTTTCCCTCACTGGTACCTTTTTGGGTAGATCTGAAGGCACAAACACAATTGGTTACAACCAAGTTCAACTGGAAACAAACCAAACAATATCCATGAGAAATCGTCTTGAACTTAATAACTTGCAGACATCTGGGAAGCCAGACGGGCTAATTTGCAAATTAGTCTGCACTGAAATCCTTAAATTGCTGACACTTTTCTGGCAAGATCCTGGCGAATGATGAAATTGTCCAGACTTCGCCAAAGTTGTGGTGGAAATTAGCACAGTAAGTTATATTTAAGCCTTTCACAGTCCATCCATCCCTGAGAAGGGGAGCCAAGATTGTTGGCCGTGTTCGACATCTTGAAAGTGGGCAGTGAACAGGCGGAGGATTGGCAACTGCGGTAAACTTAAAACTGACTTTACTGATTCTACTGCAAAGAGATTCTTTCTTCCCTGGTACTTATCTGGATTGCATAGGGCAGTGATGGCGAACCTTTTTTCCCTTGGGTGCCAAAAATGAGTGCATGCACGCTATCATGCACTTGCGAGTGCCCACACCCATAATTCAATGCCTGGGGAGGGTGAAAACGGCCTCCCCCACCCCTGCAGAGGCCCTCTGGAGGCCAGAATTGGCCCATTTCGGTAGGCCCGTTTTTTGCCTCCCCAGGCTCCAGAGGCTTCCCTGGAGCCTGGGGAGGATGAAAACGCCCCCCGGAGGCCCTCCGGAAATCTAAAATGCCCTCACAGAGCCTCTGCGCCAGCCGAAAATCAGCTGGCCAGCACGCAGATGCGCGCTGGATCTGAGCTAGGACAACGGCTCGCATGCCGGCAGATATGGCTCCACGTGCCACCTATGGCACGCGTGCCATAGGTTCGCCATCACTGGCATAGGGTGATCTGATTCTGGACTAATTTATATTGATCCTTACTTATACATTTAGACATTATATATCTACTGTTTATAATATTTACAATATTTACACTATTTATACTATATTAATACATATTATATATTATATAATTAAATTTACATATTGATATTTAATGATATTTAATGATTCAACACCTGTGATTAATTAATCAATCAATTCTAAGCATTATTATTAACAACCAACAAATAACTATACTTATTAGAATTTTGGAATTGTGGAACGTTTATTGCTCTTCTTTTTTCCTCCTTCTCCTTCTCCCTTTTCTCTCTTTCTTTATTCCTTTTCTGGGTTTCCTACTTTCTTATATATTGGATATAAAATAACTTTTACTGTATTAGAAATTTACAGTAATAATCTACAATAGAATCTTATAACTGAAGTTGATATAGATAACTGACAGTAGGAAATTGAATAAGAAGAATATATTATAAATGGATTGGAAAAATCAATGGTTCTATGGAACAATTTCTTTTTTTAAAAAAAGTATGTCAACTACATCTACAGTAACCAAAACTATCAAAAAAGCAACACCTGTGTCGGCTTCACCAGCAGGGCAAAAACTAATTACAGATATGACAACTAGTGAAAAACCTGGATAAACCCAAAGTTTACAAAGTTTACAAACCTCGTTAAATATGATTCAGGAATTTATGGTTAAGACGCAAGAAACAATTTCAAATAACCATGAAGAAATGAGGGGGAATTTTGGAAAAGAAAAAGGTGACATAAAGAAATTAGAAAATAGAATGGAGAGAATACAGGAAGCAATTGCTAAAAATGAACAGAAAATAGAAGTAATAGAAGAGAAAACAGAAAAAACGGAAAAAAGATTAGAGGAAACAGAAGAGAGATTGAAAACGCTAAACAGAGAATTAGAGGGAGCAATATCATATCTGGAATTGGAAAGATCTGCTTATTATTTAAGATTCCAGAATGTACAAGAAACAAGAGAGGAAGATTTACCTAAATTAATGCTAGAAATATTGACAGACTCCCTTCAAATAGATAGAGACGAATTAAAAAACAATATTGATGAAATTTACAGAGTACAAACAAATTACGCGAGAAGACATAGACTTCCACGCGAGATACACATTAGGTTCACGAAAAGAGCTATTAGAGTTGAGATTTATAGAAACACAAGGGGTGAACAGATAAATTTTAAAGGGAAAGAGATCATTGTACTCAAACAAATACCAAAAAGAATAAGAGAGAAAAGAAGAGAATTTCAATCTTTTACAACAAAATTAATAAGAAATGAAATACCCGTTAGATGGCTGATACCCAAAGGATTGTTGGTAACGTGGCAAGATAAAAAAAATACAGATAGATATGGTTGAGAAGGCAAATGAGTTTATAGAACAGTATATAGAGAAAGAAGGAGAAAGCAGCACAGATTTGGAACCCCAAAGCCAGGAAGAACAACAAGTAGAGGATAAAGAATTACTAGAAAGAGAAAATGAGAGGATAAAAAACCAAAGAGAAACAAGAAATAATAGAGTAACAAAGGCAACAAGTAGGCAGTAGAATGGAGGAAGAAGTAAAAATATTTTCATTCAACATAAATGGATTAAACTCCCCAATTAAAAGAAGACAATTATTTGCTAGATTGCAGAAACAAAATCTAGATGTCATATGTCTGCAGGAGGTGCATGTGAAAAAGGATGAAAGTAAATTTTTGGAAGTCCTTAAACTAGGAAAGCTCTTTGTGGCTCTAGCCGAATTTAAAAAAAAGAGGAATAGCAGTGTACATAAAAGATTGGCTTAACCCTATACAAATTTATTCAGATAAGGAAGGCAGAACATTAATAATTGAAATCTCAATGAACCAAAAGAAAATATTAAGCACGGTTATTTATGCCCCAAATATCAAACAAAAAGAATATGATAAGAAATTATATAATCAAATTTCAAAATTAGAAAGGGATAATATATGTTTAATTGGTGATTTTAACGCGATGGCAGACCTGAAAAATGATTATAAAACAGGAAGTAAAAAAAATTATGAAAGGAGAACTTTACCAAAAACTTTTTTTGATTTGGCTAGAGAATTAAGATTGAGAGATGTATGGAGAGAGACACCCACTAAAAAAATCAATACACATACTATTGGAATCCCCATAATACACAATACACATACTATCTCCCCCCCCGCACATGCGCGCACGACCCCCCCTCCCCCATTTTCCAACTTCCAGTGGGCCCGGTAGGCTCATTTTTCGCCCTTCCCAGGCTCCAGAGGCTTCCCTGCAGCCCGGGAAGGGAGAAAACGACCTCCCCCACCTCCCAGAGGACCTCCAGAGGCTGGAAACGGCCCGTTTCCCGACTTCCGTTGGGCGCGTTTTTTGCCCTCCCCAGGCTCCAGAGGCTTTCCTGGAGCCTGGGGAGGGCGAAAGCACTCCCCCCCAGAGGCCAAAAATGCCCTCCCAGAGCTTCCACGTAAGCCGAAAATCAGCTGGCTGGTGCGCACATGCGCACTCGAGCTGAGCTAGGGTAACAGCTTGCGTGCCGGCAGATATGGCTCCGCTTGCCACCTGTGGCACACATGCCATAGGTTCGCCATCACTGGGTTAAACCTTTTAAACAGTGGACATCCCAAGCTTCATTATGGCTTTGTCTAAATATAAACACACAATGCTGAATTGTATTGTTTTTGGTGAGATTCAATGGCCGGATTGAATCTATGGCAGAGATCCAGGACTGGAAACCGACAAAACTGACTGTGGTCTTGTCCAACCCTGAAACATTCATGTTATCATAGCTACACAATTCATAATTTTATTGATTTGCCGAAGAACGCACCATTTCTATGCAAAGAGAAGGTTTTGAGGTCTTGAAGTGGCTGGTAGACTTCCAGTTCCAACGCTAAGGTTTTTCTTTTCTTGAATTTTCTTTTAAACCCTGGGTGGGGGGGGGGAATAACCTGATGTCCCTGCTGCTAATTAAATGTGAGGACTAAATTCTCCTCTTGCTTATCCAGGTGCAGCTCCATCGAAGCAAACGTAAAAAGAGTTTGGCCGTTCATCTGTGCCAGGGTCTCTTTTGTGCCGCTGAAGAATGCTACGATTCAGCTGTTCCTCGGCGCTATTCATTCGGGGTTTTGACCTGGATTGACCCAAACCGAATATCCCCCAATGTGTGTGTGTGTGTGTGTGTGTGTGTGTGTGTGTGTGTGTGTGTGTGTGTGTGTGTGTGTGTGCATGTGCACACGCCAGGCGTGAATGTGCCCACTCGGGGGCAGGAGGTGCATGTACAGGAAGCAGGAAACACTGCAGGCTGACAGGTTGTGATTTCGTTCTGCTTCCTTTGGGCCAGAGTGTTCTCCCAGGTCTCCAACGCTTTGGATGAACCAAAGGCCTTGTCATCATTTGATTCCAGGAAGATTTCCTCGGATGTCAGTTTTCGGTTTTCCAGGATTTCCTCGGATGTCAGTTTTCGGTTTTCCAGGCCCTTTTTGCATAGAAGGCAAGATCAAAATCAAGATTCGGGGAAAGGAGACCTTGGCTATAAAATTGCATGTGCCTCCTGAAAAAGCAGCAAAAGAGCTTTTGGGATCTCTTGAACTTTTGACACCCACATCTGATAAGGACCAATAAAGGAGAATCTTTGTAGCTCAGGGTTGGCGTGAGGGGTCCTCTCTGAACTTGTTTGTTTTCTTGCAGACTTTTCATGACCCAAACTAGGTAACATCATCAGTGCTAGAAGGGAGTGGTGTTTGCGAAGAGGAGGAGGAGGAGGAGGAGGAGGAGGAGGAGGAGGAGGAGCAGGAGGAGGAGGAGGAGGAGGAGGAGGAGGAGGAGGAGGAGGAGAGGACTGTGGGATCCTAGGTGCTCTCTGAGCTTGCTTGTTTTCTTGCAGACGTTTCATGACCCAGCTAGATAACATAATCAGTGCTAGAAGGGAGTGGTGTTTGTGAAGAGGAGGAGGAGGAGGAGGAGGAGGAGGAGGAGGAGGGGGAGGAAGAGGGGGAGAGGACTGTGGGATCCTAGGTGCTCTCTGAGCTTGTTTGTTTTCTTGCAGATGTTTCATGACCCAAACTAGGTAACATCATCAGTGCTAGAAGGGAGAAGGTATTGTGGAGACAAGGAGGAGAAGTTCACAAAAAGGGATCACATGACTCCGGGACACTGCAACCGTCATAAGTACATGCCAGTTGCCAAGGCTCTGAATTTTGGGGACGTGACTATAAAGATGCTGCAATGGTTGTAAGTTGTGAGCCGCCCAGAGTCCCCCGGGAGTTGGGCGGCATAGAAATTTTAATAAATAAATAAATAAATAAATGGTTGTAAGTGTGAAAAACAGACATAAGTCACTTTTTTCAGTGCTGTTGTAACTTCGAATGGTGACTAAACGAAATGTTGTAAGTCAAGGATGACCTGTATATAGGACGCCCATCTTCTTACCACATCTGGGCAGCATCCAATCAAGAATTAAAGCAAGGGATAACATCCTATTCAAACCACACAGTTTGAAACATCGAAAATGCCAAGTCAACCTTCTGATGTGCAAGTATCCCATCTCATTCCAGCATGTAGCATGTCCTACATGGTGTTTGTCAAAGCAGAGTGAGGCTTTGATTGTGTAGTCCCAACTAACGTCTTGAATTCGCGGACAACCTTCAACTCCACTCCCATATGGACCTACTCAGAAATGGAGAGCAGAGGTGTAATTTGCTCGTCCTTTGATCTCCAAGTTCAAAAGCAGAACAATATAAAAGTCCATTCCATTCCTTAATGGAATCCCAGCTTCTTACTGGTTTAAACTATTCAACCCTTCCTACTGGGATACCCATGGTTCATTCTGGGCCGCTGCCATCTCAACAGATTAAAATGTCCAAGTTCCTGAGCTGATTCTTCGCAGATGAAAGAGGTACTTACTCAGGAGCTGTAGAGGTTTGTGCCATATAACACAAGCAATTTCTTCCAAAAAAATCAGTACATAGATGGATTATTGTTCCACAGTATACATACAACTTCCACTCACCAAGAACTATGTCTTAGTTCAGCAAAAACTTTTTTTTAAAAAAACCTTCTTTGAAGCTGCAAACAGAAAACTTAAGTCATGGGGACAATTCTGCATTTTATGCTTTTCTTTACAATCCTCTTAAATCAGCGAACAACGGAGTTTTTATTCTTCCAATCTATTTCCTTCGTGCCAAAAATGTCTTTGGGCCAAATAAACTTTCCAGAGAAAACATGTTCGCTTCCAGAATCCTAAATCCATCCTGCTCAATTTTTACGTATTGCGTTTTATTTCGTTTTGAAGAGGGCCTGTTTCATCGGAGGGCATGAGAGGAGATTAATTAGAAATTTAGTAGTCATTTACTATCTATAAGTGGTATTAAAAGTCTGCCTCTGTAATTGGAACTGTTACAGTTACCATGATTAGCAGTCACTGGTTGTCTTGTAGCCATACATCAATGCACTGAATTTCCTTTGTAAGTTCTGGAGTTTGACAGACTTCACCATATATTCCTTGCCTTGCCAATGGTTGTTTAGCCCAAAACAAAAATTCCCAAAGTCTACTCAACCACAGTTCATTGAACTGAAGTTTCTGGATTCACATAGAGGCCTGACTGACCTGTGAACACAAGAGCCTGGGTTATACAACATGATGGGACAAGAATGTTGGAAACTTGGAATATTGCATCTGGTTTTGGATTCCCACGATATCAAAAAGACGTTGAGACTCCAGAAAAAGAGCAACAAAGATGATAAAAGGACTGGAAGCTAAAACATATAAAGAACGGTTGCTGGAATTGAGTATGTCTGGTTTAATGAAAAGAAGGATTAGGGTGACATGATAGCAGTGTTCCAATATTTGAGGGGCTGTCTCCAAGAAGAGGGGGTCAAACTATTCTCCAAAGCACCCGAAGGCAGGACAAGAAGCAATGGATGGAAACTAAACAAGGATAGAAGCAACCTGGAATTAAGGAGGAATTTTCTGACAGTTAAAACAATCAATCTGTGGAACGGCTTGCCACCGGAAGTTGTGAATGCTCCATCATTGGAAGTTTTTAAGAAGAGATTGGACAGTCACTTGTCTGAAATGGTATAAGGTCTCCTGCTTGAGCAGGGGGCTGGACTAGAAGACCTCTAAGGTTCTTTCCGACTCTTATTCTGTTATTCTGTTAATGTCTACGAAGATTCTCCGTCATCCAGGTCTCGATTGTCCCAAAGGTGCTTTTTCAAAAGGCAACTGGACTTTCTGGTTTTTCTTTGAAGTCGTTGGATGAGAAGCTTCCAGAGCTGAAGAAGCTTCTTGGATGAGAAGCGAAACGTCTTCAAAGAAAAACCAGAAAGTCCCGTTGCCTCTTGAAAAAGCACCTTGGTGATTATTCTGTTAATGTAGTGAATGGGTCCATGGAATGGACCTTCTGGCTCTGTCCCAGCATTAGGTGCACTGGACAAGCCAAAGTGCTTGAAATATGAGACATGGGCAGGGGTGAAATTCAAAATTTTTCCCTACCGGTTCTGTGGGCGTGGCTTGATGGACGTGGCAGGGGAAGGTTATTGCAAAATCTCCATTCCCACCAGTGGTGGGTTCCTACCAGTGCGGTCCACTCTATAGTGGTGACGTCACAGTACCAGTGCGGTCGGTTGCCGGTGCCTGGGCGCCGCCATTTTTTAAAAAAAATAAATAAATTTTTTTTTAAACATTTTCTTCTGTGCATACCCAGAAGTTGAGCTTCCAGCACTGCACATGCGCTGCCTTCCTACCCACAGTGAATCCAAGCAGGGGAGGATGGCTGAGGGAGTGCGTGAGACGCTGAAAGAACCGGTGGCAGGAGCTATCTCAGTTCCCCTCCCTTCAGCAGTCCAAGAAGCCATGAACGCGCGGTGATGATCCTAGGCATTTTCACACGTTTGAGGCTTCTCGAGCTGCTGAGGGCAGGGGGAACAGGCGGCAGGAGCCTAGGATCATCGAATGGGGAGAAGCATTCACTAGAAGAACCTCTGCCGCGGTCTTGCTGCTCCCGCTGCGGGCGGCTGCGTTGCGGGTGGGCAATGCCCCCTGCTTCTCCGGCCACTGCCAAGCTGCGAGGCCCATGCCCACCCGGTCACATGGCTGGCAAGCCATACCCACAAAATAAGCCACGCCCACAGAGTGGTAGTAAAAAAAATTAGGAACCCGACCCTGATTCCCACCCCACTCTGGGGCCAGCCAGAGGTGGTATTTGCCGGTTCTCCGAACTACTCAAAATTTCCGCTACTGGTTCTCCAGAACCTGTCAGAATTTGCTGGATTTCACCCCTGGATGTGGGGCACAATCCAGTTTTCTCCATATACATAATTTCAGTAGGATCAAGAGACCTGGAAAAAACAGTGTTTCATCAAGCAAGGATTCTCAATGTATGCTTAGCTTTGGCTCTTCCTGCTTGCAACCAAGATGGCTCCAGGCCCCAATGTATTGCAATGAAAAACTGCTTTTGGAAATCAGAGCATTGTTACAAACAATCCCAAAATTCTACTATTTCAGGAATAGATATTCTATGTTTGGAAGGTTTGTCCTGCTTTGGAGAATGTACAGGAACAGGGTCTTTATCATATCAATGTACAGTATGTTTAGAATATTTCAAGTTGGATTCCCGACTGCTAGTCATCACTTTTCTGATGAACTTTTCATCTTCTGAATGTCTCAAGCTGTCTGTTATAATACTTGCAGAATTGCAGAGTTTTTAATACCCTAAAGCCACAGTAGTAATATTTTATGGTGAGTCTGAAGTTTATATAAACCAGATGGAAGGAGGGAAAATGGTGATTTTCACTCTTTTTAAATCCTATGAACTTTTAAATATTTTTTTCCAATTATCCAGATCCAAATATTATAACCTGAACTGGAAGAAAGCATATTTTAAGTTTGCAGTGCTTTTCTCAGACTAAGAATTAGTTGATTAATTAATCAGCTAATTAATTAATTGATTAATTTCTGAGTAAATGTGAACAGGTAAACAAATTAAAACTGACATTAAACATTTGCCAGACCAATCCTCGAATACAGTTCATCTGTCTGGAACCCACACCGCATATCGGACATAAATACATTAGAAAGTGTCCAGAGATAATTTACAAGAAGAGTCCTCCACTCCTCTACTCACAACAGAATACCTTACGCAACCAGACTTGAAATCCTAGGCTTAGAAAGCTACGTCGCCTTCGGCACGACCTAAGCATAACTCATAAAATTATCTGCTACAACGTCCTTCCTGTCAACGACTACTTCAGCTTCAACCACAACAATACACAAGCACACAACAGATACAAACTCAAAGTGAACCGTTCCAAACTTGACTGTAGAAAATACGACTTTAGCAACAGAGTGGTAAATGCCTGGAACTCACTACCTGATTCTGTGGTTTCGTCACCAAATCCCCAAAACTTCACCCTTAGACTGTCCACTGTTGACCTCACCCGATTCCTAAGAGGTCAGTAAGGGGCGTGCATAAGTGCACCAGCGTGCCTACCGTCCCTGTCCTAATGTTCCCTCTTATCAGTACCCATCTTATGTATATAAACAATGTTATATCTATGTATATTACCAACACGTACTTGACAAAAATAAATAAATAAAAAATAAAATAAAAATAAAAATAAAATGCTTGTTTTACTGGGCTAAAATAAAATGCTTGTTTTACTGGGCTAAAGTGGGGGAAGGGACGTCCGTTATTCAGAAATGTCTGTTAAATCAGAAAGTATGACATCCAGGTGACTTTGAACACAAAATCACTGCACCAATTATGTAAAATCACAGTGGAAACTTGGTTTATTGCCTGCCAATCTGTTGCCATCAAATCTGTTAAAGAGACGTGTTTCCTTGTTTGTATTCCTTTGTTTCCAGTTTCCATTTTATCTTGCCCCAGAAAACAATACAAATCAAACATTTTAAATTAAGAAATCTCTCATCTGGTCGTAACTATGAAAAACGGTCATAAGTCCCTTTTTTCAGTGCTGTTTGAACGGTCACTAAAAAAAACGTTGTAAGTCGAGGACTACCTGTAACAAGGAAATAAATTTAGTTTTGAATGCTTTGTGCTTGGATCCGCCACGTAAGCAATTAGGAAGAGGACTCATCACTGCTGGGTCTCTGTAGAAAATGTATAATTATTTCTTCAGAGTTGCAAACCCCTGTTGTTAGTATGTAAGGAACTCTTTCCTCTCCTTAGGAGAAAACGACACTGTTTCTTCTTCCTCTGCTGGCAACTGAAAAGCATTTTCTCAACTCTATCTGAAAGGGATAACTTCGTTTTATTGCCTTTTTATTGCTAGATCATGTGAGGAAGGATACAAGCGGCGTCATTTTTTTTCCAAATCAAAAAAATTCTTCACGATTTAACAGATTAACAGAGTTGGAAGGGACCTTGTAGGCAGTAGTGAGTTTCACTTACCTTTCCTACCAATTCAGGAATGGGAGAGTGCACTCAACACTTCTGCGCATGCACAGAGAGTTTTTAATGATGTCTGGGTGGGTGGGCGGAGCCTCCCGCCACCGCTGCTACCAGTTCGCCTGAACCGGTGCAAACCGGTAGCAACCCACCACTGCTTGTAGGTCATCTAGTCCAACACCACCACCACCCCCTGTTCAAACAAGAGAGAGACCCTACACCATTTCTGACAGATGGCAGTCCAGTCTCTTCTTGAAAGCCTCCAGTGATGAAGCTCCCACAACTTCTGAAGGCAACTTCTGTTCCATGTGTTGATTGCTCTCCCTGTCAGAAAATTCCTCCTTCTTTCTAGGTTGAATCTATCCTTGATCAGTTTCCATCCATTATTCCTTACCTGGCCTTCAGGTGCTTTGGAGAATAGCTTGACCCCCTCCTCTCTGTGGCAGCCTCTCAAATATTGGAAGGCTGCTATCCTGTCTCCCCTGGTCCTTCTTTTCATTAAACTAGACATACCCAGTTCCTGCAACCGTTCATCGTATGTTTTAGCCTCCAGTCCCCTAATCATCCTGGTTGCTCTTCTCTGCACTCTTTCTAGAGTCTCAACATCTTTATTATCGTGTGGTGACCAAAACTGGATGCTGTACTCTAGGTTTGGTCTTCCTAAGACTTTATAGAGTGGTATTAGTACCTCCCTTGATCTTGATCATATCCCTCTGTTTATACATCCGAGGATTGTATTCGCTTTTTTGGGTGCTGCGTACACTTCTGGCTCACGTTTAAGGGATCGTCCACTAAGACTCCAAGGTCCCTCTCCCAGTGACTGTTTGGGACCAGGTTTTTCCTAAACTGTCCTTGGACCTTTAGTTTTTTTTTTTTCCTGCCCCGGTGTAAAACCTTGCTCTTCTCCATGTTAAATGTCCTGTGGTTAGATAGGGCCCTCCATCTCTCTTGAGCTCTGCGGATGTTTTCCAAACCACCCACTCCAAATCCCAGCGGCTCTTCTGCATCTCTGGATGGAGGCTGCCCGCTCTGCCTGCTGGACTGCCAAGAGATTTCGACGTGCAAATAACAGAAACAGTTTTGGCAGCCTCTCAAAAAGGGGGATCGCAAATGCCACCAGTCGGGAAGAGGGTTCTCCAAAGAGGGAGCCTCGAGCGAGTTTAAGCATTCTCACCGCTGATCTCTTGCCAGCTGTCGCTTTGGAAATCCAGCTCTGTAGCTATTCACAGTTGATTACTTCCTGGCATGAAGTCTGAAAGCCTGACAGCAGGGAAACCAAAACTACTGTGGTGTGTGTGTGTGTGTGTGTGTGTGTGTGTGTGTGTGTGTGTGTGTGTGTGTGTGTGTGTTTAAGGTATGCAGAACAGAAGTAGGAAGAATTTATCCAACATCATTTAGCAGGACTGGAAACGTCTGTGTGGGATGTTCAGAGTTCCAGCTTTGGTCCCAGAGCCATGCTGAGCCAGCTGGGATACAAAGCTTCGGCTAGAACTTTAAATAACAGAATAACAGGGTTGGAAGGGACCTTGGAGGTCCTCTAGTCCAGTGTTTTTCAACCACTGTGCCGCGGCACACTAGTGTGCCGTGACATAGTGTAAGGTGTGCCGTGGGAAAAACACCCGCCGGATGTTTTTGCTACAGGACATCTCTGTGTCCCGAAAGTTGGTTTCGGGACACAGAGATGCCTCTATTACTGTATTTATCGGCTGTATTACCTTCCTTCCTTCTGTCTTTCTCCCTGTAGGAGAAAGAAGGAACCTCTGTTGCCGTCTCCCGCGGGGCTGCAGCCACCCGACTGAGTCCCCGACCGTGGCAGCATCCCTGCTGTTCTCCGGCCAAGCGGCGAAGGAGCCCTGGAGCCCTGACGCCGCCCTGCATCTCGGTCTCTTGGGGCTTGTCCGGCAGCCTGCTGGGAAGGCTGCGACGCAGGGAGGGAAGGAGCTGCTATTGCCGCTCCGGCATGTCTCTGTGGCTGACCGGGGAGCCGCGTCCTTGTTAACAATCGAGAAGCTGCGCGGAGCAGAGGCGCCTGGCGAGCGAGGTGAGTGGCTACATCGGCTGCAGGCTCCTGCCCGCGTCTCCCGCCCACCCGCCTCTCATTCTTTTAAATGCTAAGGCAAGAGGTGGGCAAGCGGGCGGGAGACGCGGGCAGGAGCCTGCCGCCGATGCAGCCACTCGCCTCGCTCGCCAGGCACCTCTACTCCGCGCAGCTTCTCCATTGTTAACAAGGACGCGGCTCCCCGGTCAGCCACAGAGACATGCCGGAGCGGCAATAGCACCTCCTTCCCTCCCTGCGTCGCAGCCTTCCCAGCAGGCTGCCGGACAAGCCCCAAGAGACCGAGATGCAGGGCGGCGTCAGGGCTCCAGGGCTCCTTCGCCGCTTGGCCGGAGAACAACAGGGATGCTGCCACGGTCGGGGACTCAGTCGGGTGGCTGCAGCCCCGTGGGAGACGGCAACAGAGGTTCCTTCTTTCTCCTACAGGGAGAAAGACAGAAGGAAGGAAGGAAGGAAGGAAGGAAGGAAGGAAGGAAGGAAGGAAGGAAGGAAGGAGAAGACAGACAGACGGAAAGAAAGAAAGAAAGAAAGAAAGAAAGAAAGAAAGAAAGAAAGAAAGAAAGAAAGAAAAAAAGAAAGAAAGAAAGAAAGAAAGAAAGAAAGAAAGAAAGAAAGAAAGAAAGAAAGAAAGAAAGAAAGAAAGAAAGAAAGAAAGAAAGAAAAAGAAGTTAGGAAGGAAGACAGACAGACAGAAAGAAAGAAAAAGAAAGAAAGAAAGAAAGAAAGAAAGAAAGAAAGAAAGAAAGAAAGAAAGAAAGAAAGAAAGAAAGAAAGAGAAGTTAGGAAGGAAGACAAACAGAAAGAAAGAAAGAAAAAGAAAGAGACAGACAGACAGACAGAAAGAAAGAAAGAAAGAAAGAAAGAAAGAAAGAAAGAAAGAAAGAAAGAAAGAAAGAAAGAAAGAAAAAGAAAGAAGTTAGAAAGGAAGGAAGACAGAAAGAAAGAAAAAGAGATGTTAGGAAGGAAGGAAAGAAGAAGAAAGAAGACAGACAGACAGAAAGAAAGAAGTTAGGAAGGAAGGAAGACAGAAAGAAAGAAAAAGAGATGTTAGGAAGGAAGGAAAGAAGAAGAAAGAAGACAGACAGACAGACAGAAAGAAAGAAAAATAATTTCTTTTTGTTTATTTGATTCCTATTCAAGAGAATTACTTTATATATAGTCAATATAGGCACAGAGTTAAATTTTTTAAACATTTTCTAATGGTGGTGTGCCTCGTGATTTTTTTCATGAAAAAAGTGTGCCTTTGCACAAAAAAGGTTGAAAAACACTGCTCTAGTCCAACCCCCTGCTCAAGCAGGAAGCCCTATACCATTTCAGGCAAACGGTTGTCCAATTTCTTCTTAAAAACCTCGGTGATGGAGCAGCCACAACTTCTGAAGGCAAGCCGTTCCACCAATTAAAAGAATTACAGAATAATATTTGGAAGGGACCTTGGAGGTCTTCTAGTCCAACCCCCTGTTGAAGCAGGAAGCCCTATACCATTTCAGGCAAACGGTTGTCCAATCTCTTCTTAAAAACGTCGTGTTGGAGCATTCACAACTTCTGAAGGCAAGCCATTCCACTGGTTAATTGTTCTCACTCTTAAGAAATTTCTCCTTAGTTCTAAGTTGCTTCTCTCCTTGATCAGTTTCCATCTGCTGCTTCTTGTCTTGCCTAAAGAAATATTGTTTAATCTATGGGAACCAGAGCTGAATTTGATAAGCAGGATGGGACTTTGGTTTGCAAGCCATAGCTCCGTGACCTCCGGGCCTCTGCAGGGGAGTCTCAAAACATGGCTTTCAAAGAGAAAGAAATATTTGTTAATTCTATTTTACATCATGCTAGGATCAGTTTGTTTTAACACCCTCATGAGGGGTCCTGCGTTAAGCACTGCTGGGGGTGAGTTGTAGTTGCAAGAATAAGGCTACAATTGGGGGTCCTTGGTGCTCTCTCAGCTGGGTGGTTTTCTTGCAGGTGTTTCATTACTTAACTAGGTAACATTTATTTATTTTATTTTATTTTATTTTATTTATTTTGTCAACATGTGTACAAGATAACAGGTATGATATAAACAAACAAAAGCAAAGTATGTATAGGTAAAAATTAGACAATATCATCAGTGTTAGAAGGAGGAGGAGGAGGAGGAGGAGGAGGAGGAGGAGGAGGAGGAGGAGGAGGAGGAGGAGGAGGAGGAGGAGGAGGAGGAAGAGAAGGAGGGAAAAGGGAAGGAGGAGGAGGGGAAAGGAAAGGAGGAAGAGGAGGAGGAGGAGAAGGAGGGAAAAGGGAAGGAGGAGGAGGAAGGGAAAGGAAAGGAGGAAGAGGAGGAGGAGGAGAAGGAGGGGAAAGGAAGGGGGAGGAGGGAGAAAGGAAAGGAGGAGGAGGAGAAAGGGAAGGAGGAGGGGGAAAGGGGGAGGAGGAGGGGAAAAAGAAAGGAGGAGGAGGAGAAAGGGAAGGAGGAGGAGGGGAAAGGAAGGGGGAGGAGGAGGGGGAAAGCAAAGGAGGAAGAGGAGGAGGAGAAAGGGAAGGAGGAGGAGGAGGAGGAGGAGGAGGAGAAAGGGGAGGAGGAGGAGGAGAATGACAACGACAATGACAACAACGACTGTGGGCTCATTGGTGCTGGCTGAGTTTGGTAATTTCGTTACAGACATTTCATTACCCAACAAGGTAACCTCATCAGTGCTGGAAGCTGTGTGACATCATGTTTGCTTCTACAAAACACCAATGCAATTACATCTTTCTCCACAGTTTGGATGGGAAAGAGGCCCGTTGTGGTTGTTTGCCTGAGGTAGCTAAATAAAAGAGGAACCGTATAACGGCCGCTGCTATTTTACACTCTAATCTTGGAAGAAGGCTGACTCATAGGGAGTCATTTTACCCCGAATGTATGCACTGCCTTAATCCATAACGTCATAGAGTTCAGCTTAGCAAGACGTCTGAGTTGACGAGGAACAGGAGGGTTCTCGGTAACTGCGTTAATGTCAGCGTGGGAAATAAAGTCATGGCTGTGAATGCCACCCTTGTATGGCCAAGAGTCCTTTCCTGGAAGTTTCGCCAACGCTGTCCCATCCGCTCCTGTCTAGCTTGAAGACAACAAAATTCTTCTACTACAATTGCTCAACCTGTTCAAGATTACTCAGAGCAACCATGACTTCAAGTACAAATGTTGAGTCACCAAGAGCGTTGCTTTGGAAACAATCCATTGATATTAAATACATTCACAGATACATAGATGTTAGGTCCGGGGCAGGGGTGGGTTCCTCCCGGTTCGAACGGTTTGAACGGGATCCGGTTCGGTCGTTGCCGGTCCGTGGGCGCCGCCATCTTTTTTTGAGAATTTTTGGTGAATTTTTCCGTGTTTGCATGGCTTCTCCTCTTTCGCGGCTTGAAAAAGAGCCCTCCCACCTGCCCGCGGGTTAATACTGACCTTTATTTCTTCGCCCGAAGCACAGCTGATCAGCTCCTCAGCTGTGCTTCGGGCTGAATCCTGCTACTGAGCATGCACGGAAGTGAAATTGCATGGGGGGAACGTGCAGGGGCGCGAGCGGAGCCAGTGCGCACGTGCAAAACGTCGCGATGCGAACCAGTGGCGAAGGTAAGTGGGACCCACCTGGTCCAGGGATTGAAGAGGCTTGAGACAGACTTCAAAGACAAACAGCTCTTGATTTAACTCTGTACAAGATCCAGCAAAGAGCCAGGCTGACAGCTAGGTCCTTTTACAGCGAGCTGTCAGGTGGCTCGACCAATCAGCGGCTTGCATTCGCCTGCTCAACTGGAGGACCTGGTTGTTAACCAGACACTCTCGATATGTAACAATAGATATACATACCGGGTAGTCCTGGAGTTATGACAAGGGAGGCCAAAATTTCTGTTGTTAAGCGAGAGACTTGTTAAGGGAGTTTCCCCCCATTTTATGACCTTTCTTGCCACCGTGGTTAAGTGAATCCCTGCAGTTGTTAAGTGAATGTAAACACAGTTGTTAAGCGAATGGGGCTTCCCCATTGACTTTGCTGGTCAGAAGGTCACAAAAGGGGATCACGTGACCTCAGAGGGACACTGTGACCGTCATAAACATGAGTCAGTTGCCAAGAGTCAGGATTTTGATCACCTGATCCTGGGGAGGCCACAACTGTTTGTGAAAAATGGTCATAAGTCTCTATTTTTCAGTTTCATTCGTGTCATTAAATGAATTGTTGTAAGTTGTGAATTACCAGGAAAGGGTTATATATGTTTTTTCTGTCGAGTCATCCTGGTGTATGAAAGGAAACATCACAGCTTCCTATATATATTCATTCTTTCCCTCTATCTGTCTCTCTCTTTCTCTCTCTCTCTTTCTGTTTCTCTCTCTCTCTCTCTGTCTCTCTCTTTCTCTCTTTCTTTCTCTCACTCTTTCTTTCTCTTTCTCTCCCTCTCTCTGTCTCTCTCTCTCTGACTCTCTCTCTCTCTCTCTCTGTCTCTTTCTCTCTCTCTCTTTCTTTATCTGTCTCTTTCTCTTTTTTCTCTGTCTCTTTCTCTCTCTCTCTCTTTTTTTCTCTCTCTCTCTGTCTCTCTCTGTCTCTCTCTTTCTCTTTCTCTCTCTTTCTTTCTCTCTCTCTTTCTCTCTCTTTCTCTTTCTCTCCCTCTGTGTGTGTCTCTTTCTCTCTCTCTCTTTCTTTATCTGTCTCTTTCTCTTTTTTTCTCTCTCTCTCTCTTTCTCTCTCTCTCTCTTTCTCTTTCTCTCTCTTTCTCTCTCTCTCTGTGTCTTTCTCTCTCTCTCTCTTTCTTTATCTGTCTCTTTCTCTTTTTTCTGTCTCTTTCTCTCTTTCTCTCTTTCTCTCTCTCTCTTTCTCTCTCTCTCTCTCTCTTTCTCTCTCTCTTTCTCTCTCTTTCTCTTTCTCTCCCTCTGTGTGTGTGTGTGTGTCTTTCTCTCTCTCTTTCTTTCTCTGTCTCTTTCTCTTTTTTCTCTCTGTCTCTCTCTCTCTCTGACTCTCTCTTTCTCTTTCTCTCTCTTTCTTTCTCTCTCTTTCTCTCTCTCTCTCTTTCTCTCCCTCTGTGTGTGTGTGTGTGTGTGTGTGTCTTTCTCTCTCTCTCTCTCTCTTTCTCTGTCTCTTTCTCTTTTTTCTCTCTGTCTCTCTCTTTTTCTATCTCTCTTTCTCTCTCTGTCTCTCACTTTCTCTTTCTGTGTGTGTGTGTGTGTTTGTGTGTTCAATTAAATACATTTATAATGTCACTTTCCCTGCCTGTTCATTGTTATCTGCATTAGTCAAAGTCAGCTTCAGTGGCCATCTCCTTAGCAACCAAGGCACAAATAGCAGGCCTTATCTGAGAAATTGGTGATTCATTTTAGACAACAGAAAACAGCAGAAACGGTTCCTGCCATTCCCTGTACAGAGTTCATCTTCCTCTTTATCGCTTAAGAAAGGAGGTACCTCTCACCTCAGCACCATTTTTCAGAAAATCCAGAGCAGTGTTTCCCAACCTTGGCAACTTGAAGATGTCTGGACTTCAACTCCCAGAATTCCCCAGCCAGCATTGTGAGATTTGAACCGCTGACCTGCGGATCAGTGTCAGCTAAAGTGGCCTGCAGTACCTGCCTCTAACCGCTGCGCCACCTCGGCTCTTATATTATATATTATGATAATCCTAATAAATATTATATTATATATTATGATAATCCTAATAAAATCCTTATATTTTGTATTATGATAATCCTAATAAAATGTTTGAAATAAAATATATATATTCTGGGTAAAAGAGATGCAACGAAGACTTCTTAAGCCTCATTCCTTCAGGTTTGGTGTCTTCCGCTGTCTTCCACCTTAGCCCATCTCCCAAAAACCAACTTTTAATTCAGATTAACATACTGTATATAAAAGTGATGTCAGAAAAGGAAATGGGATCAGCTCCAAAATTCTTAAGAGGGCCAAAGTTGAGCCTATTACATGCATATTTAGCTGTAAAACCCGTTCTGCTATTTAATTAATTTCTGGTTGGGAAATGTATTGCGTGGCGTCTCTCCCAAAACGTAATCCTAAATTAAGGTGACCAGATTTTAATATTTGTAAAGCGGGACACCATTGATGGGGGGGGGTTTCTAGGGGAGCAAGACGGGAGGGGTCCGTCTCTCTTATCCTGCAGCTTTGTGCACCCCTCCAAACACCCCCCCATGCGGTCTTGCCTGTTCATCGCCACAGAGCCGAAGAAGCTGGTGGCATTCGCGGCACGGGGCTTCCCCCGCCCGCTTTCCCCGGCCGCCGGGACGCCGCCATTTGCATTCTTTTGCCCTCTGCGCATGCACAAAGCGTTCTGCTTGCGCAGAGGGCAAAAGAACGCAAATGGCAGCGTCCTGGCAGCTGGGGAAAGCGGGCGGGGGAAGCCCCGCGCCACGAACGCCACCAGCTTCTTCGGCTCTGCGGCGACGAACAGGCAAGACCGCACTGGTAGGAACCCACCCCTGGGCTGCCCCTCTCACTGCCCTCCCTGGCAGGAGGAGGCAGGCGAGGCAGGAGGCAGAGGGGTGTGCAGGGCAAATTCCAATTCAAAAAGCGGGACTTTTTTGAAACACCGTGGGACGCGGGACAAATTATTAAAAAGCGGGACGTCTGGTCACCTTATCCTAAATGGAGTCAAAGAGACAGAAGGAGACCATCCCTTATATGGAGAACACACTTGGCACCAAACTGAGCAAGGGAGGCAGTTAGAAGCAGGCAAAACCAAAACCCGTCTTTATATTGTTGCCATTGTCAATAAACTGAGTTAATGTTTGATATAAAATTTCCGGTTTGGCTTTAAGGAACAAACAGGGTTAGGATACTCGATGAATCAAAGAGCTAAAAAGCAGAAGGATTGTTTTGTTTTTTAGGATGGCCAAGTTGTAGAAGTTCTCACAAAGGATTTTCAGGAGACGAAAGAGAAAGGATGCCAACGAAAAGTCTGAAAAAACAATCGAAAGCAATGTAAATATTTACTTTTAGGCGCTCCTGTGTTCTCGGTGTAAATCATTCTTGGTGGTTTTTCCGAATTGCAGCTATCCGTTGCTTCATTCCAATGAATAAACCAGCTGGGAGGGAACTAGCTTCAGAAGTCCTTTTCTGAATCTACCAAGATGAAGAGGGGACTGGAGGCTCAAACATACGATGAACGGTGGCAGCAGCGGTGGGTTGCTCCTGGTTTGGCCCGGTTCTGCGAACCGTTAGCGGCGGCGGGAGGCTCTGCCCACCCGTCCGGGATGCTTCTGCGCATGCGCAGAAGCAGCACATGTGAAACCAAGTTGCAACAGGTTTTAGAACCCACTACTGGGTGGCAGGTACTGGGCATGGCTAGTCTAGTGAAGAGAAGGACCAGGGGAGACAGGATAGAAGTCTTCCAATATTTGAGGGGCTGTCACAGAGAGGAGGGGGTCAAGCTATTTTACAAGGCACCTGAAGGCCAGACAAGGAATAATGGATGGAAACTGGTCAAGGAGAGATTCAGCCCAGAAATAAGGAGGAATTTCCTGACAGTGAGAGCAATCAACTGATGGAACAGAAGTTGCCTTCAGAAGTTGTGGGAGCTTCATCACTGGAGGCTTTCAAGAAGAGACTGGACTGCCATCCAATGGTGCAGGGTCTCCTACTTGGGTGGGGTTGGACTAGATGACCTACAAGATCCCTTCCAACTGTTATTGTATTCTATTCTGGATTTTAAGTTGCCTCTCTCAGGTTTGGCCACATAATAGCCTGCAGTTCAGATCCCCAAGTGATGGGCCCCTTTGTCTGTGAGTCTTTGTGGACATGTAGTTTCCATCAATAGACATTTTGTATAACAGTATAACAGAACAGAGTAACAGAGTTGGAAGGGACCTTGGAGGTCTTCTAGTCCAACCCCCTGCTCAGGCAGGAAGCCCTATACAATTTCAGACAAATTGCTGTCCAATCTCTTCTTAAAAATCTCCAGCATTGGAGAATTCACAGGTTCTGGAGGCAAGTTGTTCCACTGATGAATTGTTCTAACTATGGGAAGAGAGATGGGAGAGAGATTTCTGCTACCATGTGCAGGAGCCAAGTAAGATGGAGGCTTTGACCTACAATGAAATGAACCCAGCAGGTGAGCTAAATAGCATCATTTGAGCAAGTAGAGGACCAAAAATGGTAAATTTGACAAGGGGCAGGAAAAATTTGGAGGATACCACCTTCCTGGCAGGCTGGAAGAGGACAAATAAAGGACACCATTGTCCATTCCTGCCCTGTAACCATCAGCAATTTACATCTCCTCCTTCTCCTCCTCCTCTTCCTTCTCTCTTCTTCTCCTTCTCCTTCCTCTTCTCTTCCTCCTCCTCCTTCTTCTTCTCTTTCTCTTTCTCCTCCTCCTCTTTTTCTTCTCCTTCTTCTCTTTCTTTCTTCTCCTTCCTCTCCTTCCTCTCCTTCTCCTTCTCCTTCTCTTTTTCTTCTCCTTCTCTTTTTCTTCTCCTTCTTCTCTTTCTTTCTTCTCCTTCCTCTCCTTCTCCTTCTCCTTCTCCTTCTCCTTCTCCTTCTCCTTCTCCTTCTCCTTCTCCTTCTCCTTCTCCTTCTCCTTCTCCTTCTCCTTCTCCTCCTCCTCCTCCTCCTCCTCCTCCTCCTCCTCTTCTTCTTCTTCTTCTTCTTCTTCTTCTTCTTCTTCTTCTTCTTCTTCTTCTTCTTCTTCTTCTTCTTCTTCCTCCTCCTCCTCCTCCTCCTCCTCCTCCTCCTCCTCCTCCTCCTCCTCCTCCTTCCTCTTCTCCTTCTTCCCCTCATTTTTCCAAGGCTTAAGAGACATTTTGTCTTTCTCCTAATAGGGCTCGCTCCCAAGCAGCTGTTTACAATGAATTTGACATCTAGCCCCAAGCTAATCTCCCACGGAACACATTCAATAAATATTTGCAGTTGGGAGACAGAAGACCAGAATTATCATTTCAAACCCATGGAGTGACCAGCTTTGGAAGAGATAGTCTTATAGGCACAATATCTAATTTTTACTCAGGACTTGATAAGCCAATAATCAATTATCAAGGGCATTATTGCTGAATGGAAATATTTCAGAGTAATGTTGAATAAATCAATGTTGCAAAGATCAAAGGAAGGTCAAAGGACTTTAGGGAGGAAACTGGAATGGCTTGGAAAAGAAGATTGAAGGAGGTGGGTCATGACTGAAGAAAGTCACATCTCTTTTCTGTCATTCCAGAATCCAGGAACGATTTAACCTACTGAATTTTTTAATCTACCAGAAAGTTTCTGACTGAAGTGTAGAAAAAATTCGGGAAGACTAACAAAATAACAAAGTTGAAAGGGACCTTGGAGGTCTTCTAGTCCAACCCCCTGCTCATGCAGAAATTCAATAGTGAATTCGCTGTCCCCCAAAAGCTGGTAGTCCTTGACTTATGACCACAATTGAGCTGAAAATTTCTGTTGCTAAGTGAGACATTTGTTAAATGTGCTCTGCCTCATTTTATGACCTTTCTTGCCACAGTTGTTAAATGAATCACTGCAGTTGTTAATAACACGGTTGTTAAGTGAATCTGGCTTCCCCATTGACTGCGTCAGAAGATCGCAAAAAAAAGATGATGTGATCCCAGGCCTCTGCAACCGTCATAAATGTGAGTCAGTTGGCAAGCATCCAAAAGTGATCACATGACAGGATCCTGCAATGGCCGTAAGTGTGAAAAACAGTCATAAGTCACTTTTTTTCAGCGACATTGTAAGTTTGAATGGTTACTAAATAAACTGTCGTAAGAAAAAAACTACCGGTAGTTTAATTTGGATTTTTGTATCAAACATGAGGTTGAATTCAAGGGGTCCTACTAGTCTTCTCCGTGATTCTATCCCTCCACCAAGAGCCTCTCTGGGGTATTTTCATACCTAATTAATTTTTTTTCACCCACTGTAGCAGTCAGAAAACATGATGAGAACGCCTAAATTACACAACACAGACTTCATCCTAGTTTTAGCTGGGAAAGGATGAGCAACCTGGACCAAGTCAAAATGCTAGAGAATTCCTGGAAGACTGGCCCTCAGACAAATCAGCCACGAAAGGAGATAAACAAGATCTACTTACAAAAAGAGACAATTAAAATTAAAAAGAAAAAAAAACACCTCCTCACCAGCAATCAACACCTAGATAAGCAGAGATTAACATCTCTAACATCTCTAACATCTCTTAACAGGGATAAATGCCAAACCAAGAATCAGGCAACAAACAAAACCCCAATGGAGCCACTATCAACTCAGACAAACAATCAAAAATAAACAAAAGCCACAATAAAGAAGAATATTTGCTGCTCAGGGTTGACATGAGGGGTCCTTGGTGGTCTCTGAGCTGGGTGGGTTCCTTGTAGACTTTTCATTACCCAACCAGGTGACATCATCAGTGCTGGTAGGGAGTGGGGTTTGCTCTCCTTTTATATTCTAGCGGCTTGCCCTGTCAGTATTGACACGCGTTATATGACTGCCACCACTTATGACAGTAATTGCCAGGCTCAATAACAGTCGTAAGTCAAGGACTACCTGCATAAAATCTGTGATCCAGTGCTATTTCAATGATCTTGTTTGTTTAGTATCTCCCTAAGGGGGGAAAAGTTGCCTTTTCTTTTACAAATAATATGGAAACAATTTTTCTGTTAGATGCAACAAATATTCAACATTAAAAGGGAAAGCATTATAAACCC
Source organism: Diadophis punctatus similis (assembly GCA_023053685.1). NCBI lineage: Eukaryota > Metazoa > Chordata > Lepidosauria > Squamata > Dipsadidae > Diadophis > Diadophis punctatus. The sequence continues at coordinate 14,058,625 of JALIGW010000021.1, forward strand.
TCTCAAGTTGAAGACGGGTAGGGTAGGAGTGGAGTGGAGTGGAATGGAAATGGGAATGGGAATGGGAATGGGAACAGGAACAGGAACAAGAATAGAATCAAGAATAGAATGGAATGGAATGGAATGGAATGGAATGGAATGGAATGGAATGGAATGGAATAGAATAGAATAGAATAGAATAGAATAGAATAGAATAGAATAGAATAGAATAGAATAGAATAACAGAGCTGGAAGGGACCTTTGAGGTCTTCTAGTCCAACCCCTTGCTTGAGCAGGAGACCTTATGCCATTCCAGAAAATCGTTGTCCAGCTTCTTCTTAAAATTCTCCTGTGACTGAGCATTCACAACTTCTGTAGGCAAGCTGTTCCACTGATTAATTGTTCTAACTGTCAGGAAATTTCTCCTTAGTTCCAGGTTACTTCTCTCCTTGATTAGTTTCCATCTGTTGCTTCTTGTCCTGCCTTCAGGTCCTTTGGAGAATAGGTGGACCCCCCTCTTCTTTGTGGCACCCCTGATATATTGAAACACTGCTATCATGTCTCCCCTGGTCCTTCTTTTCATCAAACTAGACATACCCAATTCCAGCAACCGTTCTTTATATGCTTTAGCCTCCAGTACCCTAAGCATCTTTATTGCTCTTCTTTGCACGCTTTCTAGAGTCTCAACATTTATTTATTAGTGACATTTATATACCGCCTCACAGTGCAAGCACTCTCTAAGCGGTTTACACCAGTAAGCAATGTATATTTATATTACCCCCAACAATCTGGGTCCTCATTTTACCTACCTCGGAAGGATGGAAGGCTGAGTCAACCTTGAGCTGGTGAGATTTGAACCGCTGACCTGCGGATCAGAGTCCGCTAAAGTGGCCTGCAGTACCTGCCTCTAACCGCTGCACCACCTCGGCTCTTAAAAAAACATCTTTTTTATATCATGACAGCCAAAACTGGATGCAGTATTCTAGGTGTGGCCTTACCTTAAATGTAGGTGATTTCATTGACAGGTGCCACTGTGATCTTCTGGATTATTTTTTTTTTACTTGAGAATCTGACCTGGGATTCCTAGCACGATTCCGATTCTGGTGCTAACCAGACTCAGGTGTCTAGTTCTGAGTCCAGACAAGGTCAGACAGCTCCATAATTATTTCTTTAAATTAGTATTAGCATTTAAAAGGGAACCGGATGATTCACCTTCAGTCTTTTGAAGGTCATTTTAATCTTTCTTGAATAACGACAGAGGAGCCAATGAGGCGATTCTGCACTGAAGAAATATATGGCTTCCTTCCTTCCAGCACAACCTCATGAAAAATGGGGCTTCCAAGTCATTCCGTAGGGAACCATTACTGAAATGAAAACAAGACTTTTCCCCGTTTCCCTCTACATCATATGGAAAGAATTATAAGCCATAGACGTTGACTTAAAACATTGGCACCAACAGCGCAGATACATCAACGTTGAAATGCAACAATGCCAAAAGGGATAAACTTCTTGAGGCAGCCAAGAAGAGAGAGTTGGCAAGACATTTCTGATAGAAGCTGGTATTGTCTGGACAATTCTAGAAGGAAGAAGGTCCAGTCCGGAGAAGACGTCCCACAAGGGGGGTTCTAGCATCAAGCAGTCACGGCTGAAGCGATATAAAGCTTATTTTCATGATGGTCTCCAAATTATGTTTGTAAGAATTAGCCATAAAAGGAAACCAGGCCTCCAAAGAACACGGTGGCTGGACATCATCCAAGCTGACCCCAGCCAGAGAACAGAAAAACTCACAAGAAGCCAGTGCAAGATCGGAAGGTGTGAAGAGACCTGGCCCATAGGATCATCAAGAATTGGGCATGACTGAATGGATATCATCATCAATCATCATCACCATTATGGTTGTGTCCTCACAATGATGAAGGGTTGGTGGTGAAAATTGGCAAGAGGGACAATAGAGCACCCTGAAGCAAACCCTGCCTACACCCCTGGAACATGCCTGAGGCCTTCGCCAAGAACTCCTGAGATTTTGAGACACCCCATGGAGGCTGCTGGAAGGCATTGTTTTATGGGGCATTTTGTAAGCTACTTTGGATATACATTTGCCGCAGAGAATTTATTTTATAAATCGCTCTTTCAAAAAAAAAGGGGGGGGCTCCCGAGTTTATAGTTTTATTTGTCACCTAAACTGCATTGGATTACAAAAGGGAGGGAGGGAGGGATAGATGGAGGGAGGGAGGGAGGGAGGGAGGGAGGAAGGAAGGAAGGAAGGAAGGAAGGAAGGGAAAGGGAGAGAGGAAGGGAGGAAGGGAGGAAGGAAGGAGGGAAGGAAAAGGGAGAGAGAGAGGGAGGGAGGAAAGAAGGAAGGAAGGGAAAGGGAGAGAGGAAGGGAGGAAGGGAGGAAGGAAAAGGGAGGCAGGGGGAAGGAAGGAAGGAAAAGAGAGGGAGGGAGAAAGGAAGGAAGGGAGGGAGGAAGGAAAAGGGAGGGAGGGAGGAAAAATAGGAGAGGGAGGGAGGGAGGGAGGGAGGAAGGTATTTATTTATTTATTTATTTATTTATTTATTTATTTGTTTATTTGTTTGTTTGTTTATTTATTTATTTATTTATTTATTTATTTATTTATTTATTTATTTATTTATTTATTTATTGTTCAAATTTATATGCCGCCCAACTCCTAAGGGACTCCCTCCCAAGGGACTCCCAAGGAAGGAAGGAAGGAAGGAAGGAAGGAAGGAAGGAAGGAAGGAAGGAAGGAAGGAAGGAAGGAAGGAAGGAAGATGGGAGAGAGGGAGGGAGCTAAGCATATCTCCAAATCAGGGATCCTACAGCTTTTTAGATGGATTACCAAATGCAGGGATGTTAAATTTAGTTAATTCATGACCCACCCTGAGATCCGAGCAATGAGTATGATTTCCATACCCCTCTAAATTAGCTTTGAGGAAGTCGGTATGTGTTCCTTGTAGAGATTGGATTGATCTGATTCTGTAAAACTGTTCAGTGTCCCAGTGATCTGGGATAGTTGCTTGGAGATTGTGATAAGCATCTTGTTGCCCAACCAGACTGCAGCAAGTGATTCATCTTAAAGACATATTTATACCCAAGAGGCCATTTGCTCTGAGCCTCTCTCGAACCCATTCCTGAAGGACATATTTTCTCAGAACTTCTCAGAATTGGGCATCACATCCTTTCCTTTGCAAGCAACTAAATTTCCTCTACTTTCAGGGAACTAGTAATTGTGTGTCCCCTATATTTATTTGAGTTGCCCCTTCTCATACAATAAGAGCTGAAGTCGTTCCTTTTCGGGACACATCCTTCTCTAAGGTGGCACCAATTTTGTCCTTCACGCTGAGAAAGCTTCAAAGCTACAAGCCATCGATGAAAAACCAACCTCTATTTTATTGGACAAATGACTCATTCCTCCATTAAATATCTGCTTATTGATCGCTTTTACATCAGGCTGCTTTCTGAGAGGATAAGTGATTTATCGTACCTCTCTGCCTACTTTCTGGCTCGATCGATGAATTTAGACATTTTTTGACTTTGGTGAGGAATTGGGCCAGTCTTTCTAGGTCTTGATATGATTACCAACTGTCTATGAGATTCTCAGACATCCAAGCCATGGTTGTCCCAAAACCTCTTTCGTACTAATTTCCATCCTAAGCAGACATGCAAAATTAGAATTTGGTTATCATCTCAGGTGCTTTTTCAAAAGGCAACTGGACTTTCTTTTCCCTTGAAGATGTTTCGCTTCTAATCCAAGAAGCTTCTTCAGTTCTCCTCCAGTTCTTCTTCAGAAAACTCTAATTTTGCATGTCTGCTTAGAATGGAAATTAGAACAAAAGAGGCTAGCATTCCCCAACTGTGATCATATTCTGCCTTCATCCACATTGCCATGACCTAGCAAGCATGCAAGCCCAGATCTCATGAACAGAGCATGAAAGCAGGACAAGAAAACATGCATGGAAACGAATCAAGGAGAAAACCAACCTAGAAATAAGGAGAAATTTATTGACAGTAAGAACAATCAGTCAGTGGAACGGCTTGCCTCCAGAAGTTGTAAATGCTGCAACACTGGAAGTTTTTAAGAAGAGATTGGACAATCATTTGTCTGAAGTGGCATAGGGTTTCCTGCCTAAGCAGGGGGTTGGACTAGAAGACCTCCAAGGTCCCTTCCAACTCTGTTATTCTGTCAGTGGCGGATGAGATTCAGCCTGCTTTAATCTAGCTGTTGAAATTCCTTTAAGGAAACTTGGAGATTTCTACCTATATCCAGCAAGGGTATTCCTCTTAGCCAACACATTTATTTCAAATAATTTTATATAAAATTGATAACTGAAGATGACGCTGGATGTTTTACAACAAGAAGGGCCGTAAGGAAACCGTATAATAAAGAGGAATGATAGATGTTTGCAAAAAAAAAAACCCAAGCCCAGATAACTCATTAGCGAATCCTGGAGGATTATGGCCACCTCATGTTGTAATGAGGTCAGTATAGGATCCATAGGGTGTGCTCTTTTGGAAGGCTAGCTCAGCAGCAGAGGCGGCCAGTGGGTGAAATGTGTATCTTTGTTGCCTTAGGGAATATAAATATGGAATTGCTTTGCATATCCTTTCTGCTGAACAGTGATTATTTCAGTTGGGAGTTATTGATTTCATGACTCACTTGTAATAAACTGTCAAATGAATCGTGACTGTGTGTGAAAGAATGACATTTGGTTATGCAGAAAGACGGATGTTCTCTCTCGGTCTAACCATCTTATAATACCTTGGTGGTGTTTATTTATTATAAGGGTTGGCTGCCCAGTCAACCAGTTGTTCAAACTGGTTCTGGCATGTTTGTCCACCGATGGTATAGACCAGGGGTGGCCAAACTATGGTTCTTTGAGGACCTGTGGACTTCAACTCCCAGAATTCCTGAGCCAGCCATGCATGGCCAGCCATGCCAGTCACAGGTCCTTAAAGAACCATAGTTTGGCCACCCCTGGTATAGACAGATGTTGTTTGATGGGGTTAAAGGTCCCGTGGTAGGATGTCAGCTGTTCCAACTAAAGCTGCCTTTTGCAATTGACGGATGGGGATTTTGTCAATGCCAATGGTGCTATTATTATTATGGCTGGCTGCATAGTCGGCCAGATATTCAAACTAGGTTTGGCATGTATGTCCACCTATTGTACAGAAAGATGTCTGATAGTGTTAAAAGTACCATCGTAGGAAGTCAGCGGTTCCAAGTAAAGCTGCCTTTTGCAATTGATGGATGGGGATTTTGTCAATGCCGATGTTGTTGTTGTTATGATTATTATGGCTTGCTGCACAACCAATGGAAAAGCTTGCCTTCAGAAGTTGTGGAAGCTTCATCACTGGAGGCTTTCAAGAAGAGACTGGACTGCCATCTGTGAGAAATGATGTAGGGTCTCCTGCTTGGGCTGGGGGATGGACTAAATGACCTACAAGGTCCCTTCCAACTCTGTTAAATCTGTTAAACATGTTCAGACTGGGTTTGGCATTTTTATCCGCTTATGAAGTCCTTCCCAAGGGCTTAGGACAGGTAAATGTCTATTTATTTATTTTTATTTTATTTATTAAACTTCTATGCCGCCTGTCTCACCAAGGTGACTCTATTGTTTGATGGTGTGAAATCATTATTTACTTATTATGTTCATGTTTATTATTTATTATAACTTGTTGTTAGTTTATTAGTCGTGTTTTGAGTGTTTATCACCATTCTGTGTTTTCGGTTTAACAATGGTGAACTGCCAGAAAGGAACAATGATGGGATGAGATCTTTTGATTCAAGCAGGACTTGAATTCAGTTCTCTTTCCCGATGGAGTGAAACTGAGACCCAAAGAAGTTTCAAAGTTAGCTGAAGGAAAACCCTTGGGATAGAACTTTTCTGAACATGGGACACCATGCAGAAGATGATGTACAACTTGTTCCCTGCTGTACTTTTCCTAAATTAAGACACAATTGTTGAGAAAACTCTGTAAAGATATTCAACCAATGGACTTACAAACCACCTGGCTCCCCGTTTCTAATCTTTCTTTTCCCAAAACTTAACATTTGTTTCTAAGATGCCAGGAATCTGTTTATGCGAGAAGCTCTCGCCGCAATCTGCAGGCAAACTTCTTACAGGCTTTTAAAGATTTACAGCAGCTGTTTTTGTACTTTATTTTAGACTGGTGCTTTTTATGTTATTTGTCGTAGTCTTTTTTAAATTTTTTGTGTAAATATTCTCTGCCATAAAGGCACGCCTGGGGTCTCTTGGGCAGAAAACCAGACTGTAGCAATGCCTTCCACTTGTCAATGGCCAACCTCTGTAGAAAAAGCGAGATCAGCCATAGCTTGAAAATGCTTAAAGGTAGAATGAAGAAAGGTTTTGGTTCCAGGTAAGATTCAGTGGAGGCACGGATGATATCACAATAGGCAATGAATTCACCCAACTGGCAGTGACCAGACACACCTACAGCTTGCTGTTCTTACCTACAGATCTTTTGTGTCTTTGATAAAGGAGAATATTTGTAGTTCAGGGTTGAAATGAGGGGTCCTTGAGCAAAACCCATTCCTTACTAGCACTGATGATGTCACCTAGTTGAGTAATGAAATGTCTGCAAGGAAACAACCAAGGTCAGAAAGCACCAAGAACCCCACCCCTTTCAAGCACTGATGATGTTACCCAGTTGGGTCATGAAACGTCTGCAAGGAAACAAGCAAGCTCAGAGAGCACCAAGGACCCCACAGCCCTCCTCCTCTGCAAACCCCACTCCCTAACACTGATGATGTTACCAAGTTTGATAATGAAACGTCTGCAAGAAAACAACCAAGCTCAGAGAGCACCAAGGACCCCACAGTTCTCCTCCTCCTCTCTGCAAACCACATTCCCTTCTAGCACTGATGATATTACCCAGTTGGGTAATGAAACGTCTGCAAAAAAAACCAAGCAAGCTCAGAGAGCACCAAGGACCCCTAATTTGTTATCTTCGCGAATAGATTGGAATGAGTTGACAGAAGTGTGTAGTTGCAAATAATGGATGAATTAGGCATAGACGTCGTGCTATTAGCACCTCACAAATATAAAAGCCAGAATAGTTACAGAGCTACCATCTTCAGGATATTGAAAGCAGCAGAAAGGGCTAATTTTTTTTCCTGCCGTTCTTAGCCTCAGTAGTCTCCCCCTTCCCCGAAGTCTGCTGGGTTTTTTTAATGGCCCCCAGTAACAAGACGATTGGCTTGGCGTGTCCTCTAGTCTTAATTGTTTATATACACAACACACTGACGATGCAGCGCTGGAGTCCATGACTCTCCTGGCTTCATAAATTTATGGAAAGTCAAAATGTCCTGGAGTTCAGCTTGACCCCCTGGCGACCACTTCCATGCAGTTTTTCTGGCAGGATTACAAAATTTGATTGCTTTTGCCTTTTTTAGGCTATTTTATCTTCAATGTCCCAAGATGGTTTTTTTTTAAATTTATATTGTCCAAATCAAGCCTTCAGTTTTGCATCCCTTCCAAGCACAAGCCAGACCCAACCCTGCTTAGCTTGCAAAATCAGCATCTGTGTCACCCGCTGAGGCAATTACCTTTGCTACTAAATATTTACTCTTCCCCAAGTCCCAATTTGAAGACGGAGTCTTGTCTTACTGCCACAGGCCTCGAAAGAGTTCAGGTAGTCCTCGGCTTATGGGACCAAAAATAAGCCCAAAACTTCCACTGCTAAGCAAGGTAGTTCGGTGAGTTTTGCCCCATTTTACAGCCTTCCTTGCCACAGTTGTTAAGTGAATCACTACCGTTGTTAAGTTAGCAAAACAGCTGTTAAGTGAGTCTGATTTCCCCATTGACTTTGCTCATCAGGTCGCAAAAGGGGATCAGTTGACCTCAGGACACTGCAACCGTCATAAATACGAGTCAGTTGCCAAGCGCCCAAATTTTGATCACCTGACCATGGATATGCAAAAAACAGTAACATCACTTTTTTGCTGCTGTTAACTTTGAACCGTCACTAAATGAACGATTGTCAATCAAACAACTACCTGTATATATTAGCTCACACATGCGTTGCTAAAACTTTTATCCTTCCATATTCCTCACTTTTTCTTGGTTTCATTCGTAACTTCTTTGAGGACACCACACATGGTAAGATTGGAGAACGAAGGCTGGTGGCGTCACCATGGCTGGAACGGTTTAGCCTCTAAGGAGATATCACAATAGACTTTAGAAACCAGAACCGATGCTGGACCGCTGGAGAAATTGATCTTCGAAGTCCTTGGCAGGAGCCACCCGTGAGCTTCACACGGGTCTTAATTCTGAGGTTTTGAAACTGTTGGGAGAAATAGCCATCTGGGTTCAGTTCCAAGCCAGGAGAGACACTGGAAACATGGAGGCTGATTGGAAAGATGGTTTAATGATGAAGCAGAACCACATGGGTGATTCTGGGCAGCTGACCACATGGAGTTGAGAGTGGGGGGCTTTTATACCTTCTCTTGGGCTTTGCACTTGAGCTTCCTGTTCCTGGGCAAGAACATGTCTTCTATTGGCTGTTGTAGGGGTCATAGCTGGCTCTATAGGCAAAGTACAAATCCTAGCTGTTTGTCTGAGCTAAGTTTGGTTGAAGTTTGGACTGCTGATGCAATGAAGGGGCATTGGGCAAGTCGTATTGTGGCTGATGGCTAACCCTACCTTTGTTCAGACCTTGTTGCAGGGAATTTGCTTATGAATAGAGCTACCTAGATACTTGGCTTCTTTCAATAAGCTCTTTATCTCTTAAGTGCTGACATCTGGCTATTAAGGACTATTAAGAAAGGTGGGGGCTGCTTTCTCCCTCTTAAAAAAACATATTTCTCATCCAGGGAAATATTCTGCCTTTTAAAATATTTCTCAAAATATTTCATTCTTCTAGGAGAGGGTTGCTAACTTTCTACAAAACCACGATCAGTTCTAGCTAGGCTGGGCTCCAAAAGTTGGATGAAGTTAGTTGGGTGAAATTAGGAGAAAAGACATCATTAGCATCTTGGCGGTTACGTTTCCATGAGCTCCGAGGTTTCTACTACATGCAGCCTGGAAATGTTTACTCTCTTAAGAGAATTCTTTGTTCTTGCTGCCAATTCCCATGTTTGCGAAGCGTTCCTACCTCCGTCTCTTAGGAGGCCGAGAGCTTCGGTTATATCCTTAGCATCCTTTTTGAGCCCACTTTTGAATAGCTATAGAGGTGAAAGTAGGCAGTTAAACTCAAGAAAATTTAAAATATCAAAGCAGAAGGGAACGGGCAATTTTATTTTTTTAAAACCTCAGCTTCTAAACTCAATAGCTCATAATGACGATAATGACAATCTCGCAGGTCAGAACAGCCTAGAAAGCTGAAGGAGGAAAGATATGAAGGCATTGTCTCTCATCTTCAGCGATTTAGGTTATATCCTTTTTTTAAAAAAAATGTTGATTTTTTTAAAAAAATCTGCCTCATTTTCTTTGACTGGACTTAAGTTGTGGATGCTGCAGTAACTTACTGAGTAGTAATTTACCAAATAAAACTCTGGGGTTTGAATTCGCTTCTCACATTAAACCCTTTTTCTGAAATCAATGCTTACAACAATGAATTTTCTACAGTTGCGCTTTGTAACTAACTAAAAGTGCCAATGTGTAAACCGCACATAAATGGTATGGGTTACCACCGCCTCCTTGTTTGCAGAATTAGTCAACAGCAAACAGGAATTGTCAAAATACTGGCAAGCATGAGATTGCCTGTCCTTTACACCCAGGTATTGCAAATAATTTTCACAATTCGTGTCCTAGAATATTGTGTTTGCAACCATCTCAATCAAGCCTTTGTCCACTTCTAATTTCTTTACCTTTTTAAATTTCTTGTCGGAAGGAATGAACAATATTTGTGTGGGTGGAGTTGAACTTCGTGTTTTAAAACGTATGTCCCCAAAATCACACACACACACACACAAACACTGAGATTTCACTCTTCTGTCATATATTTCTGTCATGTTGAAAGAAAAAGGCACAACTCAAGAATCTTTATTCATGCTATGGATATAGAGAACAAAAGTTTCATTTCTAAGGGCGTTATTCCTGCAATATTTCACTGTAATTAAAGGTATCAGGAAAGCTTTTTCTATAAATTACTGGCCAGCTACGCATTCAAATTAGGTGTCTTGTTTGAATTAAGCCGTGATCCATCTAATAATACCACCTGTTCTTAAGACAGCCGGAGAGTCCAACCTTGGCAACTTTAAGACTTGTGGACTTCAATTCCCAGAGTTCTTCAGCCAGCAAAGCTAGGAGTTGAAGTCCACAAGTCAAAGTTGCCAAGGTTGGAGACACCTGTCCTAAGATATTGAAAGGTGTAACGATGTATTGATTCTTCTTAGCTGTTAAAAAATATGAAGTGACTCATATGTTTTCCATAAATGTGTTGATCCTTTTTCAAAGTTCTCTGAACTCATTGTCCTATAGCTCCCTGGAGAACATATCAAGATGTTGTCCTCCACCTCACCCTTACTACTACTGATAGCCTGGAAGGAAAATCCCAGGAGAGAATTTGCATCTTTTCAGCAACATCCGGAGGTGTATGCAAACTACTGCCAAGAGCGGAGAACTGTTTTAATTAATCTTGGCAAAAACAAGCGCGAGAGTTATCAAACATTTCTCTACCCTGAAGGCTGATTAATTTTCAGGTAGAGGTTGTTGACTCTTTTGCCAGACAAATGTAAAAACAGCGATGCTTTCTCCGATTATATTTTGGGGTTTTAAAAATAATTTTTAGTGCTGCTCTTCTCTATAAGAAACAGCAGTTTCTGTAAGTGTTTGAAGAGGTAACGGGCGAGTCAGTTTGGTTTAGAGATTAAGGCACCAAGATAGAAAGCAGGAGACTGTGAGTTCAAGTCCTGCCGTAACTTTGGGCCAATCACGAGACAATGAGTTCTAGTCCCACTAGAGGTGGGTTCCTCCCAGTTCAGACCGGTTCTATAGAACTGGTAGTAACTTGGCGGCCTGGGTCGCTGCAGCTGATTCTCTCAGCGGTACCATCTTGTTTTTGCTTCTGTGCATGCACAGCTTTTTTTATAGTACTGCGCATGTGCAGAGGTTATTTCCAGGAAGTGATGCGCGTGCGCGCAAAATGTGCACTTCCGTCGCGATGCGAACCGGTGGGGAAGGTAAGTAGAACCCACCCGAGTCCCACCTTAGGCACGAAAGCTGGCCTGGTGGCTTTGAACCAATCACTCTCTTTTCAGCCTGACCCACCTCACAGGGTCGTTGTGAGGAAAATAGGAAGAAGGTGAATTGGATGTGTTCACTGCCTGGATTTTTTTTGGAAAAATAATAAAGGCGGAATGCAAATAAATAAAAAACAACTGATGTAATAGTTTGTGTTATTTATTTATATCCCACCTTTGTTATTTTTATAATTCAAGGCAGTGAACATACCTAATACTCCTTCCTCCTCATATTTTCCACACAAAAACCCTGTGAGATAGGTTTGGCTGAGAGAAGCCAGCTTTCTTGTCTAAAGTGGGACTAGAATTCACGGTCTCCTGGTTTCTAGGCCATCCCTTTAACCACAAACAAATCGTTCTATGGTCCACTAATCCTTCACAACATCAGTCATCAAAGGCAATTCAGACTGGTGTTATATTTCGTCTCAGCAAAATACCACAAGTACATTTTTTCTAGGCAGAACTAGAATTCACAGCCTCCTGGTTTCTAAGGCCAGCACCTTAACCACAACCAAATTGTTCTACGGTTCATTAATCCTTCACAACATCCAAAGATAGAAGGCAATTTTGACCAGTGTTATATTTCTTCTCAGCAAAATACCATTAGTACATATTCTCATTTTTAGGGTTCGATATTTTACCCTAAAAATGTAACAAGATCTTATACTATATTTGTTACCATCTTCCCTCCCCCCCTCCCACTTCTTCTTCTCTCAAAAATCTGTTAAGGAGTAAATGATGAAATAATTCTACAGAGCTTTTGATAGCACTGGAAGCTGATTATTATTTTTTTACACTCCATGCCTTTTTACCAGAAAATCAAAGCTAGCAGTATTTCCCACAAGCAATTGTAATCCCATGCTTGTCTCATGTCTCTTCAGTTTTGAGGAATTCCAAGCCAGCATTTATTTGTGTCCATCTCATAAAAATCAATCATAAATTAACCTCTGACTGCAGAAGCCAATGCCATTACGAGTAACAGAATAAATAATCTTTTTTTCCTGGCCACAAGAGACCATAGCAAGGACTTTATCCGGGTTCCTGATTCAATGACAAACTGCAATTGAATAATTTATTTTTCCCAGGAAACAGGAATCACACAGCCATCCTACTAACACTAACACCATAAAAACCCAAGTGGCCTGCTTCCAGGGTATAAGTATTATCTAATAATAATAATAATAATAATAATAATAATAATAATAATAATAATAATAATAATAATAATAATAATAATAACAACAACAACAACAACAACAACAACAGAGTTGGAAGGGACCTTGGAGGTCTTCTAGTCCAACCCCCTGCTTACACAGGAAACCCTACACTACTATAACTTAAATGGTTATCCAACATCTTCTTAAAAACGTCTAGTGTTGGAGCATTCACAAGTTCTAGATTTAGGTCAATAAATATATTGAATATGATTGACGTACAGAACTAGCAAAATTTATCTTTATTCCACCCTATCCTGTCCTGAGGAAAAATATCTAATAGCTAAAAAAAAAGTGCAAATATAAAATTTAACATCAGAGTTGGAAGATGCAGAATAAACACATATTTGTCTTGGCTGCAGTCACACCAGAGCAAATCCTATTAGGAAACTGTATGTATCTGAAATAAGATTGGAAAAGTGGGGTGTGCTTGGGGGGGAATTACCACAATTGCTGTAATTACTAAAGTCGGAGTTAAGATTTACACAGGAAATATTTTAATTTCAGCTGGTTCTGTCCTGTATCCCTGCAAATTGCCTCCCCCCCACTTTCGAAGTGTGTGGTTTGAGAATAGCAACTAAGTCTTATATGAAGAACTCTTGAAGCAGGATGATAAATTTAGCGGAAAGAAGAAGGAAAAAAAAACACACAACTTACGGGACTGTTCAAATCCTCACAGGAAGCTCCATGGAAGATAATCAAGACTGCAGTAATTATTTTCAGCCATTGGTTTAGGATACAGGAAGTCCAAGGATGGAGTTTTGTTCAACTATATTTCTAAACAGTAGGGACAGTCATAGAGTAGAACCAAAGTCCCAGAGAGGCAACTGGATTTTTCACTGGACTAAAAGCCAGATGAGGTAGCGATTAAAACACTGGCCAAAAAAAATGGAGGACTTCCTGCTTTAGGCATTAAAGACACCTGAGTGACCTTGGGCCAGTCACTCTCTCTCAGTCCCAGGAAGGAGGCAATGGCAAACCACTTCAGAAATCTAGTTTCCATTTTCTGAAAAATTGTTTCCAGGAGTCAAGATGAAGGCACACACACACACACACACAAATTATTGGACAGTCATCTTATAAAGACCCAAGTAGAACCAAGGAGAAATTTCCTGAAAATTAGAATAATTAAATCAGTGGAACGACCAGCCTCCAGAAGTTGTGGGTGCTCAGTCACTGGAGGTTTTTAAGAGATTGGACAGCCATTTGTCTGAAATAGTACAGGGTCTCCTGCTTTGAGCAAGGGGTTGGACTAGCCAGAGGTCTCCAACCTTGGCAACTTTATGAGGTGTGGACTTCAACTCCCAGAATTCCTCAGCCAGCCATGCTTAAAGCCATGCTGGCTGAGGAATTCTGGGAGTTGAAGTCCACACCTCATAAAGTTGCCAAAGTTGGAGACCTCTGTGACGACCTCCAAGGTCCCTTCCAAGTCTGATGTTCTATGTTCTAAGTCCCTTCTGACTATAGAATCCCGCAATTCTTGGCGATCCTAAACACATTTGTGATTTGTGAGGTCCTGTACCATTTCTCCGATACTATATGTTGACAATTTCCTATTGCACAAAAAGATCGGTAAGGTGAATGGCTCATATTTTCAAGGGGGGGGGGGGGAAACGGCGAACAGAAGCCAGCTGTGTTTCTGAGAAGAGCTCCTGTAACGTCTGGTAAACAATTTGGAGCTGCAAATCAGGGAGAAGGAAGTTTGCACATCGCACGGAGCCACAAGTTTGTTTAGTGACAAGCAAAACAATGAGCATCTGTAGGCTGGACTTGACCGGTAAGGTTTCTGAATCATCACTAATCTAGTTAACTAAGCTTCACGTCCCTTTGTCTGCTGGGAAGAGTATGGAAGGAAGCCATCAGGCAGCTGAACTTCTAAAAGGGCATTCATGGTTTTTTATTCCAGTAAAAGTCAAATTCCCAGGTTTACATCTCTAACCGTGACTAACCAGGGACAGAACACAAACCATGCTTGCATGTAAACGTGTTAACGGCTCAGCCATATTGTCTTCCTCTGTGTAACCAAGTCTCTCTCATAATTTCTCTAGGGTGCCATATAAAGAGTTACTGGTACCCCCATCTTGCAGGGGTTCGTGAAGGATAAAACAAACACATACACAAAAGCATTTTGAGTAACACTCAGCATTACCTGAAGTCCAATCAATTTAATGTGGCCTGAATGATGCCTTCAGAATGCTACAACTCTACTTCCCATTTGAAGCATAGACACTGTTAACGTTTCGCCAGATTCAGTTTAAAAAGGCTCGTTATTATAACGATTATCGCCGCTTTGGTTTTGCATCACCTCTTTTGAAGGACCAAACTGCCGTTTCTACCCCTTGTAAAAGCAGAGGTTAGACAAAGCCGGATTTCCATCTTTCCCCCGAAGGCTGAAATCACAAGTTTGCATTTCTTTGGCAGAAGTCATTTTGCGGTAGGAATACAATTTTAATATTTTGCTGTTGAAACGCTCTCACCACCTTTTTTTTTTTTAAACTAGGTTTTGCAAAACCAAAAGCCCTGGTTGAATCTGGCTTTTGACTGACCTGATGGAAGGCAAGAGTCCTCCTCAGATCACAGCTTCTATATCAACATCGTCTTCTTTTAACGACCCCATAATCCCTTGCGGGGTGGAGTCTGGGCAATTGAAAGGAGCCGAGTGTTTACTGGCCGGATGCCCTTCCTGTCGCCAATGCGGAGTTTTGTTCAGCAGATATATTCTCATGGTGCCCGGAGAAGAGAAATATCTGCCTCTTACCTGGGATCGAACTCACAGCTTCTATATCAACATGGTATGCTTTATTGGAAGTTGACAAGTGCAATCGTTAAATATAGTGGTATTTTTACCATTTTCCTCCCAATTCATCGCCCAGAACATGCACAAGAACATATGCATCTTATTACACAGATCGTATACCCCACTCCAAAATGTGAGGAATTAATTTTTTAAGATTTTTGCTTTGGTGAATTCATCCCTGCCCCTCCCCCCACCTGCAGCCCACATCAACAGGAACTGCAAAGGATAAGAGTTTGACTTCAATATATATTCATTTCCCAAGGCAACTGACATAAGCAGCACCAGCTGATTCCCGAAAAGAGCTGTATAGGTGCAAAATTGAATCCATGTAGCGTCAAAAAATAAAATAAAATAAACTTTAAAAAAAAACACACCAAAACCAAAGAAAAAAAATCGCTATCCAAACTGATTCAGTTCATTCTTTTTAAATTCACTCTGTACAACTGAATGGAGTAGTTACAGTTCCTATTTTACAAAGAAATTGTACACTAAATACACAAATATACATTAAGCAAACAAACCTTCATCAGACCCATCCTATGTCACAGCATTTTTATCTACCGGTTCCTCTCCTAGCAAATAGGTGATTTTTTTAATTTTATTTTTATTTTTTCGCACCTTCCTTGGCTACAGAAAATGAGTGCACATCTGCTATTTTTTTTTAAGACTGCAGGCACCAAAAGCCCCTTCCCTCTTTTTTTTTTTACTGTCCCTCAGTTTCCCCAAAGTTCATTCCCCCCCCTGTGTCTTATTCCTTTGGCTTCCTGATGGTAAGCTAGAGAAGGGGTCTTCATCCCCACCACCCCAGCCAAATTCTTCACATTGCCAGGCCTAACAGCGCTTGCATTCATCACGGCATTACACGGAAGGAAGATCGTTAAGGAAAAATTAAGCTTCAGGCACACGAAAACTCGTACTTTTTTTTTCTTTTAGCAGCCGCTGCAGAAGCTGCTCAAATCGCCCAGTGCATTTGTGCTAATTCCCTGAATGGTGGCGAGACCCTCCCTCCCACGCCCAACTTAAAAAAAAATGTAAAAGAAAATTTTCAACCCCCTCCTGCTCCCCTCCCACTTTGAACGGCCTTAATACTGGAAAGGAAACCAATGTTTTGCAACTAGGAGTTGAGGGGGAAAGGGAGGGCCAGAAGAGTCTTCATAATTTGGTGAGGGGGTGGGAGACAGCATGCAGAGACTGCTGGATTCCTGCAGTCCAGCCTCTCCCGCAGAATCCAGAGTGCCGAAATCTCAAGAGGTGCTGGACTGACTAGGCCGAAGGTCCCGAGTTTTGTGGTGCAGCTTGGGAAGGTTGCAGGTTCGTCCCCTGCGCTTGCGAAGACGCGGCCGGCGAATTGCTGGTCTGCAATTGCGTCTGGAACTGAGCCAGCTGCTCTGGACTGGCCAAGGTTTTCAACAGGTTGTTCTCTTGTTCCAGCTGGTTGTTTTTCTCAATGAGTTCTTTGATCTGCTCTTTCAGGACTTCGACTTCCTCTCGCACCGCGTACATCAAGTGGCTCTTCACCAGATCCTGAAAAACAGAAGCAGAAGCCACACACACTCCAAAAAAGTTTCATCAACAACGGCAGAGACTTCTCCAACGGCCTGTCGGAAGGCCTGTGAAGACTGGGGAGGGTCTCCCTCCAAAGAGTCCCTCTGCTGAATCCCACCCTCCTTGTGGTTTACCCATCCCACACTTCCGTCTGCGCAGAGGAGGGGGATCCTTGGTGCTCTTTGAGCTTGGCGGTTTTCTTGCAGACATTTCATGACCTATCTAGGAAACATCATCAGTGCATTGATAATGGGTTAGGTTAGGCACTGATGGTGGTCATGAAACGTCCGCAAGGAAATCACCAAGCTCAGAGAATACCAAGGACCCCTCATTTCAACCCTGAGCTGCAAATATTCTCCTTTATTGGTGTCTACACAAAAGCCGCTTGAAGTGGCTTGCAAGAAATGAAAATACACAGAAAAATATAACAGACAGCTATAAAGGACCCAGATTCGTCACCATCCCTTTAACCTTAGCCCAAAAACTCATTCTCGTTTTAAAAACTTTCCCCTCGAATTCTTATTTTAAAACCTTTTTGTTTGCAAAACTCAGGGCAACTGATTCGGTCAGAGAATACCAACTGCAGCCCTTGTGGGAAGATGATGGACACTGGGAATGTTCTTAGCGTATCCAATTTAACAGGAGACACCCCAAACCTGTTACCCATTTACATGATCCCAAGTGTTGAATGGAGGTTTTGGCTTGCAACACAACACACACCTTCAAGGGTTGGGTTGGGTTCTAAATTCTAAATTTCCCTTCCGCTGCAGGTTAATGCAAAGTTGTCCCGACATGGGCACTCTGCTAGGGGGGGCTTCCCTCTTCATTCTTTTGTGGGCTCCTTGGTACTCTCTGAGCTTCCTTGTTTTCTTGCAGAGGTTTCATTCCCCTAACTAGGTAACACCATCATACTCTCTTTCTCCCAATTATGAAGCAGAAGGGATCCTGGATCATGGTGGTAGGTGATTTTTTTTCCCCCAGGCAGAATTGGGTGGGATGGAAGGAACGGAAGCGGTCCTCCATGCTGACCCAGTTTCTTGGGAATTACATTAATTCCCAGAACAGGGATCCTGTTTTTGGCAATGGGGCTACAAGGCAGAAGTCTCCAGCCAAAACAATGGCTGGCTTGAGTGTCATTTTTGGCCTGTTCTTCTGGAGCAAAGCAATGCGGCTCACCGGGAAGATGTAGCCGTATTTAGGATCAGACAAGGGATGCAACGGACAGAGCCTGAAATTCTCCATTGTTGCATCATCGTTTCATCCTCCCGGGCTGAAAGCATCACAGATGCTGCTCCGGCTTTATGATGGTGGCGGCTTGAGAGAGGGGGGAGCCTTTCCTAGCCTTTGGGGGGGGGGCTCTGGGCCCAGATCACCTCGCCTGCCCCTCTCCAGGATCGGGGTGCCCCCCCCTAATGCCTGCCTCCTGGGCTGCAGCTCATTCTGTCTGGTGGAAGGAAGGAGGGGAGGGAGGGGGGGAATAAGGTTGCTTGCCGCATTTCCCTCCCCACCATCCCCTATGACGTCAACCCGGGCGAGGAAGACCGCCTCCCTAGCTGATCCTTCGGCCAATCAGCGGGGCCGCCCTATTTATAGCGGGGAGGGGGGGTTATACTTCAAGTTTGCCTAGCAACAGAGGCGAGAGGAGGAGGAGGTTCCCGGGAGATGGGCTCCTTGCAGCATTCCAGCAACAAAAGCGCACAGTGGAAATTGGAGGGGGGAGACCAGATGATAATTAATAATAATAATAATAATAATAATAATAATAATAATAATAATAATAACAACAACAACAACAGCAACAACAACAACGGGGAGACCAATCAATCAATCAATCTGCAGATCAAAGGGGTGCCCTCCTCCTCTTCTTCCTCCCCCCCACCCCGGAATTAGGCTTTCTCTTCTCTCCCCCCTCTCCAATGATCCTCCCCGCTGACCCCCACCTGCTTTGGGGCTGATGCAAAAGAGCCCCCCCAGCGACCCCGGCCCATCGCAAAAAGGGCGGAGGGAGCGCGCACCGCCGGCTCTGCAGCGCGACGGAAGGGAGAGGCGCCCACCGACCCATCCTCCTGCGGCTCCCCGGGCCCCCATACGTACCATGGCTTGCTCGATTTTGTTGTCGATGGCGACCACGCTGGCCCCGGAGGAGCTGCAAGACACAAACGGGGAAGGAGAGGAGGAGGAAGAAGAAGAAGCCGACGTTAGCAGCAGCCGAGGGTCTGCAAGCCCCCTCCTCCGGCTTCCCTCCGCTTTCTGCCGGAGCTGTCAGGCTCCGTCCAGCCTGCCGGGGACAATACAAAGAGCCAGGCAGGGCAGGGCGAGGCGAGGGCTTTACCTACTGTCGAGGCTGAGCGCGGCGCTGTCGGTGCCCAGCAAGGAGGAGAGGAAGGAAATGGAGAAGTGCCGCAGCTGGTAGACGCCGAGATCCATCGCCCCCGGCCGGCTACAGCAGGGGCCGGGATGCGGAGCCCCGCGGGGGAAGGAGCGCGCCGATGCTGCGCCAAAGCGGCCGCTCGCTCGCTCGCTCGCTCGCTCGGCTGCCTGCCTGCCCCCCTCCGCGCCCGGCGCTTCCCCGGCTGCCCGGCGCTTGGCTCTGGCTTGCTCTCTCGCCCAATGCAGGCAAGGGAGGCGCGGCGCTCATTGGCTGGCCCGGCCCTTAGGACACGCCTCTGGGGCCCGCCCCCGCCGCGCCCCCCACCCCCGCGCCCCCGCCCCGCCTGAGCCCTTCGCTGCCAGCCCCGCAGCCCAGAGCGCTGCCCGGGAAAGCGCTGCGCGAAAGGGATCCGATCTCTTCTGCCTTCCACTCCCCCCCCTCCTCCCCTAAAAACAACGGCAGATCAAACCTTCAAGGGAGCCAGGGAGGGAGGGAGAGCTCCGCCCCCGCCAGTCCCAGAAGGGGCATCTTCCAAAGTAGCCTCTCCCACCCCTCTTTCAGTTCCGCTCCGGAGCCATGAGCGACGGGGAATTCTTCACGCGGGCAAAGGAAAGCGAAAGGACGCGCAGGAGCTCGGCGGCGCGGACAAAAATGGGGAGGAGGGAGCTTCTTCTCCCGCCTCTCCCCCCCCCCCCCTTTCCAATGCAGGCTGCATTGCACTAACTGCTGCTTGCTTAAGCCGCTCCAAGGGCGCCCTCTAATGGCCTCTGGAGGAAAGGCAGAAGCAGCCTCGCAGCGCCCACCCACCCCCAAAGCCTCGGGGAGAGCGTTGGGGTGGGGGCTGTCTTGGAGGGGCTCTACTGGAAAGGCTGGGGGGCTCTTTAGGACAGAGAGATGCTTAGAAATGGGGCTTTGGTTCTTACTACCTCCTCAACTTACTACCTCAACAACGGAGCCTAAAATTTCCCATTGCTAAGCGAGGCAGTTTGTTGATCGAGTTTGGTCCCAGTTTGTAGCCATTCTTGCCACGGCCGTTAAGTGAGTCGCTGCAGCGGTGGGAGGTGGGAAAGACGTTTAAGTGAATTGAGTTTCCCCCACTGTCTTTGCTTATCAGAAGTCCACAAAGCAAGATCAGATAAATTACATGCCAGTTGCCAAGCAACCGGATTTCGATCCCGTGACCACAGGGATGCTGCAAACGTTGTAAGTGTGGAAACGGCCATAAGTCACTTTTTCCAGGACTGTTTTTCACACTTACGACCGCTGCAGCACCCCTGTGATGAAAATCCAGAGCCTTGGCAACTGGCATGTACTTGTGACGGTTGCAGCGTCCTGGGATCACGTGATCCCCTTTTGCGACTTTCTGACAAGCAAAGTCAATGGAGGAAGCCCGATTCACTCAATGACTGTGTCACTAACTTAACAACTGCAGTGATTCACTTAACAACCGTGGCCAGAAAGGTTGTAAAATTGGAACACAACTCACTTCACAACTCTCTCACTTAGCAATAGAAATTCTGGGCTGAATTATGCGGTTATAAAGTCAGGACTATCTGTGCTGATTTCATTTCTCTTTCCTTGCTCCAAAAACATTTCCCCCCTCCCTTCAAAATGAAAATGCCCGTCTTATCTAATCATCAGGTATTTCCTTCGCTCAGGCCAGCTTTCACTATTAAAAAAAAAAGCAAATTTTCCCTAGGAAAATAAATAGCAAGTGCATTTCAAATGTTAATGGTTCAAAGCGGTGTTACAGTTTCAAACTGTTTCATTCGGGCCTTGGTTTAATGCCAGGATCATTCAAAACAACTTAAGAATGAGGTTCCCAGGCAGGAAAATCTCCTTTTTGGAGGGTGAAGAATTCCAACATGGAATTGTATTAAATCTATTAAATTGTATTAAATCTATTAAATTGTATTAAATCTATTAAATTGTAAGGACACAAAATTCTAAAGTGGAACTCTTAAGCCTCAAAACTCGCGTCAATTTTTGCCATGAGTGGCTTTTTACATAATTTGTTTTTGTTTGTAGCTGCCTAGCTATGACACAGTTCAGTGTTAGGAGAAACCCACAAGAAAACAACAAACTTTGCTGTCACTTCCCCTTTTCCCTACAGAAACCGGCCCAACCTTTACATATTTTTCCCCTTCACAATAGAAACGTATTGTTTTGTGTTCCTTGCCACATTGACTGCAAAAGGTCGCCTAGTTCTTTCAACAACCCTCTGCAGTTTTTCCCACGTTTCATGTCTTGAAGAATTTAGAAAGGAAAAAAAGAGGAAGCGGCGATATTTTTCTGAGGCTGCTTTTTTAGTGTTTATTGCCACAAACGTCCAGCCATCTGAACGCACAATTTTTCTGCTTGTTATTTCGACTCCAGAACTTAAAAGCGCATTGCTGGGTCTTCTGCCCTTGCCCGGGGAGGGGGGGGAATCTTATCCGTTGCAAGAGATTAAATTATGTCAAATTTGCAAGAGATTAAAAATTATGTGGCGTGAATGTCAACCCACCGCACATCTGGCAGACGCCGGTCTTAGAGGAAACAGCGGAAAATTTAATTGTCATGGGCTTGAACAGTATAAGGTCAGCTTCAACGTCATTCACAAGAGAACGGCAGTGAAATATTTGGAACCTGATGGAAGGGGGTTGTTTACAAGCGGCTATCCGAAAAACATCTTGTCTGTCTGTCCATCTACCTACCTGCCTATCTACTCACCAACCCATCCATCTCTCCCTCCCTCCTTCCCTTCCCATCCATCCTATCTATCCATCTACTCATCTATCTATCTATCTATCTATCTATCTATCTATCTATCTATCTATCTATCTATCTATCCTTTATCATCTCTATCTATATGTCTGTCTGTCTGTCTGTCTGTCTATCCATCCATCATCCATCATCTCTATATTTTCTCTCTATATCTGTCTATCTGTCTGTCCGTCCATCCATCATCCATTATCTATCATATCTCTCTATATCAGTGGTTCCCAACCTTTCTAATGCCGCGACCCCTTAATATAGTTCCTCATGTTGTGGTGACCCCCAACCATAAAATTATTTTCGTTGCTACTTCATAACTGTAATTTTGCTACTGTTATGAATCGTAATGTAAATATCTAATATGCAGGATGTATTTTCATTGTTACAAATTAAACATAATTAAAGCATAGCGATTAATCACAAAAACAATATGTAATTATGCCAGATCAGAAATTCTCCGGCCAGTCTTTGCAAGAGCACAAGGAATATCATCTTCCACAACAAGTCTACTTCTGTATTTAGACTTGATAACCAACAAGTGTACAGCAATATTTCTCAATCTCAGCAACTTTTAAGGTGCCTGGACTTCAACTCCCAGAATTCAAAGCAAAGCTGGCCCCTTAGTTGATGCTGCCAAAGCTCGGCCGCCAGGCGTCACAAACGCCTCTCACCGAATGGCACCTCTCCCGACCAATCAGAGGGCTCGGGCAAGTTGAGTCGATATGGCCAGGCTTGTGGCAGTGGGTGGGAGGGAGCTGAGGATGCTGGGGTGACCCCTGGGAAATGGTCATTCGACCCCCAGGTTGGGAACCACTGCTCTATATCATCCATCCATCTATCATCTACCTACCTACCTAATTTACTTGCTGCCCATCTCATTAAAACATTATATTATATAATTATTATATTACATTATTATATCAACTGTCCATCAACACTTCTAGTCTCTCACTCAATTTTAGGTACAACTCTCTTCACAATATCACAATAATATTTTTTAACCCTTTCCAGTCTAACCTAGTATTTCCTAGTGGTCTTTTAACCAGCTCTTACCAGGGTCAGCTTTTGAAGATTGGTGAGGTTAGCCAGGAGCAGCCATCTAGAGATAGTTAATAAACGGTTTACATTTCATTTTTGCCCAATGAGGCCATCATTATCCTTTATGGTGAGCTTATTTTACTGATTTCGACTCCTGTGTTACTAAAGGAGTAAATGAAAACCATGGCTTCCAAAATAATTCTTCTAAAGCTACAGGTAGTCTTCAACTTACAATCATTCATTTAGTGACTGTTCGAAGTTACAACAGCACCAAAAAAAGTGACTTAAAACCAGTCTTCACACTTATGACCATGGCAGCATCCCCACGGTCATAAAATAAAAAAAAATAGCAATAGCAATAGCACTTAGACTTATATACCGCTTCACAGTGCTTTACAGCCTCTCTAAGCGGTTTAGAGTTCAGCATATTGGCCCCAACAATCTGGGTCCTCATTTTACCCACCTCGGAAGGATGGAAGGCTGAGTCAACCTTGAGCCTAGTAAGATTTGAACAGCTGAACTGCTGAACTAGCAGTCAGCCTGCAGTCGCAGCATTTAACCACTGCACCACTTCAGTTACAGCCAGAGTGACAAGATATGGGACATTTCAGATTTTGGAGGAACCAACTCCCACCAGGCCTTGTCAATGCCTGTGCTGTTTGGAGCAGATTTATTTATTCTTTTGATTTTTATCCTGCCTTTATTACTTTTTAGCAATTACTCAAGGCAGCAACTGTGCCTAATCCTCCTTCTTACTCCTATTTTCCCCGCAACAACAACCCTGTGAGGTGGGATGGGCTGTGACAGGGACTGACCCAAAATCACCCAGCTGGCTTTCATAGCTAAGGCGGGACTAGAACTCACCGTCTCCTGGTGATTGGCCCAAAATCACCCAGCCGGTTTTACATGCTTAAGGCGGGACTTGTACTCACCATCTCCTGGTTTTTAGCCAGGTGCTTTAATCACTAGACTAAACTTGCTGAGATGAAATAAAGTGATTGAAGCAAACTGATGGAGAAGGATAACTTTTAGAAACTGCTCATCTTCTATTAGTAGCAAATATCACCTGAGGAACTATTCTACATATTATTAAATTATCAGTTCTTTGCATTAACAAAGATATGTTTCAAGAGGCTTAATTACTTAAAAAGGGGTGTTATAAAATCACAATCTTGGCAAAATAACACCAAGACAATCAGCCATTGTTCTGAATGTGGCTTAATTAACTTTCATGTGTCCAACATCTAAAGCAGGGATATCCAACCTTGGCAACTTTTAAGACTTGTGGACTTCAACTCCCAGAATTCCTCAGCCAGAATAAGCCTCTTGCTAGCTAAATACTCAGTCCTGTAAGAGTTTAGAGAATTATGTCTCTTTTTTAGGCAGAAAGAAAGATTTATTATTGATCCTGATCCAGGTAACCCTCGCTTTAACTGAGAGCCAGCTTGGTGTAGTGGTTAAGGTGCTGTCCTGGAAACCAGGAGGCTGCGAGTTCTAGTCCTGCCTTAGGCATTGGGAGGGGGAAACAGCTGGGTGACTCTGGGCCTGTCTCTCAGGGCAACCCAGGGCAAGTGTTGTTATGGGGAAAATAGGAGGAAGAAGGAATATTAGGTATGTTCACTGCTTTGAGTAACTTACAAAGTGATAAAGATGGAATAAAAATCGGATAAGTAAATAAATTCTCACCTGGTTAAAGAGTAGAATTGCCTTTCTTATTTTTCCCTAAACCCATAGAGATGAAAGAACCCCGGTCCTAACAAACCTAAAGCATCTTCTAAAACAGCGGTGGCCAAACTATAGTTCTTTGAGGACCTGTGGACTTCAACTCCCAGAATTCCTGAGCCAGCCATGCATGGCTAGCTCAGGAATTCTGGGAGTTGAAGTCCACAGGTCCTCAAAGAACCATAGTTTGGCCACCCCTGGCAATGGTGGCTTCTAGGTTTCTATTACAGTTAGATGATGTATGAAGATGTTCCAAGTTCCTTGTGGGAAAATGGTCTCCTCTCTTACTTCCTACAGCTAAGATCTCACTTCTCAAGTGGTTATGGGGATGGACTTTAATTCTTATATATCCCATGGACAGGGGGGAGGGGAATTTACACAAATAACCTTTCAGAGGCACTAGACCAAAAATCTCCAAACTTGGCAACTTTAAGACTTGTGGACTTCAATTCTCAGAATTCCTCATTGTTGGCTGAGGAATTCTGGGAGTTGAAGTCCAGAAGTCTTAAAAGTTGCCAAGTTTGGAAAGCCCTGCACTAGACCAACAATTGCCCAGCATTGCTGTTGCAAAGGCACTGTGCAGACAAGCACCCAAGTACCCCTCAAGTGTGTTTTCCCCTCAAGACAACCGAGGTTTAACAAAACAGATTTTTAAAAAACCCCAGTGCTAAATAAATTTCATTTAATATTAGGGTTTTAATATGCAGTACTTAAGTAATCTGAAACAGAACTCTTTAAACATAAGGGATTTTTTTTAGAAATATATGAATGTAAGGAAGAAAGTTGCGTGCATATTTTGTTGATTTAGAATGACAAAGTGAATAGGCTTGAATAAAGGGGCTGACTATTGACTTGAAGGATAGTTCCTAAATATAGTAAGAGGGAATGAATTAACGATGACGGAAATAAAATAACGTTTAGCAAATGGCCCAATGCTGAGCAGACAATAAGTCTTCTTGATTTGTGAAATGCACTTATGGATAAATGAATACAGAATTTAAATGTATAATGAAACAGCATTAGAGGCTGGGTTGCTGAATATTTCTACGAAGTCCGTGGGGTTTCATTGGTTGAGAATGTAAACATTTTGGAATGAATGATGTATATACACTGTACAATGCAATCAATGAGAGGTATAGATTTGAAAATTAATATCTCAAAGGCCAATTTCTTACTACATGCCGCAGTTCCTTTGGCTTACCACTATTCTGCATTTTGCATAATGTGTATGTTTTAAAATTTGTTTCAAACTCGTACACATTATTAGTTCCTTCATTTCTTTAGTCTGTTTTGACGTTCTACACTTTCTGTCAAGTTTTTCCATTCTTCCAGAGTGATTTTTTTGGGGGTAGCAGTTCCATCCCTTCACTTTCTTGAAGACCACTGCAACCCAACGTGGGTTGGGTTGTATGCCCTACATTCCATACACAACACACGTGTTTGTGTTTTTCTCTCTACAGACATCCCACATATTATGCTCAACAACACAGTGCAGATTGCAAAAGCGGCTGCATCAGCAAGACTGATGATGTTACCTAGTTGGGTTATGAAACGTCTGCAAGAAAACAACCAAGCTCAGAGAGCACCAAGGACCCCACAGTCCTTTTATTCTTCCACTTCCGCTTCCTTTTCCTCCTCCTCCTGTCCTTCCTTTCTGCAAACCCCGCTCCCTTCTAGAACTGATGACGTTACCTAGTTGGGTTATGAAATGTCTGCAAGAAAACAACCAAGCTCAGAGAGCACCAGGGACCCCTCACAGCTACATTTGTCAAATATCAAGCAGACCACGGTATATATTTTGTGAAAAACTGGTGTAACGGTACAAACAATTTGGTCCCTACCCACAGCCCTCCTCTTCCTGGGCAACAGCCACTGATTCCTTGCAAAACAAGAGTTTGTTGCATGCATGGGCTGAACAGAAGCTGCATCTCACAGCAAGCTTCTACTACCATGGACAGTAACCTTTATAACAAAGGGATTGTATACATATAATTGTCTATTGCATTTTAGATCTCAGCTTTTCAAATACAAGGCAGTGAAGCTTCTTAAATTAATCTACTCTCTGCTGCAGGAGTATATTACAAGGATGAAGGCTACTTTCTCCAGAAAAACAAAGTTCTGCTATTGCTTTGGCTGGACTTCTGTATCAACCAGAGTAGGAGTACCAATTTGGCCAATTGACACAGTACAGCACTAATCATGGACTTCAACTCCCAGAATTCCTCAGCCAGCTTTGCTTTAAGACTTGTGGACTTCAACTCCCAGAATTCCTCAGCCAGCTTTGCTTTAAGACTTGTGGACTTCAACTCCCAGAATTCCTCAGCCGGCTTTGCTTTAAGACTTGTGGACTTCAACTCCCAGAATTCCTCAGCCGGCTTTGCTTTAAGACTTGTGGACTTCAACTCCCAGAATTCCTCAGCCGGCTTTGCTTTAAGACTTGTGGACTTCAACTCCCAGAATTCCTCAGCCAGCTTTGCTTTAAGACTTGTGGACTTCAACTCCCAGAATTCCTCAGCCAGCTTTGCTTTAAGACTTGTGGACTTCAACTCCCAGAATTCCTCAGCCGGCTTTGCTTTAAGACTTGTGGACTTCAACTCCCAGAATTCCTCAGCCGGCTTTGCTTTAAGACTTGTGGACTTCAACTCCCAGAATTCCTCAGCCAGCTTTGCTTTAAGACTTGTGGACTTCAACTCCCAGAATTCCTCAGCCAGCTTTGCTTTAAGACTTGTGGACTTCAACTCCCAGAATTCCTCAGCCGGCTTTGCTTTAAGACTTGTGGACTTCAACTGCCAGAATTCCTCAGCCAGCTTTGCTTTAAGACTTGTGGACTTCAACTCCCAGAATTCCTCAGCCAGCTTTGCTTTAAGACTTGTGGACTTCAACTGCCAGAATTCCTCAGCCAGCTTTGCTTTAAGACTTGTGGACTTCAACTGCCAGAATTCCTCAGCCAGCTTTGCTTTAAGACTTGTGGACTTCAACTCCCAGAATTCCTCAGCCAGCTTTGCTTTAAGACTTGTGGACTTCAACTGCCAGAATTCCTCAGCCAGCTTTGCTTTAAGACTTGTGGACTTCAACTCCCAGAATTCCTCAGCCAGCTTTGCTTTAAGACTTGTGGACTTCAACTGCCAGAATTCCTCAGCCAGCTTTGCTTTAAGACTTGTGGACTTCAACTCCCAGAATTCCTCAGCCAGCTTTGCTTTAAGACTTGTGGACTTCAACTCCCAGAGTCTGGGAGTTGAAGTCCACAAGTCTTAAAGTTGCCGAAGTTGGAGACCCCTGACCTAGAGGTAGTCCTTGACTTACTAAACCCTTCGTTTAGTGACCATTTGAAGTTACAATGGCACTGAAAACAGTGACTTACGACCATTTTTCACACTTACAACTGTTGCAATCATATGGCCAGGTGATCAAAATTCAGGTGCTTGGAAACTGACTCGTATTTATGACGGTTGCAGTGTCCCGGGGTCACGTGATCCCCTTTTGCGACCATCTGACAAGCAAAGTCAATGGGGAAGCCAGATTCCCTTAACAACGGTGTTGCTAATGTCACAACTGCAGTGATTTGCTTAACAACGGTGGCAAGGAAGGTCATAAAATGGGGCAAGACTCACTTAACCTTGCTTAGCAATGGAAATTTTGGGCTGAATTGCAGTCGTAAATCGAGGACTACCTGTACAGGCAAGTCAAATGGATGCTCCCCAGTCTAAAATGATAAAATGACTTCACGAAATGTCAAAAAACCTTTCAATCTCACATAATTGGCATTCCAGATGCCCTCAAAGCCCCCTAGGGCTACGTCAATTTGACAACAGTTTGTTCCAGCAAAAGAGACAGAGATAGAAAATGCATATACTGTACCATGGGCAATTACTCCGACAAGAAGAGAGAAATAAGTCAATTTTAATTCTCACCACGGACATAAAAAAATCTATTTGCAAATAATATATGAGAGAAAACTTAGCTCTGGATGCTTGATCTGTCCAGGTTCATCTTGAAAACAAACTGGGTAGGCGAGTTTTAAGAGGGCGCCCTTTAGGTATATAAATGATTTTATTGTATTGCGTTTTATTTAGCTGACATCCAGAAAGCCATCCTTCTAATGGGGCACTGAAAAAGCAAGCTGAAGTATATCTAATCTCTAAAAGCAACTGCAAAAATACAACATTCAAGCCCCTCCGTAATTACCTCTCAAAGTGTTGCTCCAGATCCCAAAACATTTTCATGTTTGTTTTGCAAAAAGCTTGTTTCCAGAGGCCTTCTGGTCGTATTTAAATGCCATGTCTCTTCTGACACAAGGCAGAAGCACAAGGATTAGCAGGGATGCTACTAATTTGCTTTTGCTAAGTATAAATCAGCATTTCCAAAGATCTTAGATGGAGGAATCGATCCCAGCAGCATAACAGGGGCTGGTTATGCTCAACAGAGGTATTAAAAAAAAAAAAAGCAAGCGGTAATGTCAGAGGGGCTGAGATCACATGTTGCTTCGTTATGTAAAGCACTAAAAAGAGATTATAATCTCCCTGGTCGGGATTTCTGAATATCGTTCTGAATTACTCATTTGTTTCTCCGAAGCTTAACCAGGGAGTCTGTCTCCGCTTTCCTCAGCTTCCCCTAAAACCTCGGCCAGGAGGACGTTGTAATCCAACCTGTGGAAATGCTGCAGCCATAAATCGAGGACCACCTGTACACAAAAGGTGGCTGGCACCAGTTTTGAGCAAGGTGCCTGCTAACCGTTTTGCTTTTCCTTCTTTTATTTCAGAGAAAGCCTTCAGGGGGCGAATGTCTCCGTAAAACCATGGCTGGGAAGATAGCTTTTCTTGTTTTATCTTGCAACCATCCAGATGTTCAATCTGCAATCCAGATAGATGTCTTCCAATATTTGAGGGGCTGCCATAAAGAAGAGGGGGTCAAACTGTTCTCCAAAGCCCCTGAGGGCAGGACAAGAAACAATGGGTGGAAACTAATCAAGGAGAGAAGCAACCTAGAACTAAGGAGGAATTTCCTGACTGCAAGAACAATTAACCAGTGAAACGGAAGTTGCCTCCAGAAGTTGTGGATGCTCCATTTCTGGAGGTTTATAAGAAGAGACTGGACTGTCTGAAATGGTATAGGGCAGTGATGGCGAACCTTTTTTTCCTCGGGTGCCGAAATAGTGCGCGCATGCGCTATCGCACGCTCGTGCGTGCCCACACCCATAATTCAAAGCCCCCCCACTTGCCTCACCCCCTGCACATGCGTGTGTGACCCCCCCACTCCCCCGTTTCCCGACTTCCAGTGGGCCCAGTAGGCCTGTTTTTTGCCCTCACCAGGCTCCAGAGGCTTTCTTGGAGCTTGGGGAGGGCGAAAACCCTCCCCCGGCCACCCCGGAGGCCCTCCGGAGGCCAAAATCGCCCTCCCAGAGTCTCCACGCGAGCCAAAAATCAGCTGGCGTGCACGCACATGCGCGCTGGAGCTGAGCTAGGGCAACAGCTCGTGTGCCGGCAGATATGGCTCCGCGTGCCACCTGTGGCACCCATGCCATAGGTTCGCCATCACTGGTATAGGGTCTCCTGCTTGAACAGGGGTTGGACTAGAAGACCTCCCTTCCAACTCTATTATTCCGTTGTTCAATTTGGAAGAGACAGAGATGAAAACTTAAAGTAGAGGTGAATTTTCCTTCAAGAGAAGTTTTATTTCTGGATGGATATAAAGACACATGCAATGGTTGTCAGAGTTTTTTGCGGGGTGGGGTAGGATTGGGATAAGAGGGCTCTGGTTTTTCTACTGCCCTCTTCTCAAATGTATTCCCAACTGCTTAGGATGAGTGCAAGATACTCAGATCTTCTGGTGCTCAAGTATTCAAGCACTCGTAGGTCCCAACCATGCTTAACGTTTTCAAGACTAGCAAAAGTCTGCCAGGTGCCATAACAGAAAAGGGGAAGATACTCATTTCTGCATTACAGCTAGTTCTAAACCTACGACAGTTCACTTAGTGAACGTTCCAAGTTACAATGTCACCGAAGGAAGTGACTTATGACCGTTTTTCACACTGACCACTGCAGCATCCCCATGATCACATGATCAAAATTGGCTTGGCAACTGGCATGTACTTATGACGGTTGCAGGGTCCCAGGGTCACATGATCCGCTTTTGCGTCCTTCTGACCAGCAAAGCCAACGGGGAAGCCAGATTCACTTAACAACCGTGTTACTCACTTAACAACTGCAGCAAGAACGGCCATAAAATGGGGCAAAGCTCACTTAACAGCTGTTTCGCTTAGCGACCAAAATTTGGCCTAAGTTGAGGGCTACCTGTGCACTAAACTGGAGAAATCTGCGTGGCTTTGCTGTAGATGTTCAAGAAACGAAAAGATTCGTTCCTAACCTGAATTTTATGTCAGCTCAGGAAACAAAAAAAGGTTCTAATTAATTAAATGACAGGCTTAACTCAAAGGCCAGTAAAGAGCCTTTACAAGATGGTTTTCACTAAGAGATCAGGCCACACAACGCCTTAAATCTCACTCACTGGCTGCGCTCGGAAAATGCGGGTAGAGGGTTAAGCAGCTTAAACAATAATTAAAAGGTCATACGCATTTCCTCATGTGCTGGAAAGACAGCAGCAGCTCAATTAATAAACGAGAGAAGAAGAGCTCCCACTTTGCATGGGGCTTAGAGGTTTTCTGCAAGCTAACACTCAATCGCCATAGATTATGGTCTACTGTGAAGAAAACCATCTTCGGAGGTATTTTTGGAAGCTGCAAATCTTCCCCGGGCAATTGCTCTTCTTTTATTTTTATTTTTATTTCCTTCCACTTCCTAAAATAGACCTGGACGAGATCATAGCAGAATATTGCAAGCAGAAGACGTAAAGAGGGGAAATTCACAAAACAAAACAATGGTTTGTGTGTCACATGTCTGGAGTTAGTCAACATGATTGTGGGAAAGGGAAGCGCTCTAGGGCAGCTGTTTTCATCATGTTGCTGTCAAAATCCCACACTGCACAGTTTTCTTCACCTTGAGCAGCTCAGCATGAACGCCAACCTTCCTTTGTATCGCAAATAGGTGTTGTGTTATCTGCTCCTTACTAGCTGTCAATCAAGTACCAACAATACCCCATTCAAGGAACTATCAACCCAGACAAACCATCAAAAACACACAACTCCCTACTCAAGGAAGCAATCAAAGAACATTCCCACCAACATTGACAGGGCAAAACGCTAGGACCGTGATGGAGAACCTATGGCACGCGTGCCACAGGCGGCATGCGGAGCCATATCTGAGGGCATGTGAGGCGTTGCTCTATGTGTGCTGGCCAGCTGATTTTCGGCCTTCCGGAGGGTGGGGGGAGGTCATTTTCACCCTCCCCAGGCTTCAGGAAAGCCTCCTGAAGCCTGGGGAGAGCGAAAAACAGCCCAATGGGCCTACCGGAAGTCCGGAGGCTTCAGTGAGGCCTGTGCGCATGCGCGGGGAGGGGGGCAGCGTGGGGGGGGGGTTTGTGCACGCATGCGTGGGGGGGAGGGCATTGCATTATGGGTGTGGGCGCACACACACGCCCCTTTGGCACCCGAGCAAAAAAAGGTTCACCATCACTGCACTAGGATATAAACAGAGAGCAAACTTCACTGCCTTCCAGCACTGATGATGTTACCTAGTTTGATCATGAAACGTCTTTAAGCAAACAACCAAGCTCAGAGAGCATCCAGGACCCCACATTTCAGCCCTGAGCTACAAATATTCTTGTCTGCTGCTAGAGTCTTGTAGGGTGGGTTACAAATAAATAAATAAATAGAAATATTATAAATAAAACAAATAGCCCCATCAATCATTGCTGTCTCTTGCAAATGGAAAGCATGCTGAAAATTACTGCATCTTATTTGAAGTTAAAGGAAGATTTTAAACGGAAGCAAATACAGGGTAGTCCTTGACTTATGACCATTTGTTTAGCAAGCGTTCCAAGTGACGACGGTACTAAAAAGAAGCGCATCATGCTTAAAACCGTCACAAGGTCCCTGCAGGCACATGATTATAATTTGGTTGATTGGCAAATGTCATGAGTTTACTCCCACTATCACAACGTCAGCGTTTACGACCAGACCAGATGGCTTCTGAGTAGCAAAGTCATTGGGGAAACCGACAGGAAAGGTTGCAGTCACGTCTTGCTTAATGACCATGTTGATTCACTTAACAATCATGGCAAAAGGGTCATAAAAATCAGTGCCTCGCTTAAGGACCACACTGTTTAATGATGCATTTTATGGTGCCTAGTGGTCGTAAGTTAAGGACTATTTTTCATCAGGTTAATCAAGACACTTAACATAATATCCTTTGAATAATTCTAGGACGTTGTGGATACAGAGAAAGCTCTTTCTGATAATGCAAGATTGGATTTGCGGTCATTAGTCAAGCTTAGAAGAGACTTGCTGTCATCCGAGTATGTGCTCTCCATCCCTTGTACAGCATTACTCCAATGTGTCTTACTCAATTTAGATGATGTTCAAGAGATGATTGAAGGACACACATCAAGCCTACCCACCTTCCTCCCTCCCAAAGTGAGGTTTCCTTTAAAGAGGCTTGGCTTCCGTAGATACATCCAGGAAGTTTCCTTAAGGCAGTGTTTCCCAACCTTGGCATCTTGAAGATGTCTGGACTTCAACTCCCAGAATTCCCCAGCCAGCATTCGCTGGCTGGGGAATTCTGGGAGTTGAAGTCCAGACATCTTCAACTTGCCAAGGTTGGGAAACACTGCCTTAAGGCAACACGAAAATCCTTCTCCTGAGACATTTAGTTGACTTCCCAACCTAGCCCTCAACCTGGCCCACGGGGTGCTTAGATCTGGCCCATGAGGCTACCCTGCAAATAGTGAAGGACCAGCCTGCGGTGCCTCCGCTAGCAAAAACAGAGCTTGAACATCTCAAATCTCTTTTGGGAATCAGGTGTCTCCACTCGGTGGCCAATATGTTGTTTTGGAGACCCACATGATCTAGGCCCATGATGGCGAACCTATGACACGTGTGCCAGAGAGCCCTCTCTCTGGGCACGCGAGCTGTCACCCCAGCTCAGCTCTGCTGTGCATGTGTGTGCGTGCCTCCCGCTGGCCAGCTGGTCTTCGGCTCTCTGCCGTGCATGCGTGGGGGGGGACACATGCGTGGGAGGGCGCGCGCGCATGCACGAGGGTGCAGGGGGGTCACATGCATGCGTGGGGCAGGGCACATGTGTGGGGCGTGCGTATGTGTTGCATTTTGGGGATGCACATGCTTTGGGCACTTGGTGCCGAAAAGGTTAGCCATCACTGATCTAGGCTTTTCATGTTAGTGACTTAATTTCCCATGCACTCAATTATAAGATAATCTTATAATAAAAAATATAAGATTATTCCATTATCAATATCTCAGGAGTTGCCCCAAAGAAGAGGGAGTCAAGCTATTCTCCAAAGCACCTGAGGGCAGGACAAGAAGCAATGGATGGAAACTAACCAAGGAGAGAAGCAATCTAGAACTAAGGAGAAATTTCGTGACAATCAATCAGTGGAACAGTTTGCCTCTAGAAGTTATAGGTGCTCCAACACTGGAGGTTTTTAAGAAGAGATTGGACAACCCTTTGTCTGAAATGGTATAGGGTTTCCTGCCTAAGCAGGGGGTTAGACTAGAAGACCTCCAAGGTCCCTTCCAACTCTGTTATTCTAATTCTAATAACTTGCTCTTCTGTGAATGCACCAAAGATTCTTGCAGCATCTTAAAAGCCCCTCCATTTATTACCACACAAGCTTTAATGGTTCACTCATCATTGCTATGGAGATACACTGTTGGAAAACATATGTAAAGGACAATAATCCTGAAAGAGCAAAATACAAATTTATTCCTTCATTCATTCTGTTTGGAGGTCACCCGACTCTGGGCAGCTCAGAACAATAAATAACATAAAAGCAGCAGAATGCAAGAACAAAAGGCCAAGACAAGGACAAAAATAGCTACGAATTGTGGGAACACCCATAATTTTGATTTTCCACACCAGAGCAGGAGACACTCTGGCTATTAAAAAATACATATTAAGCACGGTCAGGCTTGGACTCCACTTGAAATAGAGACCACACAGGAATTCCCTGTCTACAAACTACACCAGGAAGTCCAAAAAAAATTCTAAGAAGAATTGGAAGACCAAACTGTTGCCAAAGAGCTGCCAAAAACACTTACTTAGTTGTTAATCAAATTTGTAAGGCCGCCCATCTACGGCACAAATGTGCCAAAAAAGTCACACTAATGATTTCAGAGTTTTTTTTCCTGGCAAAGCATATAAACTGGAGCTACAAAACTTTGGAGCAAAATATTATTGGACATACTATATTCTTGCAAATAATGTCATTCTGGTTGGGGGGGAGGGGAAATGGTGTGGCAGAGTGGATTTCAGTGGCCAAAGGGACCTGGTGTGTGTGTTTTTTTTTTAAATTCACTTGGATTGAAGCAGGTCATCCTGACACTGAAATTGTGAATACAGCAAGCAATTGCTGCAGCAAGAATGTTTTGTGCACAAAAATGGAAAGATACTTTAATTTCCACAATGGACGAATGGCTGCAAAAATGGATAGAGTTAGCAGAGATGGCTAAATTGACTGATTTAATTAAAGAAAGACATTAAAGCATGAAAGAAAACTACTTTGTTTTCTTTGATACAACTTACTGTAGTTTGTTTCCACTTGGAAACCACGTCGGGACTGTGTGTTTGAGGGGGGGGGAATAAAACTTTGGGTTTTTTGCTGATTAGATAGGTTTGTTGTTATAGAAATGGCTATTATATATTATTATGTAAAAGCAAAAAGTTGTGGTTGTGTGTTATTACCCTATTCTATTGCACTAAAAGTGTCAAAAGTCATGCCTTTCTTTCTTTTTCTTCTTTCCTTTTCTTTCTTTCCTTCCTTTTCTTTCTTTCCTTGCTTTTTTCTCTTTTCTTCCTTCCTTTTCTTTTCTTCCTTCCGTTTTCTTTCTTCCTTCCTTCCTTTCTCCCCTTTTACTCTACACTTTTTCCTCTTCCATTTTTTCCTCCCTTACGTTCCCTTTATTTTCATATTTCTTTGCACTTTATATTTTGATAAACTAATACAAAAATTAAATACAAATTATGAAAATGTTACCCAAGGTGGCGCAGTGGCGCATTGGTTAAAAGCAGCACTGCAACCTACTTCAGCTGATTGCTAGTTCAGCAGTTCAGCTGTTCAAATCTCACCAGGATCAAGGTTGACTCAGCCTTCCATCCTTCTGAGGTCGGTAAAATGAGGACCCAGATTGTTGGGGGCAATAAGCTGAACTCTGTAAACCGCTTAGAGAGAGCTGTAAAGCACTATGAAGCGGTATATAAGTCTAAGTGCTATTGCTATTGCTACCCGTGCAAAGGACTAGCCAGCAATTTATAGCATCTCTCTGAAGCAAAGTGAAGGTTTAGATTTCTAGGAACGGAAAAGTTGTGTTGTTGTGGACCCGCAACAGAGCCTCTCCATTGTCTGTGCTCTCCCTTTCACCAAAGCCAAAACTAGGTGTCATTCTACAAACACACCCTGAGTAAAGACAGATGGTAAGAAAGAGAAATTTATGGCAATAACAGGTGTGTGTTCCGATAACGACAAAAGAATCTGGTTTTATCTTCCTGTGTTTCACTTGGGCCAAACCCAGTTTTCCCAGACCAACTCAGATACTGGAATGAAAAGGGAGGGGGGCAGTGTTTTTTTAAGCAACACAACACAACACAACACAACACGAGAGGCAACAGCCTTCAAGCACCTCGCTCTCTTTTGCTGCCCAAATTGGACCCGTTCTGCACACCCAGAAGACTAACAGATGAAGAAAATGTTTGTCTTTCGTATTTATGTTTGTCTTAAGCTCTTGCAAAATGTAAATATATGCCTGGTAATAACAGGAACTGCAGAATTTCTCAACTTTGGAAGCTGTGTGAACTTCAAATCCCAGAATCCCCTTTATTTACAAGGTTGCTCTTGAAAATATATCTATTCAGATGAATAATAAAGAAATGCAACTTTGATTTTGGGTTTTAACAATTAGATTGACTTGTTGTTATAGAAATGGCTAATTTATATTGTTTTGGAAAAGTAAAAAGTTGAGGTTCGATGTTAATGTCTTATTCTACTGCAACAGCGAGAGTCAGAAGTCAATGCCTGTTTTTTTCTCCTTCCCCTCCTCATTTTTCTTTCCCTTTCTCCTCCCCACTGTGTCCTATTATTTGCTTTCATATTTTTGTGTTTTATTCTATAATCTAATAAAAATATTTTTTTAAAAAAAGGCTCCTAAAAAAACCTCTCTGGAGCGATCATCTGAAAGTACAAAAGGTGCATTTTTCAAGAGGCAACTGGACTTTCTGATGGGGGAAGCCACTGGCGAAGTCGGTTTATGAAAGTGAAACTGATTCACGAGAATAGATTCCCACCCTAAGCAGCTCACGAATTACAACACGCTAGAAAGGGGAAGAAATGATTGTTTCAACGGGTTTAGTTTCGTAAAAAACATGCCAAGTATTGCAAAATGAAATCTGATTGTGGAAACACTTAAGCACGTTGAGTCACTCCGCCCTTGCTCTACAGTTTGTGCAATGTAGCCAAGTCACATTATTTAAAATTTCTAAAATGAATGTATTTTGGATTTTAAAATAATCCAAAAAGGCAGTTGCATCAAGAGAAGCTGCAGAAAATCACCTTTTTAAAAATCCAGGTGTGTCCAACTGTGGCAGCTATAAAACCTGTGGACTTCACAACTCCTATAATTCCCCAGCATTTTGAATGCATGACCAAGGGGATGCTGCAACTGTCATAAGTGTGAAAAACGGTCATAAATCAATTTTTCAGTGCCGTTGCGCCTTCAAACGGTCACTAAACAAATAGTTGTAATCAAGGACTGCCTGTTCTGTACAAATATTTTCTTTTAAATAAGGCAACCCAATTCACATAGTTTCCAGAAAGAAAAAAATTAACACTAAATTTGGTATTTAATGTTATTAAGAGGCAGGAGCAGGAATTAAGGGAAGATAAGCCACGGTTGTTGAAATATAACTATTATGGAATGCAATTTTTTTTAAAAAAAACCTATCATTCGTCTGACAAAACCTTTTGAATCTAGGGAAGCATAGATTCAGCAGAATTCTGAGTTAGAGTCCTGCAAAATTAATCTCCCAGAACAAAAAATGGAAATATTAGATCTATATAACCGCTGCAGATTGCTGTATGGCTATGCTGCCTCCATGTGGGGAAAATGAAACTAGCCTCACCTCTAATATTTCTCCTTCTACACGGTAACTTTTAAGTCCACAATTTCACAACATTCAGGAGATTCTTAATAGATAAATATAGGAAGTCCTTGACTTGCAACAGATAATTTAGTGGCCAAAGTTACAACAGCACTGAAAAAAAAGTGACTTATGATCCTTTTTCACCCGGCCGTTGCAGCATCCCCATGGGCATGTGGTCAACATTCGGACACTTGGCAACTGATTCATATTTATGACGGTCACCGGGGTCACATGATCCTCTTTTGTGACCTCCTGACAAGCAAAATCTATGGGGAAGCCAGATTCACTTAACAACCAGGTTACTAACTTAACAACTGCAGTGCTTCACTTAACAATTGTGGCAAGAAAGGTCGTTAAATGGGGCAAAACTCACTGAACAAATATCTCACTTAACAACAGAAATTTTGGGCTCAATTTTGGTCATAAATCGAGGACTACCTGTATAGTTTTCCTGTAAGTAGGGGTTTTTTTTTGCTAACAGAAGAGACACCAATAGAGACATTTTACAATATTATTTTAGAACGCAGTTTCATATCATAAAAGGTTTTTAATATATACAGGGATAGAAAAACTTCCGGTGGTGATGTCGAGGCGGTGCAGAGGGGAAATGATGAGCTCCGTCCTTTAACCTCTGATTTTTCGTGCCTGGGGACCCTTCGAAGGCGTGCTGTGTTTGGAGGACCGCGCAAAACGGAGGGGAAGCCTGGGGGGCAGCAAGGTGGAAAACAACAGCCCGCTTGAATGAGGGAAACCTTCCTTAATCCGGCGCGAATGCAATCTCTCATGTCATTTTGACATGGCGGATCCGAGGCCGCGACAACCACTCCAGCTTTGGGAAGTATAAAAGTGAGTAGCAGACTGTGCTCATTCCTGTTACTGTGGACTTCCATATGGGCAGTGATTTGGAATTAATAAATCAAGCCATCCCAAAGATTTTGGGCAAAGGGAGTGAAGCTCTGGCAAGAGACTAAGCGGCGATTGAAAGAGACGAGACGAGATTACTTAAAAGAACTTTGCCGGGAAAGTAAAGGCTAAAAAACTCAAAGCAAGCGTGAAAGTGATAGTGCGAGGGTGAAAGTAGACAAAGAGAAATCAAAAAGGATTAAGAGGAAAATAGAATTTATGCTGCAGTAAGAGAAAATATTGTAAAGAAAGTCAATGTAAATAATAAGTAAATGAGCAGAGTTATGTATAAAGTATGAAAACTTGTTAAATGGAAAAAACACAATAAAAACCTTTAAAAATAATATATATATACAGGGATATAAAGTGAAATAATAAGCAATAGAAAAACCCTCATTGAGTAACTTAAAATTCCTGACCAAAACGCTTCACCAAATCCTTCCAGCCAGCCATGCATGTATACATACACACAATTAATTTTCCTTTTCTGGATTATTGCCAAGAATATACCAGAAAAACTGAAAAAAACGCAGAGGATTATTTCAATTCCTAGATATTTCTTTTGCAAATTAGCTAAAAATATGGCAGGCTATGATTTTTTGTAGGCACTGACAGAGCCGAGAAAGGAACTGTTTTGGGGGTGGGAAATGTGGCCTTAAAAACAAGCAAGATTTAAATCATCCTCTAGGTGGCACTGCTTGATAAATTTATAAGATAGACATATGTAAGGTAGAAAAAACGCACTGGACAGCAGAAGCATCATTATTGTTTCTTCCACAAAGAAACAGTATTTATTGTGTCTTTAAAGGAGGTTTGGGCCAATAAGAGAAAGAGAGCTGAAAGATACCGGTAGATACAGATACACACACA
This sequence comes from Diadophis punctatus similis, assembly GCA_023053685.1. Taxonomy (NCBI): domain Eukaryota; kingdom Metazoa; phylum Chordata; class Lepidosauria; order Squamata; family Dipsadidae; genus Diadophis; species Diadophis punctatus. The sequence continues at coordinate 14,098,287 of JALIGW010000021.1, forward strand.
CACACACACACACACACACACACACACACACACACACACACACACACACCACACACACACACACACGTATATGTATGTATGTACTGTGTTTCCCCGAAAATAAGACCCTGTCTTATATTTTTTGAACCCTGAAATAAGCGCTTGTCCTTATTGCCATGCACTCAAAAAGCCCGATTGGGCTTATTATCAGGGGATGTCTTATCTGGGGGGGGGGGGAAACAGGATATATATATATATATATATATATATATATATATATATATATATATATATATATATATATATATATATATATATATATATATATATATATATATATATATATATATATATATATATATATATATATATATATATATATATTTCTGATGTTAATGTGGCATCTCAGCTAAACTGTTATTTATAAAACTGCACACAATGGACAGATGATTTTTTTTAATGGCAGACACCAGTTCTTTGAAGTAGATTAAAATTTGTTTTTCAAGCGATGGGCACTATATTTTATGTGTATCTAATTGTTGCAACAGTGCCCTTAGTTTTCCAAACCAGCTCTAATTTTGACAAAGAGCTACATTATTTCTGCTCTGGAGAGAAAGACAACAAGAAGCTTGTTGTGTTCTTAAAATGAAAAGAAGTATTATTTTTTATAGTGACACTCAACTGCAGTCTCAAAATTTTCTGACCGAGCTCCTCCGCCCACTCGCCATTGTTATCGGCTGGTCCTTTTATCCTTGCCTAATCTGGATTCTTTACCTTCCTTTTTGTCAAAGCTGCAGTGATATGGCACCGAAACTTGCCTGTGTGAGCCAAGAGCATCGTTAATATATTTTTTAAAAAAGGTGAACTAAGCAAATTTGCAGCCCATCTGCAGAGATGCCACAAATTTCTACGAGTTCAACCATTAATGAGGCTATGTTTGGGTTGCTGTTTGCCAAAATGAGGGAGAAAATCTTTCTATATCCACTAAGCCAGAAACCAACTACTTACTCTGGGCATAACAGTGCCCTACAATTTATAGGATTGTTTTCAAAGCTGTGTTGATTCCTGGCAAACATTTTGAGGCAGAGGTAAACAATTTCAAGTGTATATGTATTAATCATATGACTGCAAACATATATATTAACCTCGAGCAAATAAATCCACTCTGAACTCCTTCTGTTTATTTTTTTCAAGCTTTAGTTGTTTTTGTTTCTAGTTTTGATCAATTATTATGCTATATTAGTTTTACACTGGTACACTGGGGTAACTTTGCTTGTCAGAAGGTCTCAAAAGAGTTCATACAACCCTGGGACATTGAAACTGTCATAAATATGAATAACATGGTTGTTAAGTGAATCTGGCTTCCCCATTGACTCTGCTTGTCAGGTTGCAAAAGGGGATCACACGATCCCAGGACAGTGCAACCGTCATAAATATGAGTCAGTTGCCAAGCATCTGAATTTTAATCACGTGACTGTAGGGATGCTGCAACGGTCATAAACGTGAAAAACTGCCATAAGTTGAAGACTACCTGTATAGGTCCAAAATAAAATTGATGGGTTTAAAAACCAAAGAAATGTAACTCAAGTAATAGCTGTTGGCTAAACACCAAGAAGTTGGTAAGGCCTTCTTAAACCATTGTCAAACGGATGTATTTTTCTTTGTACAAATTCCAACATTTTCTGAATCACAAAAAATTCAGGATTATTTTATTATCACTCTGCACATCAAAAGGTTTCCTCCATATCCTAACTTCATTTTTCTCTCTTCCTTAATTTACATTCTTTCTCCTAATATTTAGAACAGCGGGCCTGTCTAATATTAATTCTTGGTAATGTCTTAATTACTAGCAAGGTAAACGAAAGGATGGGAGAGGCCTAAACTTTTTAAAGTGTTTAGAAAACGAAGAAATAAAATTCCTTTAGAATCAAGCTTGGGTGTCTTTTCCATGGTTTGGCTTGGCACGCCAGATACACAACGCACCAGGGCTACAATACACAACAGCATAAGCCACCATCTGTAAAATAAACCCAATTCAGACTGAGATTGCAGAAGAGTTAGGCGTTTAACACTGTTTCCTGAATTTTGGTCCTGATTTCAACTAGCAATTTCAACTGGAAAGAATGTCTTTTGAAATAAATGACAATTTTCCTCCCAAGGAAGAGGCCACATTAGGGAAGTATTTGTACTTTAAAAGCACATGAAGAAATTCACAGTCTATTTGGCATTACAGTGGAGACATTCTGTCAGAACATGTTATGTTGTGGTCTCTAAAGCTACTCTTAAGCTAATTAAAATACTTCTTTTGGGGATTTTGATTTTAGATGGACTTAAAAACAGTCAAATCTATAAGTATGTATTTATTTGAGGGGCTGTCAATATTTGAGAGGCTGCCACAAAGAACCCATTTTCCAAAGCACCAGAAAGCAAAATAAGAAACAATGGGTGGAAACTAACCAAGGAGAGATCCAACCTAGAACTAAGGAGAAACTTCTAAACAGTGAGGACAATTAACCAGTGGGACTACTTGCCTTCAGAATTTGTGGTGCTCCATCACAGGAGGCTTTCAAGAAGAGATTGGACAACCACTTGTCAGAAATGGTATAGAGCAGTGACGGCACCAAGTGCCGAAACTGGTGCGCATGCACATGCCAGAGCGACAAAACCCGGAAGAGAGCAGCTGGCAATGGCATATGTGCCCACAGAGAGGGCTCTGCATGCCACCTCTGACACGCGTGCCGTAGGTTCGCCATTACAGGTATAGGGGTCTCCTGCTTGAGCAAGAGGGGTTGGGCTAGATGACCTCCATGATCTCTTCCAATTCTGTTATTCTGTATTTCTCAATGAAGAAAGAAGAGCACAGAGAGGCAGGTCTCTGATGTTTCCTTAGGGAAATGAAATAGTATTATAGTCATTTCGAATGTCTCCATTAGAACAGAGACACAAACAGAGTTTCTGTAGAATGTTAGTTCCCTGGGCCAATTTTCCAAAATAGCTAATGTTGTGCATCTAATATGTTGTTGGCAAATGTAGCCAACTTAACATTTTCAGTTTTTATGAAACTGGACTACAATATTCAGGTACAATAAGTTATGAATTCTCTGGGTATCTTTTAAAAATCCAACTAAGTTCATCTAACTAAGAAAATTAAGGTTCACGATGACCCTGAACAGAATCACCATCTTTCTCCAAAACTAGATTCATCACTCTACAATCGTTTTCACAGTGGTGAGATTGAAATGAGGTGTACCTGTGCAATTCTTCCTAGAGAGTTTGGTCTCCATAATCCCAGTCTGGAATCTTCTGATGCATTCAAAGGTACCTCTGAAGATTCCTCTAAAACTACAGTTAGAATATAAAGGTAAAGGTAAAACTTTCCCCTGTTTATTCCCAACTGGTCTTCAAAGAAAAAAACCAGAAAGTCCAGTTGCTTCTTGAGAAAACACCTTTGGGACAGCCATGACCTGAATGAGTGAGAACCTCCGTAGACATTCCTTTGAAAATGTTTTGCTTCTCATCCAAGTAGCTTCTTCAATTCTGAACAAGAATTGAAGAAGCTTCTTGGATGAGAAGTGAAATGCCTTCAAAGAAAAACCAGAAAGTCCAGTTGCCTCTTGAAAAAACACCTTTGGGGCAACCATGACCTGGATGAGTGAGAACCTCCGTAGACATTCCTTTGAAAATGTTTTGCTTCTCATCCAAGTAGCTTCTTCAGTTCTGAAGAAGTAGAAATGAAGAAGCTTCTTGGATGAGAAGCGAAACATCTTCAAAGAAAAACCAGAAAGTACAGTTGCCTCTTGAAAAAGCACCTTTGGGACAACCATGGCCTGGATGACGGAGAACCTCCATAGACATTTCTCCTGTTCAGTTTTGTCTGACTGTAGAGGGCAAGTGCCCATTTCTTAGCCAAGGAAGCCAGCATTGTCCAAAGACAATTTCCATGGTTGTGTGGCCAGCATGGCTATATGCCAAAAGTGCTCGGAAGGCTGTTACCTTCCCACCAAAGGGGTACCTATTGATCTATTCACATCTGCATGCTTTCGGACTGCTAGGTTGGCAGGAGCTGTGTTAAGGAACGGGAGCTCATCCCATCACTCAGTGCTTGGGTCTCGAACCTGGGCTGTCAGCTTCCCAGCGTCTTTAAATGCTGAGCCATCACACCCTCCAGTGAGAACGTAACATGTTCAGAGAACCCCAGATATCTTACCAGCTCTTGTTCAAATTCAAACAGAAGGCTAACCAAGTTGTTGTATGAAATCCTAGACAGTTTCTAATTCTTATAAACTGCCAGGTTGCTGGTCTTTCTAACTGCTTCAAATAGCATTTTTTCCACATCATTCTACCCAAATTTTCACACAACTGCTGCTCGTGTCATTTGAGGCTAAGGGACTGGTAAGCAGAAGACAAATCTCTTTATTATGGAACTTGATCTCCCTGGAGAGGTTCATCAGGTGTTAGCTAGTATTTTTTTTTAAAAAAATGTCCAAGACTCTAGATTGCTTATACCCATCTGTTGACTTTGGGATTTTATTTATGGCTACGGCTCCTGCCTTAATACAGTTTAATTCAGGAGCAGGTCTTAAAAGACTGGGCTTATGCTAACAAGCTGAATTAACAATAAGATAAATTAACAATAAAAAGGTGACCTTAATGCAGGCTTCTGAATAAGCATTTTGAAGAGGATTTGCCTGTGTCTACAATAATAGTTTGGTTGAAGGTGCTCACCATACATGGACCATCAGAAAACAGGAAAGGGAAGATCTCATGGTTATGTCTCAAGATCATCCTTGGATGAGAGGACAATTGGGGAGATGGTACCCCCAAATCCACACCCTTTACTTCCAGGCTTCCACAGCTATGTTGAAAAGGAAACAGACCTATTCTGCCAAGAACAAGGAGGATTTGAATGGAAGTAGCAACCTTCCTTCTCCACTAAGTTCTCAAGAATCCTGCCATTTGCTGTAAAAGAGTTCCTGGCACATATTATCGTATGTGCCAAAAAACACAAGAATATTGGGGAAAAGTAAGGCAATGGTTGGAAGAAATTTTGGAAATAAAATTGGAGTTAAAACCTGAACTATTTTTATTGGGAATAACTATGGATAAATTTGGAAAAAATATATTATACCTCATGTTACACATCTTGACCGCTGCAAGGATAACATTTGCCCAAAATTGGAAAAATAAAGAAATACCCAAGGAAGGAGAACTCTTAGATAAAATATTAATATGTGCAGAAATGGATAGATTAACGCTGCAGTTGAAGGACAAATCAGATACGGAATATTATGAAACCTGGAATAAATTATATGAATTGTGGGATAAAAGGAGAGCAAGAATAAGTGATATTGGGAAAATTGGAAGATTTAAAAAATTGTATAAAATTTGATTCTTTTAAAAAAGAAAAATATAAAGGAATTTTATGTAACTAGTTTAACTGGATAATCCGTCATATACATAACTTTTACGTCTTTGTTATGTCCTGTTGTTTGTATGTTTGTTTGTTTTTAATTGTTCTTTAAATAAAATATTTTATTTTTTAAAAAAAGAATCCTGCCATTTGCAAAACAAAAGACAGAAGACAAATAAGCATGGTTATACTTTTTTTTAAGTTCAACAAGACATGGAGTAACCTACCAAAAGACTCTGGGGTTGACCAGGGACAGGGCTGTCAAGCATTGGTGGTAGTCTAGACATGATCAGCTTATTGCCACAAAGAAGAAGGGGTCAACCTGTTCTCCAAAGCAGCCAAGGCAGAACAAGAAACAAAGGATGGAACTAATCAAGGAGAGAAGCAACCTGGAATTAAGGAGACATTTCCTGACATGAGAAGAATTAATCAATGGAACAATTTGCCTCCAGAAGTTGTGCGTGTTCCAACACTGGAAGTTTTTAAGAAGAGATTGGACAACCATAAGTCTGAAATGCTATACGGTCTCCTTGTTGAACAGAGAGTTGGACTAGAAGACCTCCAAGGTCAAGCCACTTCAACCACAACAGATTATCAAGGGCCTTCATCTGACTGTTGACTTTATTCCTTCAGGCAGTTTCTTGACAAGCACTGACCTTGCACTGAATTTTTATAACTGCAACAGCTGTAGCCTGGCAGATTGTGTGTGTAATAGCCCAGATCAAAAACTGATATTTGCAATGCCTGGACAAGATCCAGCAACTATGGTTAATCAGTTAAACTGGACCCCCATCAAGAGTGGCTTTAATGTATTTACAATTATTGTATTTCTCGTGGAGATCTGATGAATTCTGGATCTTGAAGGAGAGGAGAATCCTCCGGTGATATTTACTAGAGCTGTCAGCATTCATCCAAAGTAAGTAGAACTGGCCAAACCTGCCAACCAGGTTTGCTGATAAGCAGGCTTTGCTTTCATCCCCCCCCACTCTTGTTTGTATTATCAAGTTAATTGGTGTTTGATGTTGTGAGCCAGCCGAAGCTCAACTGGACTCTGTGCAAAAAAATCTGTTTAAACAAGCAACATCTCACAAAAGCTTTCAGCTGCATGTATCAATCGGAAAAGGTGCTACCAGATTTCTGGTTTTTGCCACCATAAACTAACAGGTCTCTCCTCCTACAGTGTCCCAACAAAGGAATGGTTCATTTAACTCTGAAATAAGAGGTGCCTCTACTATATTTCTACTAGGTTACTCATGGAAATGTTGGAAGAGAAGATGTCCTAAGACTGATGCATAGAATATAGAATAACAGAGTTGGAAGGGACCTTGGAGGTCTTCTAGTCTAAACCCCTGCTCAAGCTGGAGACTCTGTACCAGTGATGGCGAACCTATGGCACGTGTGCCACAGGTGGCAAGTGGAGCCATATCTGAGGGCACGCAAGGTGTTGCCCTATGTCAGCTCCAGTGCACATGCGCGCGCTGGCCAGCTGATTTTTGGCCTTCTTTTCAGCCATTTTCGCTCTCCCTAGGCTTCAGGAAAGCCTCCTAAAGCCTGGGGATGGCGAAAAACGGCCCAACCGGAAGCTTCAGTGAGGCCTGTGCACATGGGCGGGAGGGACGGACATGGGGGGGTTGTGCGCATGTGTGTGGGGGAGGGCATTGCATTATGGATGTGGGCACATCGAGCACCCTTTTGGCACCCGAGCCAAAAAAGGTTCGCCATCACTGCCCTATACCATTTCTGATAAATGGCTGTCAAGTCTGTTTTTGAAAGCCTCCAGTGTTGGAGCATTCACAACTTCTGGAGGCAAGTTGTTCCACTGATGAATTGTTCTCACTGTCAGGAAATTTCTCCTTAGTTTTAGTTTGCTTCTCTCCTTGTTTAGTTTCCATCCATTGTTTCTTTTCTTGCCTTCTGGTGTTTTAGAGAATATGTTGACCCCCCTCTTCTTCGTAGGAGGCCCTCAAATATTGGAAGACTGCTATCATGTCACCCCTGGTCCTCCTATTTGTTATACTAGACAAACCCAATTCCTGTCATCATTCTTCATATTTTTAAGCCTCCAGTCCCCTAATAATTTGTTGCTCTTCTCTGCACTTTTTCCAGAGTCTCAACTTCCTTTTTATATTGTGGTGTCCAGAAGTGGATGCAGTATTCCAAATGTGGTCTTACTAAAGCTTTGTAAACCGCTAGTAGAGTTTCATATGATCTTCATGTGATCCCTGTAAACCCTTCCCCAAATACTTCAACCCAATCTCAATAACCTCTACCCACTTGTCATGCCATTCAACATGTACGTATCAGCGACTGAAATCAAGATATATTATGTCTGAAGCATTCACACAATCTATTAATGATGTCACCTAATCAAAAAATGAGTAAGATGAACACAGAGAGTCCATGCATTTAAAGTCATATTTTTGATGGGTTTTTTTGCCAGTTTCCAGCATTTACTTCTGGTTTATCTTTGGGTAAAATGGATTCATTTAACAATTGCAGCATTTGTTTGACGGCCATAAACAATCTGATAAAATTGGATATGACCCTATAATGAATTGTTTAATGACTGCAACGACTTATAACCATAATTCTGGGCTCAATTACAGTCATAAGTAAAGGACAACCTGTTAATGCTAGCTAACTTGTTTTAGATTACGTAGATTTTACTTCATAGACTGTAATATTTTAGATTTCCTCTTGCACGGGCAATTATCACACCATTTTACTACTTAAATTTTGTTATTTTATCTTTGTTATGCTAATATTTTATTTCATCTATTTTATTTCATTTTGATGTTGTCTTTTTTTCAAATTTTGTTGGTCACCAACAGAAAAATAAATGTATGTTATTTGTGAACCAAGGAAATACTTGATTCAAAATGAAATGCATTTCTGGTTAAATAAATAACACGTGAATATTTTCTGTTTGCAACTTTCTACCAACTTCAGCTGCACACTTTCTCGCTGCCAAGCTTTGTGGAAAACTATTCCTGAAAACATAAAATCCAGGAAAATAAATAGAAGAATGAGATGGAAGGATTAATCTGGGCTTACATTGGCTAAGTACAGATGACAGCTGTCGATGGGAACAGATTCAAGAATTAACTTGCATAAAATTTACCTGCTGAAGTTGCACTACATGAAATTACATCACTGGAGCTACCAATTTCTCCTCTGCTTTTTCTAGGACTTGGAAATGCTAAGAAAGTATCTGAAAAAGGAAACTTCTTCATGCAAATCATGTGTCCCTCTCCCGGATCTTCCCTTAATCCTTTCTCACAATTTTATTAGTAGCTCTAGCAAGAACTACCAGATGTTTCAAGGGCCAGAAGTTGCGGTCATTGTCTTTAAAAAAACATCTGAACTGCTCTGGTCCACCACAATTAGGAATCAACCACAATGCATGCCAACCATGTTTACAGACACAAGCTACACCTCGTTTGCTTAGCTTTTAACATCTGAATGATCACTTAACAAAACTTCTCAACTCTTGAGTCTTTGGAAGAAAGCAAGAAAATTGTCCAGGTTCATTGTTTAAAAATTGAGTATTAAAAAAAATGAAACAAGTTATGTAACATCAGTAATGGACGTCAGATAGATAAACTTGTTTAAATGTTTCTAAATATGTATAACATGTATAGTACATATTTTATATGTAACATTTGATGACTTTATGAATATGAATCTGGGACGCTTGCAACAGTCTTAAGTTCATGTCAGTTGCCAAGTGCTGAATTTTGATCACGTGACCCTGGGGAATGCTGCAAGAGGTGTAAGAGTGAAAACGAGTCATAAATCGCTTTAATAAGTTTTAGAAGTTAGCTCTGTTTCAGCACAATTTTCCTCCAACAAAAATGCACAATTCAAATACTATAAGGAACCATCATACGTTTGCAACTATCTTACCATGTAGTCGCTTCATCTATCTGTTGCCAGATAAATAGGTGTAAAATTTAAAACATTTTACAGAAATCTTTTGTTGCTCCTTATTGTATGAGGGACAACAACAAAAAACTCCCACAGGAACTTTTTTCAAGAGGCAACTTGTTTTTCTTTGAAGACGTTTTGCTTCTCATCCAAGAAGCTTCCAACCCATCCAAGATGGTGGGGAATGGAAGGATTGATACCCCTTGCAGACAGCTGGTCATTTGCATCCTTTTAGAGAGTCACTTAGGCCACTTGGAGGCGACTGGGTGTTCTAGTTTTTCAGAGCTGAAGAAGCTTCTTGGATGAGAAGCGAAACGTCTTCAAAGAAAAACAAGAAAGTCCAGTCTTGGGAAAAAAACATCTTTGGGACAACCATGATCTGGATGACTGAGAATCTCCACAGACATATAACAAAAAAAGGGCGCTTACAAGTTATAATGGCTAAAAACCCCAAGCTAAAAATGCAAGCCAACGAAAGCAGACAAGATGGCTAGAAGGGCAATTTTGCTGTATCTTGCATCAGATTTTTGGCAAAGCTAAAGAGAATGAGTTGAAAACGCCAACGCTAACAAATCTCCCTGGCAAACTGCAGCCAAAACTCCTAACCCAGAACTTTTGACTGCCCAACCTTCATTATATTGAATGCCAGTGGTATCATATTTATATACAACCCACAAGTCCGAGAGTCAAAGCAAAGTTTTAAGCAGCTAAAGATCACGTTGATTGAAGACAACAAGGGATTATGGTCCAAACTCTGGAAGGCTCAACTTACCGTAGTTCTACGTGCCAAGAAAGCAAAATTCAACCTGATATTGTAATTACTTCTGTGGTTACTAACCTGGAAACTAGAGTGACTTATTGAATTGCTGGCATAATACCATATCCAAGCTCAATAGAAAAAGCCCAATCTGACAATGCTGTCATTTCCTCTCCTCTCCGGTGGTTCTTCTGTCACCTGCCCTGGATAATTTCCAAATGTTTCCTTCACTCTCTCCTGCTGATGAGATTGTCAGCCAATTTCTACCAGATTATGATAAAAAAAACAACATTATCCAAAGGCATCTCAAGAAGACCACCCTGGAAAGGAGGATTAACCAATGAAATCTCTACTCCCTTTCTCTCCCCCACAAATTCGCAACTTTTTCAACAGACATGGGCTGAAATAAAGCAGAGCTTCCCACCCAAATCCTAATATAGACCCACACACATTACAAATGTACTCGTACAATTTATGTAGGAAGTGGAAAATACGAGAACTAGCGATTCTGAGATTCTTCCATTACTGATTTCGGAGCATTGAGCCCATCCTGCCGTTTCATTTTTCTCAGGTATGACCATTTCCAGCAAAAACATAGAAGCCAGCTGCCAGCAACTACAGATAGTCCTCAAATTACGACAGCGGTCACTAAGTGAACTGTTGTAAATCGAGGACTACCTGTACTCAAATTTAGGGTGATCAAAGTACCGTATTTTTCGGAGTATAAGACGCACCGGAGTATAAGACGCACCTTAGTTTTTGGGGAGGAAAATAGGGGAAAACAATCTGCCTACCAGGTATTCATCTGGCTAGCGCCCTTAGTCTGGTCTGGCTTCAGCACATTATTTTATCCCCTGGTTAGGACTTAAAAAAACCTTCTTCGGAGAGAGTAACAATGAAAGAGCATGCAAGCCAGTAAGAGCTGGGAAGATCGTTAGCACCTGGTTAGGGCTAAAAAAAAAACTTATTCGGAGCAGCTGCAGCACATTATTTTATCTCCTGGTTAGGACTTAAAAAAAACCTTCTGAGAGAATAACAATGAAAGAGCCTGCAAGCCAGTAAGAGCTGGGAAGATCTTTAGCACCTGGTTAGGGCTAGAAAACAACTTCTTTGGAGCAAGTAGAGCAATGAAAAAAAAAACCCTGCAAAGACTTAGGGCTGGAAAACATTCTTCTGAGAGAGTAACAATGAAAGAGCCTGCAAGGTAAGAGCTGGGAAGATCTGTTAGCACCTAGTTAGGGCTGGAAAAAAAGCTACATTCGAAGTATAAGACGCACCTGAATTTTCAGCCACTTTTAGGGAGGAAAAAGGTGCGTCTTATACTCCGAAAAATACAGTATTTTGCAATATGCTATCCTCCTTTCCAGGGGATAAGATGAAATATAGTCCCACCTTACTCAAATCCTTAGAAGATTGAATTACAAGATTGAAGAGATCTGTTCTGGTTTAAGATGGAAATGTATGTAATTCTGTGGTTTGGTTTCTGAGAGTTTTACAGGACATTTTGATGCTACCCTGTTTCCCCCAAAATAAGACATCCCCTGATAATAAGCCCAAGCGGGCTTTTGAGTGCATGGCAATAAGGCCAAGAGCTTATTTCAGGGTTCAAAAAAATATAAGAGGGTCTTATTTTCAGGGAAACACGGTATCTATCTATCTATCTATCTATCTATCTATCTATCTATCTATCTATCTATCTATCTATCTATCTATCTATCTATCTATCTCTGTCTGTCTGTCTGTCTTTATCTATCCCTCTCATCTATTTCTCTATCCCTTTATCACCTATTCTATCTCTATCATCCATCCATCCATCCATCCATCCATCCATCCATCCATCCATCCATCCATCCATCCCTATCTATCTATCTATCTATCTATCTATCTATCTATCTATCTATCTATCTATCTATCTATCTATCTATCTAATCTTCTATCATCTATCCTGTTTCCCCCAAAATAAGACATCCCCTGATAATAAGCCCAATTGGGCTTTTGAGTGCATGGCAATAAGGCCAAGTGCTTATTTCAGGGTTCAAAATAATATAAGACAGGATCTTATTTTCGAGGAAACATGGGTATATCTATCTATCTATCTATCTATCTATCTATCTATCTATCTATCTATCTATCTATCTATCTATCTATCATCATCATCATCAATATATAGCTGTCTTTATCTATCCCTCTCATCTATTTCTCTATCCCTTTATCACCTATTCTATCTCTAGCATCAATCCATCCATCCCTATCTTTCATCTATCTATATCATCTATCATTATCTATCATTTATCTATCATCTATCTACCCTGTTTCCCCCAAAATAAGACATCCCCTGATAATAAGCCCAATCGGGCTTTTGAGTGCATGGCAATAAAGCTAAGCTCTTATTTCAGGGTTCAAAATAATATAAGATAGGATCTTATTTTTGGGGAAACACGGTATATGTGAAACAGAACCAGCACTTACTGGTCGTAAGTTAAGAACTTCCTGTATGCTTTATCTCAGAGATTGTTTCAAAAGTCTGGAGGGAAGAAACTTCAACTCCTCTATGATCCTTTTTAGAAGGAACGGACGGGGTTTAAATTTACAGATGAATTATTCAACGGAATTAACACCTTAGAAGCAAATGTTTCTCATGCTATTTAAATCATTTCACAGACACAACAGAAAAAAAACCCTATGCTGCTATATAGATTCAAACCAAAATTGACAAATCAGTTATTTTTTATTTCTCTAAAATAATGTCAAACCTCTACTCCCATTTACGTTAAATAACTGCAGAACCTCCCTTCTGAAGCAAAGTGAGCCAAGTGTATTTTAAGTAGTGTTTAATTACATTCTCTAAAAAGAAAACTAATTATCTTCCATGGTTAATTTGCAAAATGCAAATGAAGTTCCACAGTTCCACGAGCCAGTCAAAAAGGCATATTTAGTTTAGCTTCATCAGCTGCACTGCAATTACTTGGTTGAAGGCCTACAGACATTTGCAATGATGACAATATATTAAAGCACTTTCAACATATTCTCAGATCTTATAAAAAGACTTTCATCCACAAAAACACAAGAATCAATATTTCAAGAAACAAATGTAATCTTCCTTATTGGCAGCCAGCATACGGATATGATTGGAATGACTCAAGAAACTAGCTTGCCCATCACAACTGCTCCTTTGGAGAGAGATTAAAAACCATGTAATTTATTTTGTGTTCTTAAAAGATTATTTGGTCCTTCAGTTATGCCTGGTATTCTTGCTGTTTATAGCATCCAATAATTCAAGTCCTCTAAGAGATAGCCATTCTGAAATCTTTTTTATTTTATTTTGAGATAAACAAAGAGGAGGTCACTCTCTTCTCCAAGGCAGAAGAAGAAGCAATTCATGGAAAGTAATCAAGGAGAGAAGCAATGCAGAACTAAGGAGGAATTTCTGGACAATTAAAACAATTAATCAGCAGAACAGTTTGCCTCCAGAAGTTGTGGGTGCTCCAACACTGGAGGTTTTTAAGAAGAGACTGGACATCTACTTGTCTGAAATGTTATAAGGTTAGCAATAGCAATAGCACTTAGACTTATATACCGCTTCATAGTGCTTTACAGCCCTCTCTAAGCGGTTTAGAGTTCAGCATATTGCCCCCAACAATCTGGGTCCTCATTTTACCCACCTCAGAAGGATGGAAGGCTGAGTCAACCTTGAGCCAGTGAGATTTGAACAGCTGAACTAGCAGTCAACTGAAGTAGGTTGCAGTGCTGCTTTTAACCACTGCGTCACCTCGGCTCGGTTCTCCTGCTTAAGCAGGGGGTTGGACTAGAAGACCTCCCAGGTCCCTTCCAACCCTGTTATTCTATGTACTATATTCTATGTTCTATGAGATGTCTCAAAACTTCAGTTCCACTGAAGGGCAAAATATAAGCAAAATCCTATCCAATTATTTTATCTGTGTTCTTCGAATTGAATTCTGCCCATTCTTTCTATCTCTACTTCTTCAGACGTCTTCTGACGTTACTATTCTATGAAGAACTCAAATAGACCGAGCAAGAAGTGCTTCTTTCTTTAACCATAATAATTTTAAAAAGCAACTTCAAATATTCATCAAGGCCCCGTTAATTTTAGCCAGATGGCACACAACCATGTAAAAGAGAATAATTATCTTAATTAACACCTTAGCGGCCAAGGCACAAATAAGATTCTTGTGCTGAATGCAGACTACATTTTAAAAATGGCACGGTGGCACTTCATAAAACAAGGCAGCACTATAATTTGCGAGCAGCAAAAGGCTTAATTGGAACATCAGAATCTTCTAAAACTATCCGCACCGGCTTCGTACCATGAGCAAATTAAGCCATGGCTAGACACATTATTCTGAAACAATTAAAAGTGGTGTCTCCATGGATATATTAATCCCTCCAAACCACTCAGCTAAAATGATTCTAGCGATCAGACTGCAAGATAAGGAATGTTGTTCTTAAATTGAAAGATTCATTTTTGTAGGCCATGAGGCCTTGGAAATTATTTAGAGGTACAGGTAGGCCTTTGACTTATAACAATCTGTTTAGTGACCATTCGAAGTTACAACGGCACTGAAAAAAATGACTTATGACTGCTTTCCACACTTATGACCATTGTGGTATCCCCATGGTCAGATAATCAAAATTCGGACGCTTGGCAACTGACTCACATTTATGACGTTTGCAGTGTCCCTTTGGTGACTGTCTGACAAGCAAAGTCAAAGGGGAAGCAAGGTTCACTTAACCATGTTGCTAACTTAACAACTGCAGAGATTCACTTAACAACCGTGGCAAGATAGGTTATAAAATGGGGCAAAATTCACTTAATAAATAGCACTAGCAGTAGCCCATAGACTTATATGCCGCTTCACAGTGCTTTACAGCCCTCTCTAAGCAGTTTACACAGTCAGCCTCATTGCCCCCAACAATCTGGGTCCTCATTTTACGGATGGAAGGCTGAGTCAACTTTGAACCTTGATGTCTCACTTAGCAACATAAATTTTGGGCTCAATTTTGGACATAAGTCAAGGACTACCTACAGTTCTCAAGCTACGACCACAATTGGAACTTGAATTTCCATTGCTAAGCAAGGCATTCGTTAAGTGAATTGTGCCACAGTTCAATTTTATTTTTTGCCCTGGTTGTTGAGTGAATCACATGCAGAGGTGGGATTCAGCCGGTTCAGGCGAACCAGATGTTAATTTTATATCTGGTTCGCCAAACCGGTAATTGCAAGGACTGGCTAGCCCCGCCCACCCCTCCCAGGAGTCTCCACGTGGCCCCTTTTGGATGCCAGGTAAGTGCAGGGTCCGTGCGGAAACTCTGGGAGGGCGAAAAATGGGCCTACCAGAAGTACTGGAAATCTGGAAATGAGCCCGTTTCCGTTTTTTTCCTTCCTTCTAACTGCCACACCATTTCTCAGAGAATCCTAGGGCTTCAAGAGAACTCCAGAAGTTGTGGCTGCTCCATCACTGGAGGTTTTTAAGAAGAGATTGGAGAAAGCAAACTCTATATAGCATAAAGTAAGGAGATTCCCTACGAAGCCCATACATCTGAGGTAGCCCCTGATCAGTTTTGTTTTCTTGGGAAGGCAGGTTAATCTTCCTGTAGGCTTCTAAAGTTGCTGCCTTCCGTTCCACACAGCTGCTCTTAAAGAGACAGGCTGTGTTTCTCAGCCACCCGGAAAGGCTGAATTAAACTGCAAACCAAATGCTGATAAATTTCTCTACTGCGGACTCTGGGAATCCAAAGTAAGTTAAATCCTTCACTCTGAATAGCTTTACTACACACGTCTCTCTCTGATGAAGACTGAATCAAACTGGGGTTCAGGCAGGAGAGGCGTGGCAGAAAAGTTTAATGGATTCAATCTCTAAAAGGAAGAAGGCGGAGTTAATCCATACGTTGGATTCTCACATCGGAGAACTTCCCTTTTGTGTAGATTCCCTGCCTTCTCTAAGGTTGAGGGAAGGAAGCAAAATGGGGGGTGAGGAGGAGGAGGAGGAATGATGTCATTCCACCACCTCCATCTCTAGGCCATGAATGTGTTATTCCAGGACGTTTTGGGAGACCACCATCTCTAATTGGTGAAAGAAGGAAGAATCCCCAAAAATACTTTCCTGGGGAACATTGATCACTTATTTCTTCCACTACTATTTTAACACACTCAAAAGACTGTAGGTATTCTCCGTCATCCAGGTCATGGTTGTCCCAAAGGTGCTTTTTCAGGAGGCAACTGGACTTTGTTTTTTCCTTTGAAAACTTTCACTTCTCATCCAAGAAGCTTCTTCAGATCTGACAGGATGTTGGGGAAGGGAAGGATTTATATTCCTTGGGAGACAGCTGGTCATTCGCATCCTTTCAGAGGGTCATTGAGGCCACTTGGAGGTGTATCTGTGTCCTCAGGATCACCTGAGTAGTGCAAATGGTTCCTGTAGTCTGCAATTTTTTTCCTCTGGAAATCCATTCCTACTCCCACACCATTCAAAGAAACACATTCAGTTGAGCAAAAATGAAATTAATATTTCAAGGGATCTCAAGTCGCTAGAATATTAAGCCTATTCAGACCCAAAATGTGGTTTTGGAGGAGACAAACCGAATTTGCAGGTTTGCCCCTTGAGGTTCACAAGAAACCCCCAAAAGAGGAGGCTTTTTAAAGGATCTAGTCTTGCATGAAAAACCAGCATGGATTCCCCCATTGCTTCTCTATATATTTCACAAAATTAGGAAAACTAACATGAGGGACAACTCTCTCAGTCCAAATAGGAATTGAAATTGGAAGCCCCGAGAGCATAAAACAGGAAGACTGGATTCCATGGAGTAGTTCATATAATAATAAATTACAACTGGCTTGTTGGTGCTTTGCTTAAGGTGCTATGCAAACCAGCCATGGTTATTAAAATCCTGACTTAGCAGAATATGTGACTATATCTAGTGGCATGAGGCAGCTTCACACGTGGAAATAGCTAGTGGCATGAGGCAGCTTCACACGATGTTTACAACCAAGAAATAGAAGAGGCAGAGGCTCATGTTTGATGATACGAACTAGGACAGGGGTCTCCAACCTTGAGCATCTTAAGACTTGCGAATTCTGGGAGTTGAAGTCTGCAAATCTTAAAAGTGCCCAAGATTGGAGACCCCTGAACTAGGACATAATGTCTCCTGCTTAGCATAATCCACAAAGCCAGCCATCATGGTTTTGCACTGTTTGTTAACCAGGCTAACTTCTGCAATATAGGTAATCCTTGGCTTACGACCACAATTGAACCTAAAATTTCTGTTGCTAAGTGAGACGTTTGCTAAGTGAGCTTTATCCCCATTTTTACGACCTTCCTTGACAGAGTTGTTATGTGAATTGCTGCAGACGTTAAGTTAGTGACACGGATGTTAAGTGAATGTGACTTCCCCATGGGTTTTGCTTGTCAGAAGGACGCAAAAAGGGATCACATGACCCCAGGACACTGCAACCATCATAAATATGAGTCAGTTGTCAAGAGACTTTGATTTTGTTCACGTGACCATGGGTATGCTGCAATGACTCACTTTTTTAGGGCCGTTGTAACTTTGAATGGTTATTAAATATACTTGTACTCCTAATAAGGTTTTTGCAACCTTGGCCAACCTGGAAGATGTAGGGGCTTCAGCTCCCAGAATTCCCCACCCAACATGAAGGCTAGGAATTGTGGGAGTTGAAGTCCACACATCTTCAAGTGGCCAAGTTTGGGATGCACTGCTCCAATGAGCAGAAGCAGCTTCTTGGATGAGAACCGAAACATCTTCAAGGAAAAAACCAGAAAGCCCAGTTGCCTCTTGAAAAAGCACCTTTGGGTCAACCATGATCTGGATGGCTGAGAATCTCCATAGACATCCCGCTCCAACAGATGTCCTGAACTCCAGAATAGAGGTATCTTTGGAGGAACATTTTGCTCATAGTGGTGATGAAACCAATACCATGACCATTTCACTTGGTCAAAGCTCAAAGCAAAGTCTACTCTCAAACATGAGGGTGAGGAGATAAATAATGGGAGAAGAAAGGTAGAAGAACAGCATTGGAGAATTCAACACTCAAGCAATATCTTTAGGAGCAGCAGCAGAAGAGAGTTATTTCTTGTTGAGATGAGAATAATATCTCATAGAGGCAATTTAGATCTTTTCTTGGAATTCAGACAGTTAAAATAAAACCGAGATTAAAAGTCTAATAGAAAATATTTATTTCAGTACAAAAACAATAAATTCTGAATAAACTACATTTTGCTGAGTAACACAACCATTCAGGTCAAGAGCTAAGATAGAAGAAAAATTAATAGTGGTTTAGGAATGCATACATGCGCAAAGAACATCATATCACGTGTTCTGCTTATATTGGAATGTACCATAATGTTAGATAGGGGTGCATCACCCTGCATAGAAATACAACTGACAATATTCACTACGTGACATTTCTGAAGTTTTGAAACAACTGATTTGGCTTACTACCTTCAATGCAACTACTCTCTTGATATCTGAGTACCATCCACAATTTTTTTTAGGAGGACCATAACCTCTCCTGTAAATAGTCCACCAACTCCAAGCCCATCTGTGCCGTTATCCTCCAGATAAGCTGTTCTTCTCTTACTTCATGACATGCCCTAAGTTAATACTGCAATCAACCAGACCACAAATAATAGTAAGCAATGCCCTAATCAAGGAACTGCCAGATCAGGAAAACAATCAAGCAGTAAACAACAACCTAATCAAGGAACTACCAAGGAGACAAACAACACTCCCACCACCAATACTGATCAGGGCAAACTACAGTACAAAAACAGAGAGTAAGTCCCACTCTCTTCTAGCACTGATGATGTTTATCTAATTGGGTAATGAAACGTCTGCAAGAAAACAACCAAGCTCAGGGCGCACACACAGTTCAACACTGAGCTACAAATATTCTCTTCTACTGGTAATCTGATAGCTAAATCAAGACAATTCAGGACAGACTACTAAAATTCTCCATGCAGTACTTTCCATTTCAGCTATAGAGTTAATACTTAGCCCATCATCACTTAGTCGATTAAATTTTAACCAAGATTCCTGATAAAGTTAGTCTAAACCAGTAGTGGGTTCTAAAACCCATTGCTACCGGTTCGCTCGCAGAAGCGTCCCGGGCAGATGGGTGGAGCCTCCCGCCGCTACCAGTTTGCAGAACCGGGCCGAACCGGGAGCAACCGACCGCTGATCTAAACCCAAGTTCCCAAAAGATGTACAGTATATATTTTCAGAAAGTTCTTGATAGATCAAAAGGGTTCCATCCAATATTGATTCAGATAACCAAGTTTCTCAATTTGTCTACTTTCTGTTTGAGTTTTCTTTCAATAGTACAATATATTTTATTGTTTATTTTTAACTAATTTATGTAGCTATCCATCTCACCAGTGCAGCTCTGAGTATACTGAAGTGACACATCTGATATATTTTTTAAAAAATAATAATAATTTCCAGATCTGAAGACAGTGAAATGGGTAAAGCACCATGATTCTTACAGCTTCTGAACCAATACAGATGGATACCCTAGTCAATGGCATTAGAAAACTAAGGGATCAAATAAGATCAACAGATCACATTCCACTCATCGGTTGATTCAGACTGACTGAGACCATAACTATGCTTGAATACTGTTGGAAACAGGTTCAAATTACAAGTTATCATAATTTGGTAGCTATCATTTCGACTCCCTTATTTATCTTATGCCAAGTATGTCCCAAAGGTGCTTTTTCAAGAGGCAACTGGAGTTTGCTTTTCCTTGAAGACGTTTCACTTCTCATCCAAGAAGCTTGAGGAGAAGTGAAACATCTTCAAGGAAAAATCAAGAAAGTCCAGTTGTCTCTTGAAAAAGCACCTTTGGGATAACCATGACCTGGATGACTGAGAATGTCCATAGACTTGTGCCAAGTATTTTTGTATTTTTGCTGTTTTCCTGGCAAACTTATGCTAGACCAATCTTAGAGTATTGTTCAACTGTTTGGAATCCCCACCATATATCAGACATCAGTACAATTGAGCGGGTTCAGAAGTACTTTACGAGAAAAGTCTTGTCCGCTTCTGTACACAATAGAATTCCTTATGCTACTAGGCTCGAAATTCTCGGTTTGGATAACTTAGAACTGCGTCGCTTGCGGTCAGACCTAGGTATTGCATACAAAATTATATGTAGTAATGTTTTACCTGTAAATGACTTTTTCTATTTTAATCGCAATAATACACGCGCGAAGAACCGCTTTAAACTCAATGTAAATCGTTCTAAACTTGATCGTAAAAATATGATTTTTGTAATAGAGTTGTCAAAGTCTGGAATGCCCTACCTGATTCAGTTGTCTCAGCTACAAATTTTCACAGTTTCAGCCACAAATTGACTTCCGTGGACCTGACTTAATACTTAAGTGGTCAGTAGAGGGGGCGTGCATAAGTGCACTAACGTGCCCATCGTCCCTGTCATTGCATTTTTATTCTTGTTCTTGTTCTCATTTTTTGTTTGAAAAATTCCAATAAATAAAAAAATAAACATGGAATAATAAAATAAAAATGGAAATAAAAAGAATTTATGATATAAAGCCACTTAAAACCTAGGAGGGCTTTCAACTAGGATAACCATGAAATGCTTAATTATAGATTAGTGGGATATCTGAATAACTGATTAGTTCCAACCAATGACGGAACTGAAAATTTCAGCAACTGTTCCACCTCCATCGCTGAACTTTCAAAACGTTGAATGCCTAAAATTAAACAATTATGCTATAAAACTTTATTTTGTTTATGGTCACACAGCTGATATAATTATAGTTTCGGTTCCATTAGATCCAGCTGCTGTACTTGCTCAGGAACAAGATAACTTAATAGTTTTATTATTTGAATTGTGCTAAGATAACTTTGCTCCTGTAATCCACATTAATTATTAAATCCAATCACAAGCAAGAAAAATGTATATAGTTCTTTGATCTTCAGGGATCTCAATGATTTCTTAACAAGAAAAAGTAGAAAGACAAGACTGAACAAAAAGACAGATTAAGGAGTATTCAGATGGAGTCAGCCAATGCTCCTTTTTAACATTGTGTTAAATGCATGAAGCAGGACAAGAAAATCCTACAGTGGTTTTGAGCAAAGCCATAGAGATATATTCCTAAGATTATGAATGAGTAACTAACCATAACTCTTGGGAGTTAAAAGCTAAAATATGCATATAAGAAACTGGAAAATCCAGTTTCCAACTGCTCCATCATTACTTCAAGGATGTATAAGTTAATAATTGCTAATAATAATTGTAGTGCACAAAAACGGCCAGGCTGTGTGTTAAATCAGCAAGATTCATTGTGCACAGCACAAATGTTGTGGCCTATCGGCCATCGGCCCCTCCAGCAGCCGAATCAGAGGAGGAGGAGGAGGCGTGGGAATCAGGGCCAGCATCAAGGCAACCTGAGAGCTCCGAGGGGGAAAAGGGAATGGGGCTGGCAGAGAGAGAGACAGAGGCGGCCCCTGGGCCGGCCGTCAGCCCCCAGATGGAGAGTCAATAGCCCCCAGGTCTGGAGGTGGCTGATGAGGAAGAGGAGGAATAGCTGGGCCCAGTGCCTGATCCGTGGATGCGCAGAAGGCAAAGGAGAGGAGAGCAGTGGAAATCTATGGGCTGGTCCTTGGGACGGAAGAGACACCGCTGCTAGCAAAGCCCCACCCTAGCTCTGGGGATAAAAGGCAGGGGGCGGAGATGAATAGATGTGGCAGACAACTATTAATCCCCCCTGCCAGACGGACTTCCAAGCCTGCAGTGAGAGAGAGACTTTTTGCCTGGGCTGCCGGCGCTCCTAATAAAGGAATCATTGCTTCAACTACAGAGGGTTTGTCGTGTTTGGGGAGCTGGCTCAGAACAACAAAGTGCATTGTTGCTTCCCTCATCCTAAATTCTTAAATGGTCTCATCACATTTTGATGAACCAATATAAACATGACTGCAGTGTATGTTGTCATATCATGAATTCAGTATCAGGAATTACAACAAAAAGGGATGGGGAAAAAAGCATTATCCAAGTAAGTACATAGTATAAGTCTGAAAGAGAGTTTTGATCATTATAGGCAAGTCCTCGAGTTACGGTTATAATGGAGCCTGCCCATCACAGACATAACTTACGATTGTTGCAAAGGAGGTCACTCACGTACTGACTCCATTTTTAAGACCCTTTTTAGAGGTTGGTCACTAGGCACGGTTGTTAAGCGAACCGTGGTTTATTAGGGGCGCGGTTTTTGTCGAAAGTTGAGCGTAAATGCAGTGTTTGGCAAAACCGTCATAAAACAGGGTCGCATGACCGCAGGGCGCTGCAAAGATGTCCTGGCTGCCAAATGACCGAAGGATGGTCATGTGACTGAGGGGGGCAGGGTCTCCCGACCATCAGAACTTTGAATCCAGATCATAAATACCCCCCATCCCACTTCGATAGGTCTATGGGAACTTTGAACAGCTGTTAAGTGCTTGCAAATCAAGGATTACCTGTATCTCAAAAAAGAGAGTTGGGAAAGCGGCAGGAAAAAGAAACAAAACAAATACAGGTAGTTCTTGACTTGCAACAGTTCGTTTCGTGACCGTTCGAAGTTACAACGGCCCTGATTAAAGGGATTCGTGGTCTCATCGCAGTCGTGAATTAATAAAAATATGACTGCAGCATATGTCATCATGAATTCAGCATTAGGAATTTATAACAAAAAGGGATGGAAAAATGCATTATCCAAGTACAGCTGGTCCTTGACTTACAACAGTTCGTTTAGTGACCGTTCGAAGTTACAACGGCACTGAAAAATGTTAACTTGTGACCGTTTTTCACACTTAATGACCGTTGCGGCATCCCCATGACCATGTGATCCAAATTCAGATATTTGGCAACTAGCATGTACTTATGACGGTTGCAGTGTCCCGGGGCCATGTGATTTTTGCGGCCTTCCGACAAGCGAAGTCAATGGGGAAGCCAGATTTGCTTAACAACCGTGTTATTAATTTAACAACTGCAGTGATTCATTTAACAACTGTGGCAGGAAAAGTCATAAAATGGGGCAAAACTCCCTTAACAAATTTCCCTTCCAACTCTGTTATCCTTCACAAAATTAACCAGTGGAACGACTTGCCTCCAGAAGTTGTGGGTGCTCCATCAATGGAGGTTTTCAAGAAGAGATTGGCATGAATGGTATAGGGTAGTGTTTCTGAACCTTGGCAGTTTGAAGATGTGTGGACTCCAACTCCCAGAATTCCCCAGCCAGCGTTGCTGGCTGGGGAATTCTGGGAGTTGAAGTCCACACATCTTCAAACTGCCAAGGTTCAGAAACACTGGTATAGGGTCTCCCCCCCTGAGCAGGGGGTTACACTAGAAGACCTCCAAGGTCCCTTCCAACTCTGTTATTCTCACTCCTTCATCATGAAACTAATCCAGAAAGCGTGAATATTCTTTTTTTTCCCTCACCTTACCTCCTTCTGCACCTGCTGACTTAATGCCGCATAATGTTTTACAAAAGGCTCCATTGCCAGTGAGGCATTTCTGAATAATTCAGATAGAGCACAGATCTCTCATACTGTGACCGCCCTCAGTAACATAAGGCGAACCACCTCTGATAGGGAGCTGCCATCTGGCTGTTAAGGCACAAAATATGAATTTGTTTCGAAAGCCAAATAAACATTTGCAGAGACTTGCACTTCAGGACTTTCATATCCTTTTGTCTATTTAAAGCAAGGTCACATCCACTGCTGACACACGTCCTCAGTCGCAGAGGTTTCTGCCCCTCGAATTTGAGCCACAATTTAATTATTCATACCCGGCTTGCTCGTATAATCCTTGGGGTATATAGTAAAGTACATGCTGTTGACATTTGTAAAATTCTTACATTTGGGAAGCCTGGCTGTCTCCCTCAATTCATTGTTTCCAGGGTTTTTCCCCAGCATGAACAATTTTATATCTGGGGTTTTTTTTTTAAGCTGCTTGTGGTGATTCAGTTTTGAAAGCTAAAAGCAATTCAAAAGGTAATTGAAAACAGAAATAAAATGTCTCCTGCACACAGGCTTCTGAAGGATGAGTCAGGAGAGAAACACCTGACTATCAAGGGCATCATGAAGAATGACCAATTAAGACCACAAACATCTATGAAGTATAAATTGGAATGTCTGGTATGCCTCAGACTGGCTTGAATGCTGAACAGAAAAAGAGTCTATGACCTTTCCTATTTTGCCACTGTGCCTAAAGGCAGCTCCTTAAAAATATTGAAAAGTTATTGCAGGAAGTGAAACAAACAGAAATAAAAACATCCACCGGTCATTATGCTCCAGTGGATCAGGCCAGGTAACAGGTTTTTTTTTACAAGTTCAAGGCCAAGAAGCAAGCTGGACTCAGTTAATGCACTGTATATGGGGGGGGGGGAGGTTTTTCTCTTATTTCTTTAACCCAGGGTACCTGATGGGGTAACTAGTTTTGTATCATTGACAGAGAATTAACAAGTAAAAATAATAATTATACCACCAAAAAACAGGGTGATTTTTGCCTAGTTTCAAAAACACACTATGTGGTATAGACCAACCCAGAATATAAAAGGATATAAAAGGATATAATATAATATAATAACATATGCAATACAATATAATTGTATATAATACAATGTATGTGATATGATATATATAATAGAATATAAATAGAATGTAGAATAGAATGTAGAATATAATAGAAAATAAAATATAATAGAAAATAAAATATAATAGAAAATAAAATAATATAAATATAAATATACATACGTGTGTGTGGATGGATGGATGATAGATAGATAGATAGATAGATATTCACATTTCTGTGAGCATAAATTTACCAAAGTCATGTGAACCTCACCAATTGTAGTTTATTCAACTATTTATTTAAGCATGGCTATTAAATATGAAGGGGTATGCCGAAAAAGGATTCAGCTACTATTCATTTGCTCACTAAAATGAAAACAGAATCTGGAAATGTATCTGAAAATTCTAATTTTATATAACAGATAAGCAGTGTTCTGGATTCTGCCAATTGAAAGGGGACCAAAATCTTTCCTATCCATCCTCATTGTATCAAATAGGGAATTTGTTACAAAATTTGTGTGGAAAGCTATGTTACAGAAGTTTGCTCAAAATTCTTTACAGTTTGTCTAAAACAGGGTTACACAGTTTGATATTTGATAGTTGTTTGCGAAGACTGGATACAAATTTTTTGTATCATTGACCTAAAGTAACCAAAACTTTCAGATTATTTTTTTCCTTTTTATTCAATTCAAATTAGCTACTTTAATCTACTTGGGGAAGAATCTAATCAACAAACACAAACCACTACAAAACGTTATTGTCAGGGTTGCATTCTTAATTAAGTCCAATTATTCTCCAAGCATATTTAGGTGAATATAGTCATGCACCAACACTCCTAAAAATAATTCAATTTCTTTTTTTTCCTCTCCAAAGTGGAACTGCCAACTAAACTGGTTTCTCTGCAATATTGTAGAAGTAGAAAATCACAAGTAATTAAAAATCAAGCCGCATGACCCTGCTCAGTTAAAGCAGGAGGAGAATTGTAGAGTTGGAAAGGACCACAATAGAAGCTCATTCGACCTTTTGCAACGTGAAGGAAAACTGATTGAACCATCCAGCTTCTTCTAAAAGCTTTCAGAGATAAGAAAATCTCAGAATGTCAAAAAAATCCAGTTTAAGTCGCCAGAGAGCTGTGGTAGATTATCTTGCACAAAATATGCTCCAATTTACAGTTGCTTAAACAGCCGAGTACTGTTGTAATTTTTTTTTGAAAAGGTGTTACAGAACCATACATTAAGTATTTATTTGTTATGTCAAGCACAGTGTAGCAAAATTGTATTATTCTATTGGAAAGTAGAAAAATAACCAGATTGGTCAGCAAAACCCCTAGAAAAGCAATCTGCTTGATAATACCACCGACAGCTCTCTTCAAGCTTAGACCACAAAATTTTTCTCATTATCAGAGAGAATTCATACTTCCCTCAAGTTACGACCAGCTTGAAAAGGGGTCAAAACGTTTGTCCAAATGACATTCCAGCCCCTTCCAAGGTGGAACATGGAATCCTAGGGCTGGAAGGGACCTCAGAGGTCTTCTAGTCTAACCCTCTTACTCAAGGCAGAAGATCTTATACCATCCTGGTCAAATTGACTATCACTAAGTATTGTATCTTATGATACTTGATGAACGTATTTTTATGCACACTGAGAGCTTATGCACCGAAGACAAATTCCTTGTGGTGTCCAATCCCACTTGGCCAATAAAGAATTCTATTCTTTTGTCACCCCCTCCCTTCCTCCCTCCCCAAAAATGGGTTGCCCGGTGTATTTCTGAAAACCTCCAGTACTTTCAATTTCTCTTGAACATTTGCAACTGGAATCGTACAAAGAGAGAATACACCGTGGGATTAAGGAGCCGTGCAGCCTTACTTCAACCACATTATCACCCAGGAGGCAGAGTGGACGGATTCATTTTGGGTCAGTTCCTTGGATGGAAAGAGAAATTAGAAACAGAACTGTGAAACGGGGCTCAATATCTGCCCCACAATCAATCTTACCAAGCTGTTTTAAAATCTGGGGTTAAGCTATCTCATAGGTCAGTGATGGCGAACCTATGGCATGGGTGCCACAGGTGGCACGCGGAGCCATATCTGAGGGCACGCGAGGCGTTGCCCTACGTCAGCTCCAGCGCACTAGTCAGCTGATTTTCGGCCTTCTTTTCGGCCGTTTTTGCTCTCCCCAGGCTTCAGGAAAGCCTCCTGAACCCTGGTGACAGTGAAAAATGGCCCAACGGGCCTACCAGAAGTCTGGAAGCTTCAGTGAGGCATGTGCGCATGCGCGGGGGGTTGTGTGCATGCGCGAGGGGCAGTGTGGGGATTGTGTGCATGCGTGGGGGGAGGGCATTGCATTATGGGTGTGGGCACGCACACGCACGTTATCGCGCGCACGCACACCCTTTTGGCACCCGAGCCAAAAAAGGTTCGCCATCACTGTCATAGGTGATGCAAATAGTAGACCTAGGCAAAAAAACACAGAGGTTCTGAAGATTTGTACAGGTAATCCTTGACTTATAACCATTCATTTAGTGACTGTTCAAAGTTATGATGCCACTGCAAATAAGGGAAGTCCTTGTCCTGAGCCATGAATATTCTCCTTTATTAGTAACACTGAAAATAGTCACTTATGACCGAGCTTCACACTTACGACCGTGAGAATATCCCCACGGTCATGTGATCAAAATTCGGACACTTGGCAACTGGCATGTACTTATGACGGTTGCACTGTCCCGGGGTCACATGACCACCATTGGTATCCTTCCCGGCCGGCTTCTGACAAGCAAAGTCAATGGGGGAAATCAGATTCGCTTAACAGGCTTCACTTAATGACTGCGGTGACTCACTTAACAACTTGGGCAAAAAGATCGTAAAATGAGGTGCAACTCACTTAACAACTGCCTCACGTAGCAACAGAAATCTGGAGCTCAATTTTAAGTTGAGGTCTACCTGTAGAGAGTAACCTGCCTGTTTCATGAACAGAATCTAAGAGTGAAACAGCTGTTTTACTACACTTTACTTCCCGTGTCTCACCAAGCAAGGAAGACTTGAGTGGATGAAAAAAAAATGCAATAGCAATCCAGCTACTGTGTGCTGTCTCATCTTTTTGCTCCTACCCTGAATCAAAGCCTTGGATATCACCCATGCAAATTTGCAAACATATTTCATCTCATGAAGTACCTTCACTGGGAACCAGAACTCTGCCTGGATGAATCTGCGCAGCTATCACAAAGTACAGATCAAAATCAACCCTACCCAAAGCTGGTGGCTTCCCAGATGCCTTGAGATGACAATGCTCAGCCTGAGACGCATGGACAATGCAGGAAACACTCCCATGCCCATGCTTCTCAAGCACGTTTTCTGCTTCAAATAGGAACAGCTGCACGTTCCTCTTTCACATCAAGTTATAAGCCCAGAGATTCAATAAAATCTATTAAATAAATAAATGTCATAGCATCATTAAGATGCTGGAATCGGATTGGGGAGACCGGGGTTCTGGGTGTGACTGCGGCCCCCACGTTTCTGCCAGGGTTTCTTTTTTGGGTGCAACCTTAAATTGACACATACCAACTTACTACATGCCAACCCTTCCCTAGACTCCCACTGGGCATCAGAATCGGGCATCCTCTCTTGGTCCAATTAATTACCATTAGGGTGATTGTTTTAAGAATAAAAGCGAGATTTTTCAGTTAAAAACTCCACTGAGCTCAGAGAAAAAGTGGGATGGTGATACAAATAATAATATGGTAAAGAGATTTCAGGTTTCCTGGGCCGTAGGCTTCTGTGCAGAAGGAAGAGAGTAAGCTAAAACATAAATCAACGTTCTAATGTTACAGAACAACAAGATCCATCAATGAATGGACCCACCCATTTTGAATGTGTGTGCCACAAGAAAAATGCTGAAATTATCATTAGGTAGGTAGTGAATATATCTGTAGCCTCCATAGGCTGAACTCCTCCTCCCAGCATCCCCCAACAATGGCCACGCGCTAACTAACAGCACTGGAAATTGTCTGCATAAAATCAATTCAAAGGTCACAAAGAACAAGCCCACCCATTAATTCTCAACTTCTTGCTGACCCCCTGGCCCGAAAACCCCCTACATGTTTTACCTAAGGATGGAAATAACCTCCAGGTCCCAAATTTATGCCTTGGTTTCTTTTGGGTGTGACCTTAAATCAACACAACAATTTCAACTTCATGCCCCAAATCTCCTCTCTCATCCTTGGGGGGGGGGAGGGGATTCTGACCCTGCAGGCTTCCTTCTTAAATCAGCCTCTCTTCTCTAATCTAAATTTCTGCAGAATTTTGCCCTGTAAAAGAATCTCAAGATCCTGGAAATACACGTTGGTTTACGGATATAGGGTGGGTCTAACAATGGGGCCTTAATCCAGTTGGTGGGGGAGGGAGGAAATTCTGAATTAAGGATGGTTCAAGTCTCAGTGCTCTCCCAGTTCATTCCCATTCCGCCTTCCACCTCGAATGAAAAAAGCCCAAATCTCTATAGAGTGAATGCTTCTGACGATTCTTTACCCGAGTCCTAAATATGCAATTAAATTGGAACAACGTGTTCCCAACGATGCACTTCTTAAGCACCTTACGCACAAAGAAAAGATCGTCTCATCCCTAAATTTAAGTGTTTGCAGCTCTTTCCCACAGCTACCCCCCCCCCCAGGACACCGACCACTTTTTGAAGCACCCCAAAAGGACCATCCTGCATTCTGGCAGAGATTCCTCTGATTACTAGACCCAACCTCATTCTTGTAAGTTTCCAAGACATTCATTAGACAGCTGGCCTCTGGCCGGGCCTGAGCCAGTCACCTAAGTCCAGCTTACCTTACATGTCCCTTTGAAAGGATCTTACCTGTCTTCCTCGCCATCCAGAGCGGCCAGCGGAAGCCCCTTCAGTGGGAAGAGAGAGGCGACCATGCTCCCATCTGCCAAGGCCGAGGAGGTGCCGATGCTGCTGCTTTCAGCGCCACCAGAATGCTGGCTTAAGCCAACCAGGATGGACTCCGTCATAGGGCGCTTGGCCTCTTCAATTCGGTTTACGATGGACTGAGCGAGGGACTGCGAGGAGAACTGGGAAGAGTTGGGGGCTCCCGACAAATGGATGCCCGTGGAAAGCAAGGCAGGCTGAGAGACATTTTGGACCAGGCTCCCATTTTGCATACTTGATGGCTGGGCGAGGGCCTTGGAAGGAGCCAGGCTCACGGGCGCAGGGGGCATACTGGAAGCAGAGTGGCCGGGCACAGGAGCAGCACTGGCGGAAGGGCCTGGGCTAACAGGAGGCAACTGGGCCATTCCTTGAACCAGAGGGTCAGCGGCTTGCATGGGCATCAGGTTGCCCGGTGGCGGGATGCCCAAACTCTGAGGGACGCCTGATGGAGCACTTTGGGATCCTGGGTGACCCACCCCTGTAGGAACTGGAGGGGCTGCTTGGGAGGATGCAGGAACAGCAGCACTGGGGGCCAGCACGGAAGGAGCAATCTGGTTTGCAACGGAGGGCCGCTGGGCCACGGGAGCGACACTTCCTGGCTGTCCAACGTTCATCAGGGCAGCTGGAGCACCCACGGCTGGGATGGCGGGCTGGGCCTGCGCCACGGCCTGAGAAGGTACCATTGGGATGTGTGTCTGGACAGGAAGCTGCATATTTGGAGGCTGAGCAACGGGCACGGCCGAACCGCTTCCGACGATTGCCGTCCCAGGCTGCAGAGAAGGAGCTGGAAGCATCTGCGGCTGCTGGATGTACTCGGGCAACGAAGTTTGGGCAACGGGCTTCACGTGCTGCCCTGGAGCCATCTGCATAGGCATGGGTGGCAGGGCGCTGGGGTGCTGAGCCTGTCCCTGCCCAAAAGGTAACGGCTGGGGCTGTGGAGCGACTGGAACAGCAGGGACCAGATGGGCCGGCGGTGGGGTGAACGGCAGAGTTGGTTGATGGCCACTAACGATGGTCAATGGAGGAACGGCCGAGGCGGGAGGGGGCGCCCCTTGTTTCTGCGGAGGGTAGCTGACCTCTTGAGGATGTGGCTGGACATGGGGGAGTTGGGACTGAGACATACTCTGGGGGAGCCCCGGTGCCGGCGCAGGGGGCACCCCGGCGCTGCTGAACTCCATCTGTTGAGGCACACCTTGGAACCCTTGCGGCTGCGTCCCAGGAGGCGCCCCAATCTCCCCACTGCCCACGCTCTCGGTGTAGTGGCTCAGGGTGCTGCTGACCGAGCTCCCACTGGTGCTTTCCCTTTCGGAGGCCACATCTAGGAGAGTGTCCACGGTTTTAGCCACGGGGGCACTTTCAGCCACCGCCCCGGGATTCTCCTTGTCGTAGAACTCGGTACAAGTCCATCGGCCTTTCTTAAATGGCTCCGAACTCGAATCTAATTTCACCACACGGAAACGGGAGGTGCTGACGCCTGGATGCAGATGACCTGTTGCTGTGGCCCCTGCGGCTGTATGACCGGCACTTCCGGAGGCATTCGAGGAGGCCCCGGTGCCATTGCCGATCCCGCCGGAGAGCACCACGTTCCCAGGGTGGCTCCCTCCGGGCAAGGACATGCCGTTGCCAGCAGCAGCAAGGTTCGTGAGGGTCTTGCCCAACTGGCAGGCCCTGCCACTCGCTGCACCGGCCAAGGCTCCCCCGGCAGAGATGGCCCCCGCATGGAAGTGAGCCACGGTGGCCCCCGCAAGAGCGGCTACGGAGGAGGCAACCGCAGGACCAGGCCTGGTGCCCTCCAAGCTCCCTGCAACAGGCAGCCTTCGGAAAGACGGGCTGGATGGAGATCCCCCGGAGATTGGCGGGGAGACCCCGTGGTGGGAGGGAGGCTGGGGGTGCCCCCCATGGGCGTAGTGGGGCGGGTGCGGCAGGTGGGCGCTGCCGTTGGTCAGGCCTCGGGACTGCTGGGCCGGGCGAGGCTGGTTGGGGGAGACGGCGCCGGGACTGTCGGCCTCGTGGAAGTTGTTGAGCGTCTCCTCCGAAGAGCTGCGTTCGGGCTCCCCCAAGTCGGTGGCCCGGGACAGCGAGACGTCCAGGATCTCGGAGGAGGAGAAGTCCTCGGTGTGCGACTCGTCCAGGTCGTCGTAACTCTCGGTGTCTTCGGCGATGCTGTTGTTGGAGCTGAGGCTGGCCGAGATCTGCGCCGGGGTCACGCTGGTGATCTGGAAGCCGCTCTTCTTCTTCAACTGGGCGCCCGCCGCCCCGCCGCCGCCTCCTCCTCCTCCCTGCGAGAGCAGCGCCAGGCTCTGCGGCGGAGCAGCCCCGGGCGGGCAAGTGGAGACGGAGACCGAGGAGGCGGCGGCAGGGGAAGCCGGCGTCGGCTGCACCAGCAGGCCGGCCGGGAAGTCCTCCAAGCCGGCGCCGCTGCCGCCGCCGCCGCCCCTCCGAGGCAGCATCGCGGGCTGCGCCATCTTCTTCCTCTCCCGCGCCTCCGCCGCTGAGTCAGGCTGCTGCTGCTGCTGCTGCTGCATTGGGGCCGGCGGGAGGAAGGCCCGACGCCGCCGACGCCTCCCTCAGGCGCCGCCCCGACCGGGTTGAGAAGGAGGCGGCCGCCGCCCCCGAGCCTTCTTCCCTCAGCAGCGGCGCCGGCAAGAGGAGGCGGCCGGGTTCCCCTGAGGAGGAGGAAGAAGAGGAGGAGGAGGAGGAGGAAGGAGCCGCCCCTGGCGACGCGCACGCGAGGCAGCCCCCGCCGGCCGCGGCCCCATCCAGAGACGCCGCCGCCGCCGCCGCCTCCCGCTCCTCCTCACGGGGCACCGAGCGGCCGCACCAGCCCCGCTTCTCCTCAGGCTGACGCCGCCCCGTCGGAGCCGCCTTGGCGAGGCCAGAGCTCGCTCTGTGGGGTGGGGGGGGGGCGCAGCCGGGCTGAGGAGACGCTCCGCCTCCGCTGAGCTCCGCTGGGGTGGGCGGGGGGAGGCTGCCTTAATAGGGGGAGGCGGCCGAAAGATGGCGCAGGCGCCGCCCCGCCGCAGACATCAAGGGCCCGTCGGGACGAGAGGGGAGGGGGGCTGGCCGAAGGGGTTCGGCTACTCTGGCGGAAACGGACGAAGCTAGTCGGAGGAGGTGGGGTGCGGGTGGGGGAAGGTCTCCGAGCGCAGCCCCGCCGCGGACATCAAGGGCCCGTCAGGACGAGCGGAGCTGGGGAGGCCGACAGGTTTCGGCTCCGCTGGCGGAAATGGCCGAAGTGTCCGGGCGCACCCCCGCCGCAGACATCAAGGGACCTTCGGGACTAAGAAGGAGGGAGGGAGGGAGGTGGAGACAGGCCGAAGGGCTTCGGCTCCCGTTGGCGGAAATGGCCGAAGCTAGTCAGAGGAGGGGAAACGGGGAGGTGTCCGGGCGCAGCCCCGCCGCAGACGTAAAGAGCCTGTCGGGACGAAGAAGGGAGGTGGGGAGGCCGAAGGCGTTCGGCTCCGCCGGCGGAAATGCCCGAGGCTAGCCGGAGGAGGGAGGGGGCGAGGTTTCTGGGCGCAGCCTCGCCGCAGACATAAAGGAACCGCCGGGAAGAGAGAGAGGGGGTCGGCTGAAGGGCTTCGGCTCCCCTGACGGAAATGGCCGAGGCTAGTCTGGAGGGGAGGGGAGGGGAGGAGGGAAGGGGTGGGGAATGGCCCGGGCTGCGCCTGGCCTCGCTTTCTGCTTCCCTCCGGAATGCAAAGGCTTGGGAAAGCGGGCTGGGGGCCTGGGTTGCCCGGAGAGGATGGGGTCGGCAGGTGGCCCAGCTGCGCTTCGGGGGTGTCCGGTAGAGGGGGGTCGCAGGGGTCCCCCCGGGAATGAGGGATCCCCTCTCTGAGGGACTCGGGAGGAGCAAAACCGAAAGGCGGACATGTGTGCCATCTGCCAGGGCTGCAATGCCAAGGCGTCCGTTGCTGCAAAAGAAAAAAACGATAAAGAATATTTGTAGCCCGGGGTTGAAATGAAGGGTCCTTGGTGCTCTCTGGGCTGGGTGGGTTTTCTTGCAGACGTTTCATTGCCCAACTAGGGAACTGCATCAGTCTTAGGAGGGAGTTGGGTTTGTAGAGAGGAGGAGGAGGAGGATTGTGGGGTCCTGGGTGCTCTCTGAACTTGGTGGTTTTCTTGCAGACGTTTCATTACCCAACTAGGTAGCATCATCAGGGCTAGAAGGGAATGAGGTTTGCGGGGAGAAGGAGGAGGAGTGTGAGATCCTTGGTGCACTCTGGGCTGGGAGGGTTTTCTTGCAAGTGTTTCATTAACCAACTATTTATTTATTTATTTATTTATTTAAATATATTTGTATGCCGCCCAACTCCTGAGGGACTCTGGGCGGCTAACAGCATGTCAAACTAGGGAACATCATCAGTGCTAGGAGGGAGGGGGGTTTGCGTGTGGAGGAGGAGGAGGACTACAATGACAATGGGGTTCCTGGTGCTCTCTGAACTTAGTGGTTTTCTTGCAGACGTTTCAGGACCCATCTAGGTAACACCATCAATACTAACTGGGACTCCCTACTAGCACTGATGATGTTACCCAGTCAGGAAACGTCTGCAGGGAGACCACCAGGCTCAGAGATCACCAAGGACCCAACAAAGAAGCCATTTGTGCCCCATTGCCCAGACACTGGATTTTTCCAGAACTCTGCCTTGTGGGTGAAGGCGTGTGTTTGTGTGTGTGTGTGTGTCAGTGATGGGATAGTGTTGGAAGGCCCAATTGAGAAGAACATCCATCTCTGAGGTGGCTAAAAAGTCAACACCAACCAGATGGGGCAAACTCCAAGGAATGCAAATGTTCACTTAGGACAGGGGTCCCCAAACTTGGCAACTTTAAGACTTGTGGACTTCAACTCCCAGAATTCTCCAGCCAGCTATGAATTCTGGGAGTTGAAGTCCACAAGTCTTAAAGTTGCCAAGTTTGAAGACCTCTGACTTAGGAGCTTGTCCTCTTAAGTCTTCTGACTCTCCTTTCTCAACCTGGGATGTCAAAGACACTTGCCAGGTGTTTTGATCATGCGCTTCCAGATTGCACATACTGTCCCCAGTATCAGTGGTATCATCATGCATGATGTGCCTCTACTGTTCAGAGAACCACTTTCCAACAGTCAGGCTAGAAAGCAGGAGACTGCGAGTTCAAGTCTCGCCTTAACCATGAAAACAGGCTGGGTGACTTTGGAGCAATCACCAGGAGATTGGGAGCCTTAGCTATGAGAGCCAGCTGGGTGACTTTGGGCTAGTCCTTCTCTCTCAGCCCAACCTACCTCACAAGATTGTTGTGGAGAAAATAGGGAGGTATGTTGGACATGTTCTCTACCTTGATAGAGATGGATGGATGGATGAGTAGGTATATAGATAGGTAGATCGATGGATGAATGTAGATAGATGATATGATGGATGGATGATAGATATAAGATGGATAATAGATGGATGATAGATATAGATTAGATAGATAAATTGATAGATGGGTAGATATAATCATATCTTATATGATAGATGTAAGATGGATGATAGATCAATTGATAGATGATAGATTACATAAATTGATAGATGGATGATATAGATTAGATAAATTGATAGATGGGTAGATATAATCTTATATCTTATATGATAGATGTAAGATGGATGATATATCAATTGATAGATGATTACATAAATTGATAGATGGATGATATAGATTAGATAGACAAATTGATAGATGGGTAGATATAATCTTATATCTTATATGATAGATGTAAGATGGATGATAGATCAATTGATAGATGATTAAATAAATTGATAGATGGATGATATAGATTAGATAGACAAATTGATAGATGGGTAGATATAATCTTATTTTTTATGATAGATGTAAGATGGATTGATGATAGATCAATTGATAGATGGATGATATAGATTAGATAGATAAATTGATAGACGGGTAGATATAATCTTATATCTTATATGATAGATGTAAGATGGATGGATGATAAATCGATTGATAGATGATAGGTAGATAAATAGATGGACACATAACAATAGCACTTAGACTTATATACCACTTCACAGTGCTTTACAGCCCTCTCTAAGCGGTTTACAGAGTTCAGCATATTGCCCCCAACAATCTGGGTCCTCATTTTACCCACCTCGGAAGGATGGAAGGCTGAGTCAACCTTGAGCCTGGTGCGATTTGAACAGCCAAATTGCAGGCAGCCAGCAGTCAGCAGAAGTAGCCTGCATTACTGCACTCTAACCACTGCCACTGCGGCTGTATAGCTAGATATAAAGATATGATAGAGATGGATGGATGTGTGTGTGTGTGTGTATGCGTGTACCAAGTTTGTAGTCTTGGGGGTTCCCTCCTCCCCCAATACAGTGCCAGGGCAGCTGAGTGTGAGAGTGCCATTTGTGCATTCCTATCACAGGGAATGAGGCCTGCTCCCCAAAGTTCATGCAGGGAGCCCATTGATGGCAAAGAGGAAGGCCTGGGAGAGCGAAGGGTGTTATTAGCAAGAGCAGAAAAGGCGATTTGCATGGAAAAGGGGAGGCCAGCTTGTTCTCTTTTGAACCTGGCACCCCAGGAGACTTTCTGGGAAGAAGGGGCCGGAAGAGACTAATTGACTACTAAAGAAATCCCAGAGCTGCTCGGCTCCCTTTTACAAGCTGCTTTGAACATCTGGGAGCAGAAAAGAAAAGGAAAAAAAACCAGTACACACTTCAAGGAACAAAAGCAATCGCAGCCTTTCCTGTTTCTAAGCCCTTTTCTGATCCATCTGAATGTATAACTAGGGTGAAAAAGGAATTCCTCCCTCCTCCCCCCAAAATAATGGCTTCACCTGGCTAATGTTTTTTAAAATACTACTTGAACTAATAAAGGACAAAGTTGGGATTGGAAAAGCTATTCTGAATCCCTACAGGATTTAAATATAGTTGGCAATGGCTAGAGGGATGAAAATCCACAGGGACTCCTTTACCTTTTACTTTAAAAAAAATAAACAAATATATAGGTTTAAAGGTTTAAAAACTCTTGCAAGACCATAGGCAAGATGGACATAGATGTGTTCACGTGTATCGGTCCCTGGTTATCCGTCTTCCATTAAAAATGGTTACCGCTTCCAAATCTGAGCTGTGTCGTCATTTTAATATCCCCATTTGGGGGTGGGGGGTAAACATAGGAAGAAATGCATTCCACTGTTTCTCATTTACTTTATCCATTGAATACTCATCGAACAGTAACTGAGACATAAGCTGCATGGGGAAGAGAAATTGTGGAGTTTGCTTCTTTATCTCCTCTGATAGGAAATGCTGGGTTAACTCTTTAAAAAAAGATATTTGGAAATGTTGGTGTTTTTTTTCCATGACCGGGCATCCGTGTGCCTGCAACCAAAGTGGTTCTTACTGTTTCTTTAAAAATGAGTGATTCATTTCCCTAAACATTTTTTTAAAGTTATTGTCCATTCGAATAAAGTGGCTCTGAAGTTATACAGGGCTTTTATAAACCCTTGAAATTTGTTTTGAGTGATTTGAGAGCTGTATTGTTTTAAGAAGAAAGTTGCGCTTTTAACTAATCCGTATGGCGTTAATATGGATTCAGCGATCCGGATGACTGAATTGTCCCAATTTTCGAAACGCAAAGCTGCCTATTATATTTACATTATAAACAAAGGCAATCTTAAGTGCTTTGGATGTAAATGAGTCACCTTGGACAGATCTGACACCTTCAGAAATGAAACTACAGAATCCAGAGAACAGATTTTCTCTTTCTGCTAGACCTGGCGAGAAGTTTGGGCGTTGGGCCCAAGATATATAGACTTTTAAAATTTGTAATACAGAAGATAATAAATTAATTAAAAATAATAAAACAAAAAGTACCGAACAAAAACTCAAAAGGGCCGGCTGGATGAGGAAACTGGAGGGTAAAACATATAAAGAACTGGATAAGGGCTGGAATTGGGTATGCCCAGTTTAACGAAGGATTAGGAGTGACATGATAGCAGTCTTCCAATTCCTGCTATAAAGAAGAGAGGGTCAACTTATTCTCCAAAGCACCAGAAGCAACGGATGGAGACTAATCAAGGAGAGAAGCAACCTGGAATTAAGGAGGAATTTCCTGACAGAACAATTGATCAGTGGAACGGCTTGTCACTGGAGTGCTCCATCACTGGAGGTTTTTAAGAGATTGGACAACCCTTTGAGCAGGGGATGGACTAGGAGACCTCCAAGGTCCCTTCCAATTTTCTTGTTCTGGATGGACCATTGGGTCTTTTTCCGCCTTCAGTTTTCTGTTTCTATTCCAACTTCAGTTCGTATCCAACCATCATGGATGAAACGCTTCTTTCTTGATCTACCTTAGCAAGTGGCCAAATAGAGTGGTTGAAAGCAGACCTAGCTCTCTCCTTCTTTTGTATCCCTAAAATGTGGAGGAATGTAGAATTACCAACCAAAATTAGCTGTTTTAACACAGGACTCTAGAATGCTCATCACCGTGAACACCTGCAAACTAATCAGAATTCTTCAGAGCTCTGCATACTGGATTTACCTTCTGCTCTTCTCTGCCGCAGACACAATTAAACACCCAGACGTGAAATATTATGTCCTTGTGATTCCGGAGACATAGAGACAACCAACCATGTCCTCCTTCATTGCCATTAGCACAGAGATCGCCAAAAGCACCAGAGAATGCCAATCCTCCAGCAAATTCCCAGTAGAGTTGATAATTTATAAGAAGGAGAGTTGCTATCTATTGCAGCGAAGATGTTCAGAAATTGTTGGGAGTGAGGTGGAAATCATAAACATCTTTGTATGGCTGAATTCTGGGCCCTTCCTTGAACACTCCACATTCTGCATAAAAGAAATTAAGTCTCACTTAAATTATTAAGCCTATTTTATCCTTTGATATTTTCCAGTTGTGTCCTATAGATACAATATAAAGAAGGTAACGATTATTGGGACTTCTCGCTAGCTGTGAAGATAACGAAGAAGTCAGCAATATGCAAATTATTATTTTTTGCTTCGAACATTGGATTGCACTGAGATTTTTTTCTATTTTTCTTCAAAAAGCACCCTGAACATTAATTTACAAGCTAAAAATTCACAATTTTTTAAAAAAATCAAAGTACAGCAGTAGCTCCCAAAATTCAACTTTATGCGCTGAGCTATGTCCCACTCAGTTTAGACTTATTTGTGATACGCTTTTTTCGAGTGCAAAACTCTTCACATTCAGGATATTCTGAAGATCTCTGTCCAAATATTTAGAGGGATCCGAGTTCATTTTTATTTTCTTATCCTGCGTTCTCTCATTGCATGTATTGCAACTTTAAAACCAGAGCATAAGGAGGGGCAGGAACATTGCCTGATCAACACACTCTAATCTGAGCAGATAAACACTTAACTGCATGTTTTTGTTCCCTGATGAAAATTTTCCATCACAGAAATGAGAATAAAGCAACAATAAAGGATAAAACCCAAACCACTTGCAGACTGTGCCCATTATTTTCAAACTAAAGTACAGAAAAGTAGTTTATGAAGCCTCTCTCTTGTATATCTTTTTCTTTTAATAAGTAAATCAGTACTTTTAGTAAGTAAAGCTTGCTGCTGATAAGATTTTTAGTATCACGTGAAACTGCTGATATTTTGGAAGTCGCTAATTCTAAAAACAGGGCAAAGACGTTATGTCGAGGCCGACACCCTTAAAATAGAGACAGCGCTTCTTCCATCCTGTCTGCTACTCTTGACTTTTGAGCACACCTTATGGCCATCCCTGACATAAAAGGTAAATAAAACAGTATTAATATGATTTTTATTCACACTTACAGTAAGTAAAAAATGAATCCCTGAAGGAAAAATATTGCAAGATCGTAACGTCACAAGGCCTGAGTTTTAGTTTTTTCGTCAAAAGGGTTAATTTAAATGTAGGTAAATCCTTTGGATGCGACGGACAGTTTGAGGTGTTTCAGCAAGCATCTGAAGATGGATGGGTAATGGTTACCCATGCATAGGTTTTTTTTTTAAAAAAAAGAGATTAGTTGTCTTCAGAAGTGATCTCTGTAGATTCCCAGACATCTTCATCCACAGCAGGAAATGCAGAGACTTCCTCGCTTCGAAATACTTCGTTGGGTTGTGTTCTGTTCGGGTCAAAGTCGAGAGGGTTGATTAATGGGCACGGTTCGTCTGCTGCTGCCGGCTTCTGTGCGTGCTCGCTGTCCGACGGAGCGTCTGAATGACTTCCTAAGTGCAATCCAAGGCCGTCGTTCTGCAGGATATAGCGGATACACTGCAGGATCACGTTCCTTTCGTGCCGTATGTCCTTTGCTAGGAGCTGTGCAGAAGGAAGAAAAAGCAGATGGTGTAGATTAGTCTCCAAGAAGCACTACTATAGTGGTGTCACACTGGATTTATTCGAGGGCCGGATCAGCATTGTAGATCTCCGCGGGCCGGCGGCAGGGGGACACGGGGGGGGGGCAGGATGAATGCC
This sequence comes from Diadophis punctatus similis, assembly GCA_023053685.1. NCBI lineage: Eukaryota > Metazoa > Chordata > Lepidosauria > Squamata > Dipsadidae > Diadophis > Diadophis punctatus. The sequence goes on from JALIGW010000021.1 coordinate 14,138,339, forward strand.
TCCTGCAGCCCCCTGCCAGGCAAAATGAGGCATGGGGGAGGGGTCCTTGTGCAGCCACCCTGCGCCTCGTTTTCACCCTCCATGGCCTCCTGTAGCACTCTGCGGGCCTGTTTTCGGGCCATTTTCAGCCGGTTTTTGAGGCCGCTTTAGGGCGGGTTTTTTGGGCCAGTTTTTGGCCTGTTTTCGGGTGGTTTTCGGGCCTGGTTTCGAGCTTGTTTTGGGGCCATTTTTCGGGCCGTTATCGGCTGGCAGAGTGCTGCAGGAGGCCGTGGAGGGTGAAAACGAGGCACGAGGGGTTGCACGCAACCAGCTTTAGCCACCAGAGGCACAGCAGGCTGGTCCCTTGATATTTCCAGCCTGGGCCCGCAGACCAGATTTAAGCACCCCGCGGGCTGGATCCAGCCGGTGGGCCTTGAGTTTGACACCCCTGCCCTATTAAAACAATGGTGTAAAAATGTCTGTAAAGATTCTCAGTCATCCAGGTCTTGGTTGTCCCAAAGGTGCTTTTTCAGAAGGCATCTGGACTTCCTTGTTTTTTCTTTGCCTCCTGAAAAAAAAGCACCTTTGGGACAACCAAGACCTGAATGACTTAGAATCTCCACAGACTTTTAGCTATACAATTTGAGATGAACACCCTTTGAAGGGTGTGGGAATAGGGATGGATTTCCAGAGAGAAAAATTGCAGACTACAGGAACCAGGAGCACCACTCAGGTGACCCTGAGGACACAGATAAACCTCCAAGTGGCCTCAATGACTCTCTAAAGGGATGCAAATGACCAGCTGTCTGCAAGGAGTATAAATCCTTCCATTCCCCACCATCCAGTCAGAGCTGAAGAAGCTTCTTGGATGACGAGCAAAACGTCTTAAAAAAAAAACCCAAGAAAGTCCAGTTGCCCCCTGAAAAAGCACCTTTGGGACAATAGTGCAAAATACAGGTATTCCTCGACTTACGACCACAACTGAGCCCAAATTTTCTGTCGCTAAGTGAAACAGTTGAGTTTTGCCCCATTTTACAACCGTTCTTGCCACAGCTGTTAAGTGAATCGCTGCCGTTGTTAAGTTAGTAATGTAGTTCTTAAGCGAATTTGGCTTCCCCGTTGACTTTGCTTGTCAAAAGATCGCAAAAGGGAACCACGTGACCCCGGGACCGCCATAAATATGACTCCGTTGCCAAACGCCTGAATTTTGATCCCGTGATCGTGAGGCTGCTACAAAGGTCGTAAGTGCGAAAACTGGTCAGAGGTCACTTTTTTCAGTCCCGTTGTAACTTGGAACGGTCACTAAATGAACTGTTGTAAGTCGAGGACTACCTGTAATCGTATGACATTACTATCCCATCATTTTTCAATGACCCGTAACATCCTGTACACATTGGTCAACCGGTATTTTCTTGACGGGGTTGGAGAGAAGTTTTTTCCCCCGTGAATTTTAGCCGCTGCTTTTCTTTGCCATTTATTGTTCCTGCTATGCATGTAATAGGCCTGAGTTGAGGCCATTGGTTGGAAAGGCCCACGGTTTGCAAATCGAGGCACAGCCCGGAACCTTCTGAGGTTTTTCTGAAGAGGCAAGGCTGAGGCAAGCTGGTCACCTGCCTTCCAGCCATAAAAAGGCGTGGAACGTCAACAAGAGATTTCGAGTTGATCAGGTTTCCACAAAGTAGATTTTTGAACTCTACAGCTAAACTTATATATCACGCTCAGACGCAGTTTGCTGAATAAACACAACGTGCTCAGCCCAAACCAAACAATCTGCCTGAATAAACTGGATAAAACCCAACCTGGTTTTGCAGTATATAGTTTGAAGGAAAGAATTTGGGGCAAAAGGCTGCCTAAATCAACATTCCCATCAAAGAGACCTTTTTATACGTCTCATTTTACTTCTGATATATTGGAATAACGCTAAAGTGTTATTATCTGTGCTTTTCAGGAGGTCTATTCTAAGTCCTGATTCAATCTGATCAATCAATCAGAATAGAGCTGCTGCTCAAGCAGGATACTCTACATCATTTCTGACAGATGGCAGCCCAGTCTCTTCTTTAAAATCTCCAGTGATGGCGCTCCCACAATTTCTGGAGGCAAGCTTTTCGTCTGGTTAATTGTCCTCACTGTTAGGAAGTTTCACCTTAATTCCAGGTTGCTTCTCTCCTTGACTAGTTTCCATCCGTTGCTTCTTGTCTTCTTGCCTTCAAGTGCTTTGGAGAATAGGTGGACCCTCTTCTTTGTGGTAGCCCCTCAAATATTGGAAGACTGCTATCATGTCACCCCGAGTCCTTCTTTTCTCTAGACTGGCCAAACCCAAATCCTGCAACCCTTCTTCGTATGTTTTAGGCCTTTAATCATCTTTATTGCTCTTCTTTGCATTTTTTTTCAAGGTCTCAATATCTTTTTGTAATGTGGTGACCAAAACTGGATGCACTATTTTTTTAAAAAAAAGTTACTAAGAGTAATTGCAATTGCAGCAAGATGAGCAGAAAACAAATTTAATAATCAATAAATAATATTTCTGCCAACCTCCGGGCTAGCTGGATTCTTAAAACTGCCTCGAAATGATTTAAATCATTACAATGATGTGACCCCGGGACACTGCACCCGTCATAAATATGAGTCAGTTGTGCCAAACGTCTGAATTTTGATCACGTGACCGTGGGGATGGTGCAACCGTCATAAGTGTGAAAAATGGCAACGTTTTTCAGTGCCGTTGTAACTTCAAGTGGTCACTAAACGAACTGTTGTAAGTGCAGGACCACCTGTAAAAATAATGCTGAAATTAAGAAGCCTCTTACCATTTCTAGCAAAGTCGGATGGTGGGTTCGCAATGCCGGGTGCATTTTCCTCTGCCTTTTCTGATTCCTCGTGTTCCTTGGATGTGATTTTGATCTCCAAGAGGACGGCCCGTTATGTGGGTTACGGAGAGTTTCTTGGCGAGTCTCGTGCTCGCAGCTTTGAGAGTTATTTGAAGACCGAGGGATCGTTCTGAGAATGGCCTTGTCTTCAGTTACCGTCTTTGCTCTGGGAGCGGTGGACTCTAAAACAAAGGATTGAGCAATGAATTCATATGCAAGGACTCAAAATAAAAAACAGCTGTGAAAAGAGATCAAATTGTGAGCATTATAGTGCAGGTTTCATTTGCATCGAATGGACCAAGTTACTGCTTGTTATAGTTAACACAGGCTATTACAAATATAATAATAATAATAATAATAATAATAATAATAATAATAATAATAATAATAATAATAATAATAATAATAATAATAATAATAATAATAGAAGAAGAAGAAGAAGAAGAAGAAGAAGAAGAAGAAGAAGAAGAAGAAGAAGAAGAAGAAGAAGAAGAAGAAGAAGAAGAAGAAGAAGAAGAAGAAGAACAACAACAACAACAACAACAACAACAACAACAACAACAGAGTTGGAAGGGACCTTGGAGGTCTTCTAGTCCAACCCCCTACTTAGGCAGGAAACGCTACACCACTTCAGACAAATGGTTATCCAACATCTTCTTTAAAACTTCCAGTGTTGGAGCACTCACAACTTCTGGAGGCAAGCTGTTCTACTGGTTAATTGTTCTCACTGTCAGGAAATTTCTCCTTAGTTCTAAGTTGCTTCTCTCCTTGTTTAGTTTCCACCCATTGCTTCTTGTTCTACCCTCAGGTGCCTTGGAGAATAGTTTGACTCCCTCTTCTTTGTGGCAACCCCTGAGATATTGGAACACTGCTATCATGTCACCCCTGGTCCTTCTTTTTTACTCACATTTCTTAGAAAAAGTAGGAGTCAAAGATATCCATGCACCCTATTTTATCAGCTTTTATATTTAACACATGTTCTGTTTTAGGTTTAAAATCACATAGCTTGAAAAACACATATCATACAAACCTATCAGCCACAGTTTCTTCATGTAGAATTATTTTATGCTCAGATAACTTTTCATACAGTACTGATTCATAAAACTGATCATAGCACAAAATCCAAGTTCCTTCCATCTGCTTTTTTTTTTAAATCACCGCATGGATGGTAGGAGTTGATATGCTGCATAAATTAGTCTAATCTTCATCTAAAACCAGCTAAACAAACGCTATTCACTTTGGGCACAGTAAATTCTCCAAGTCTGTCATGCATGCATTCATGTATGAAAAAATATTTTGGCCTGAATATGTCATTTTCATAGATCAGTCATTATAATGGTATATAACCTACTTCAAAATGAAACACTAAGGTGAACAGTCCTCCAAAAAATTTTTAAAGGGGAACTAAAGTACTCTAGTTTTTATAGTTTAGATATTTTGTAATTTAGACATAATTGTTAGTTTCTTTTAGAAACAGTTTCTTTTAGAAACTGTCACTGCATAAGGTGGATATTTGTTACTTGCATATAAAAAAGAGAAACAATGTTAATATGAACAATCCCAAGCCTGCAGATAAAATTAACTATTTGCTAATGACAAAAGGGAATATTTGTAGCTCAAGGTTGAACTGTGGGGTCCTTGATGCTCTCTGAGCTTGGTGGTTTTCTTGCACTGATGATGTTACCTAGCTGGGTAGTGAAACGTCTGCAAAAAAAACCACCCAGCTCAGAGAGCACTGAGGACCTCGTAAAAAACATTGGGAAAATCTTAAAGCTATACACTTCAAAATGGGCGCAACATTATATTATTTCAGAAAACCATGGCGAGGGAGAGAGGGAGGCAGAAAGGAAGGGGAAAAGGGAGGGCGAGAAGGAATGGAGGGAGGGAGGGAGGGAGGAGAAAAGGGAGAGAGAGAAAGAAGGAAGGGAAGCAAGCAAGCAATAGCAATTGCACTTAGACTTATATACTGCTTCACAGTGCTTTCCAGCCCTCCCTAAGCGGTTTACAGAGTCAGCATCTTGCCCCCAACAATCTGGGTCCTCATTTTACCAACCTCAGAAGGATGGAAGGCTGAGTCAACCTTGAGCCAGTCAGGATCGAACTCCTGGCAGTGGGAATGATTTTTATAGCAATAGCAATTGCACTTAGACTTATATACCGCTTCACAGTGCTTTACAGCCCCTCTCTAAGCGGTTTACAGAGTCAGCATCTTGCCCCCAACAATATTGGGGATATTTTCCACATCTTTTTACTTCACCTCCTTCCGTAAACATCCAGGATGGAAGGAAGACAGCTCAATGGGCTTACCGTCCTGTTCACTCTCACTTTCGGACAAGCTGCCGTAGTTCATCACCAGCGAGCTCAGGGCCGAGGTCAGCTGTTTTGGAATAACAGCAGCTTCCAAAGCTTGATCTCTGGGAGTTCCCGCCTCTTTGTCGGATTCTGGGAAGAGACAGACATTATCTATTGACGGCTTTAGTCGACACGCGAATGGTAAGCGAGCGAAGGCAACACTTTGGCACAAAAGGTACAAAAGCAAAAGAAGAAGCCGGCCACAAAAATAAAGAACGGGCCAACAGAATCGAGTGGCAGGAGAGTAGACACTTTGGGATTTCTCTGGAAAGGCCCCAGGGCTGGACGTGTTGTGCGGAAAACGCCCACTGAAGTCAGGAACGAAGAGTTTCGAGATGGGCCGGGCAAAAAGAATCTTTTATGGGCCGACACAGCCAGAGTGATCCCTGGTTCCTCGCCGAAGGAATGCAGCAAAACCACAAGATCCACTGAGTTACATACCCTCTGGAAATCATACACAGGTTTATAAAAATGGTGCGATGGCACCACCTTTCCTGCAGGAATGTAGGATGTTGTGATGACAAGGTTTGGTAACGGGTGACCTTACTACGAGTTAAAACATTTTTAAAAAATGAATAAAAACGAAACTGTGGAATAACTTCTCTAAATACAATGCAAGCATTCCGCAGCCTCAACTGGGGTTGCTTATAAATATCGTTCAATAGTTCGTTATTTAAAAAGTAAGCCTTGTTTCTATTAGCTTAATTTAGTATGTTTCCTTTAGATTTCCTTAACTGTAGCGGTGAAATTCTCTCTTCTGCAGGACAATCACAGATACTCATCTGGCTTTTTAAGCTTCTCCTGGTTTATCAAACCAATTATTCTTATCTTAACCCAAACAAGCTTTCTTATAGTGATGGGTTAGTTTATTCACATGGCTTTCCCTCTAAACCAGAGGCCCAACACCCTGAGCTATTTCAATCTCCCCTAGATGCTGAAGAATTCATTCAGACCGATTACTTTCCTCATGCAATTACAAATGCTACCAATTTCACACTGCTACCTCAAGTCCCAAATCTCTGCTGCTACTCTTCCTTCAACCGAGTTTCTCTTAAATTCGGAGCCCAACCTTCTAAATCAGTGGTTCTCAACGTTCCTAATGCCATGATACTGCCTCATACTTCCCTTCGACCGGTTAGGGCCCACAGAGTTGGCCTCCTCCAGGTCCCGTCAGCCAAGCAATGCCGGCTGGCAGGCCCTAGGGGGAGAGCCTTCTCTGTGGGGGGCCCCGTGCTCTGGAACCAACTTCCTCCAGAGACCCGAACTATCCCCACTCTGCTGGCCTTCCGAAAAGCCGTTAAGACCTGGCTTTTCCTGCAGGCTGGGGGTAGAGCCTAATCCATCTGAGCTCTCCCCCGGGTATGTCTGGTTGTTAAATGGTTTTTAATATTAAATTTTTAATTTTTATATTTGATTTTAATGCAATGTTTATTGTTGGTTGTTCTTGTATTTTCTCTTTGCTGTACGCCGCCCTGAGTCCCTCGGGAGTTGGGCGGCATATAAGAAAACCAAAATAAATAAATAAATAAATAAATAAATTTCTTCTGCTGTTGCTTAACTAACTGTAAACAAAAACCAAAAGAAGTATCTTACCAGGATCGCTGTTGGCCAGAAGGCTCAGGGGGTCTTTATCGGTCATGGAGCCTTCTGTATCTACGCAAGGTTCTCTTCTAACCTTCTCTTCAGCTTCATGGTTGTCGGAACTGGTCCCAGCCGAAGGGTTCAGTGGGACCCCTTTGTTATTAGCAACATTCCTAGATTTATTCCAGCGCCGATTTGTTCTCCGCTGTGCGTTTCCTTGCTGCCTAAAACCTTCGTTTGGAGGTTTCCACATTCCCTTCATCTTCCTGAAAGAGAGAACATTTGTTCCAGGTCACTTCTTGGATTAATTGTGAGATGCACAAATGCCATCCTTCACAAACACCCAGATCCCTGACTTTTTTTAAACAAAACCTTTTGAAAAATTCACAGTTCTAGCCAAGAATCCAAGAATTTAAGGAACGCTCAATCCGGAAGGATGACGAGAGATTTTTCTGTCCCAGAATGAAGAGTGAGGCTCCACTAGAGATGTAAAATTTCCGGAAATTTTGAAGCTTGGAAAAAAAATCCGTTTTTTTTTTCGTTTTTTTCAGGGGGGGGGGAGAACGGAAATTTTCGGAAAAATTGAAAAAAAAAATGCTACATTAGCACTTTTTTGTCTTTTTAAGATTGAAAGTCATTCTGTTACATTAGGAACATAAAATATGACTATGGACAATTTGACTTGGCATAAAATTATCACAACTAGCATATTAAAAATATAGTGTAGCCAAACAATTATCACAAACAGAATTTACTTTTTTATAATATTTATTTGTAACAAAGGGAGCAACAATCTCCTGAACTGCTTACTAGTTCTGTTCTTGCATTGGAGGGTTCAGTTTGTTACCTAGGGCTTGCTTGTCCTCACTCAGTGCACAGAAATTAGAATAATCTGATATCATACATTTTTTAAAGAAATGATTTGGAAAATATTTGAATACCCTGTCTTAAAATATTTTATTCATCATGTTAAAATAAAATATTCCACAATGTTTTTTTTTCTTTTTTCAATTTTTCCAATTTTTTTTTGGAAAAAAACAAAAAAGCCTTCAGGAAAAAAATGGAAAAAACCCGTTTTTCCCCCGAATTTTTCCGTTTTTTTTCCACGCCTTCACATCTCTAGGCTGCACTCTCCTTTAGACAATTTCTGGCAGGAGAGCAGCGCCCACAAATCTTTAAAAGTGGAAGATGTGGTTCTGGAGCGGGTTTTAAAGGGACGTACCTGCACCCATCCAGAGAACAGCTATGTCCCCCAAAGAGCAGCCATTTTGAAACGATGCTTCCCACGTTAGCCAAGGGTTGAAAAATAGGCCACAAAAGCTCAGAAAGGTGAAACGCTGGTTTACGAAGAGGTTACAAGAAGTCTTACCCAAATTGTAAAGTTGTCAGCACTTCTCCCCGACATTCTTTTTCCACCTTTAATGCTTTCTTCTTTTCAATGGTTGCCAAAGTCGGGAAATGTCTACAGCGAGACACAAAGGAGGCTGAATTAGCAACCCATTTAGGCCAATGAAGCGCTCACTAAGTTTGACTGTCAGCCTCACCATCAATCAAACGGCTACATTTTGGGGGTTCATCCTAACCCTAATTGAGACAGTTTCACTCTATTACAGAGAGTCCTCGACTTACAACTCTTCGTTTAGGGACCGTTTGAAGTTACAATGGCGCCGTAAAGAGAGACCAATGACCGTTTTTCACATTTACGACCGTTGCAACATCCCCATGGTCACGTGATCAAAATTCGGCCGCTTGACAACTGACATTTATTTATTTATTTATTTATTTATTATTTATTATTTATTTATATTGGCAATTTGGTGCCATTTGAAGGAAAAAAGTTGATTTAACAAACATCTGTTAAAGACAGTTTTCTCCTCCTGTTCAGGGGGGTTCAGGAGGCAGCGTGGCTGTTTTTCCTAACACGGCTAAAAGCTAAAAGATTGAATCATACAACTAAGTTTGAAAAACTGACTCGTATTTATGACGGCTGCAGCGTCCCGGGGTCACGTGATCCCCTTTTGCGACCCTCTGACAAGCAAAGTGAACGGGAAAGCCAGATTCACTTAACAACCGGGCCACTAACTGAACAACTGCTGTGATTCACTTAACAATGGTGGCAAGAAAGGTCGCAAAACGGGGCAGAACTCACTTAACAACTGTCTCACTTAGCAACGGGAATTTTGGAATCAGTTATGGTCGTAAATTGAGGTCTGCCTGCGATTGCTTGGGGAAAAAATAAATAAATCCTGCAAATTAAACTTTACATCCTGCAAATTTGCAGCAGAGAGAGACGGAAGCAAGAGAAGTTTGAAAAAAAAGCAACAACAACAACCACCACCCCTGTCCTCCTTTGCTGCTATTAATAAACCAGCATTCGTATCGTTACCGACTAAGACCTACTCACTTTTTCCTCTCTTCTCTCCATCTTGCAATTTCATCTGGAGTATCTAATTTGATCCACTTGGCACCAGGAGAATGCATCTGACACAAACAGAGACAGCTCAAAGCATTCGGAAATGTGCACCTCTTTTAAAATTATTTGTAAAAAAAAAATACCGCGTAAAATAAGAAAATAACCCCAATAGCTCCAGTTTCTACTGTGTTTCTCTCATCCACAGTGACGGGAGGCAGTTCAATCCCTTATGAAGCCTTGCTGAGGCTAAATAGATTTTAAAAAATGTTGGAGAGAAGACTGATGTATTTAAAACTCAAAAAAATAAATAAATCAAAAGTGGGGTTTGTCAACTGATTCCTATTTATGACGGTTGCAGTGTGATTCCGCTTTTGTGACCTTCCGACAAGCAGAGTCAATGGGGAAGCCAGATTCACTTAACAACTGTGTTACTAATTTAACAACTGCAGTGATTCATTTAACAACTGTGGCAAGAAAGACGGTAAAATGGGGCAAAACTCACTTAACAAATTTCTCCCTTAACAACATAAATTTTGGGCTCAATTGCAGTCTTAAGTAGAGGACTTCCTGTATGCAATCAGCCTCAAGATTTGACCATACATTTCGTAATACCTAAAGCTCATTCCACAGTCTTCAAAACAGCTCCATAAAAGTGTTCTGCTATTTATTCGCTTAACTGTTTAACAAACATTTGCAGCTATGTCGGTCAAATTCCAAAAAAAATAAAAAATAAAACCAAAGATGTATAAGATAGAAAAACTCAGAAGAAAATTCTTAGAAAAGAGTTATGTGAAAATGAAAACACTGTGTATGATTGTAGAAATGCTTTAAGAAATATGGAAATTGTTATTTTAAAGAAAAATGTTGAAAATCAATAAAATTTAGTAAAAAAAAAGAGTTATCAATCTGAACCAAGCAAAAATACGTACATTTCTCCAATGGATCTGAACCAATTTCTCATGTGCTGTAAAGTTGCAGCCATCTACAGTGCACTGAAAGAAGATATTCAAATCAGTTTAGCAAGCTAAAAAGGTGGCAGTATCACATGTTGAAATTACAATTTGATTCCTTTCCCCCCACTTTATTTCTTCTGCATCCTCACCGTTCCTCGTTCTCCTTCCCCCCCCCCCAATGGATTTATTCTCTAATTCCAAGGAAGTTTGCTGTTTAGTCCCAGCTTAACTGAGCAACCTGTAACAATCCTTATTCCAAAATCTTGACACAGAAGACCGCAATAAATTTTAATTTTCAAACTACATAAGTGCGGGTCACTTCAGGAATCTCTCTCTTATGTAGTTGCAATTCTACAGAAACCAGAAGTAACTGACTGAGGATAGCTGGGACAGCCAATTTCTGGAAAAGGAGCGTCTCTTCCAGCTGAATGGAAAATTATGACCCAAACTGTGGTAGGGCAAACCACAGTTAGAAAACCTGGCTTGCAATGCTTATGTGTGAAACGGGATTGTGTTTCAAGTTTCCATGCCAGCTTTGAAAGGTTAGACTCCATGATTATTCAATAATTTATGCAACTAATGCTGCCTGCAGCTATTATTGCACACACCTGCTTGTGCTGAGCAATATGTTCCTCATATTTCTCCTTGTTTTTAAAGCCACGATCGCACGTATCACAATAATGGGTAAAAACAGGTTCCTTTCTCTTCTTGTTCTATAAAAAAAAAGAGGCATTAATGATGAATTGTTGGACTGGCACTTCTTCAAAGGCCTTAAAATGAATTAAAAACAATAAGAACATGCCATCTCAGGCACCACAGATCTGCCCAAAGAATGGCTTGTACTGAAGTTGAACAAATGTTACCAGCCATTAAATGTAATCTTACGGAAGTGCCATTCAGGCAACATGACAAACCATGGTTTATTCCAAGAGTGAGCCCTATGAAAGCAACCAAAGCAAACCTTTGCAAAAATGGTTGGACAAAATGAGCCCAGGACCCCTTTGCCAACATGTCTCCAGCAAAGAGAAAGTCCCTACAGAGAGTGGTGAGGACAACGGAGAAGATTATAGGAAGCTCACTTCCCTTTATTCAGGACACTGCTTATAAGTGCTATGTGCTTAGAGCTCAAAGCATCGTTAAGAGACCCCACATACCCACTTTATGGTCTGTTTCTGATGCTCCCCTCTGGGAGGAGGTTTCAAAGTATTTTTAGCAGGACTGCAAGATTCTGTAACAGCTTTGGTAAACTCACAAGATTCGTTTTTCTCGCCATTAACATGTATACATACGAACTAGACTGTGTTATTTCTCTGTGTCATATATGTGGGTATATGCATATTTTTTTATTTATCTTGTCATTTTTATGTAGTGCAAAATTGGAGGTGGTGACCCTTTAAGAGCTATATGCAACAAAATTTCATTTTTAATGTATGCCAATTAGTATACATTCAAAGTGACAATAAAGTCATTCTATTCTATTCCATTCCTTCCGTTCTATAGTGATAGTCTAGAATCTTTTATTTTTTATTTACTCATTTGTATCCTTTTACTATTTTTATAAATAACTCAAGACAGCGAACATGTCTAACACACACTTTGCTTTTTCCTGTTTTTTCCACAACTGCTACCCTGTGACTGGGCTGAGAGAGAGGTACCGGCCCAAAGTCACCCAGTTGGCTTTTGGGACTAGAATTCTCAGTCTCCCATTTTCTACTCCATCACCTTAACCACTAAATCAAACTGGCTCTCATCTTTGCTTCCCTTTTTGCTTTGCTCGCTACTATAATAAAAGTGTCCCCGATCTGAACTGTTTTAGTGAAACAAAACAACTTCCAATGATGACCCGTGAAACTAGTTTGTTTTAAAGGATCCATTGTTAAAATTAAGTATGGTTTCGCATTTGGACAAAGTACCTATCCGCAGTTAATCAAAGCATAAAGAAAAAGCTTCAATCTTATTGCAGCCATCCTTGAAGGAAAGGGTGTGTGCCGAGTGCAATTTGTTCCTTTTGTGATGAATAAGCAACTTTATCAAAACAACAAAACACAAGCACAAATAGTTTAGTGCCAGATGTACAAACAGAATGAGGTTCATTTGTATTTCTAGGATTATTCACGCCCATCTTGGTAACCAGAAGGAGGAATAAAGCAAGGGCTGGTTTCACTTCAACAAATTCTTGGTGTTACATGTGAACCAAGAATCACAATTGGAAAGGAATTTGCTACTGGGTTGTTCACAGGAGTCCAGTTGTCTTTCTCTGTGTGATCTAATACTTTGTACTTCTCTACTAATGCTTGTAGTTTAAAATTGCAAGCCATCTCGAATATTCCTTTCCATCGCACTGGTGGTATATAAATCAAGTAATCCAATTAACTGATGAATTAAATCCTGCTTTACATCAAAGGCAAATAAGCTGGAAGCTGCCCAGAGTCACTTGAAATGAGATGGGCGGCAAATAAATTTGGTAAATACATAAATAAACACCAACTCCAGTGAATCCCTACATTCTGGTTGATTTCCTCTTGGGAGAGAAATCTATTTCACTGAGGCTCTGTACTTTCTGTGCAATTGGAATTAAATGATAGCTTAGCAGGACATCATGAAAGGCTACTGAATGTCCATTACTATTGCATTATTTTTATTCTTCCTCAGTAGCAGGGAAAGGAACCCAGCAGTTACAAAGGTTCATCCTAGATGAACCAGCAAAGTCAAGTTCTTTTTCATAACAAAAAAGCATTTACCACATACAGTATTGTTCCTATGTCCACAATGCTAAGAACTACAAAACTGGGATAAATAACATAAAGATAGTAATAGTACCAAACAGCTTAATAGCAATAGCACTTAGATTTATGTACCACTTCACAGTGGTTTACAGCACTCTCTAAGCAGTTTAGAGAGTCAGCCTATTGTCCCTAACAATCTGGGTCCTCATTTTACTGACCTCAGAAGGATAGAAGTCAACCTTGAGCTGGTCAGGATCGAACTTCTAACCACTGCACCCATAGGGCTCTTTCTGTCTACAGCATGCTTATGAAAACGTCTGTGTTCCTTTTGTTAAAATCAGAAATACAAACAAAAATGTCTCCATACAATTTGCTCTCAACTTGCAATTAAATACCTTTTGCTTGTGATTCCTGCCTTGACAGGCTCCAGCTTGTGGCAATCCAGTTTGTTTCACCTGCCAGTTTTCACCAAAATGATGGTGCCTGCCTTCAATCAGAATTAAGTGTTACAAAATAAATAAATAGAAATAAAATGGAAACATAAATGCAATTCTATTCAGGAAAGGAAAGCACCATAAACCCTGAGCATAAACTCAACTTTTTCATAAAGGATGTATTAAAATTTGTTTGCTGCTCATCTGGCTGCTAGGCGACTCTGAGGAGCTTACAACATTGAAAACAATAAAAACCACATATATAGCCATATATACATACACATGTGCATGCGCACGCACGCATGCACAAATACAGGATAATGTAAAAGATGGGGAGCAGAATGTATGGGGGAGATGGGAAACTGCTATTGGTCATATGTGTATACACTCACAAAGACATAAAATCACAGTATAAATACAGGATATAATTACAAGATGGGGAGGAATGAAGGGAGCAGAATGTACAGGTCGGAGGCGGGACCTGCTATCCGCCCATCAACAATTATTATTACTGTTATTACAGTATCAGGAGCTAAGTACAGGTAGTCCTCTATTTACAACAGTTCACTTAGTGACCATTCAAAGTTACAGCAGTACTGAAAAAAGTGACTTATGAACATTTTTCTAAATTGTGATGGTATCCCGGGTCATGCAATCCTCCTTTGCAGCCTTCTGACAACCAAAGTCAACGGGGAAGCCAGATTCACTTAAAGGCCGTGTTACTAATTTAATAACTCTAGTGATCATGTAACAACTGTGGCAACAAAGCTTGTAAAATGGGGCAAATCTCCCTTAAGACATGTCTCACTTAAGGACAGAAATTTTGGGCTCAGTTGTGGTTGTAAGCTGAGACCTACCTACACTCACACACACTATACTCACACTACACACACAAACACACACATTATGCAGATAGATGCATATATATACATTATACATATGCATCTATACATTATAAATGTATGAGTATACATACATACATGCACACATCTAATCATACAGATATAATCACAGTAAAATCACAATAATAGTGTATGTGTATGTATGTGTGTGCGCACACACACACACACACACACACACACACACACACACACACACACACACACACACACACACACACACACACACACACACACATATATATGCAAGTATAATATATTATAAAAATACTTTATACTTATAAAAGATGGAGAGGGAGAAGATGGTGCAGGTCAGAGGTGGGATCTGCTATAAGCCCATCAACAACTGTTAGAACTATTATTACAGTATCAGGAGCTGCGTATGGATTCGGGCTCCCATTGGCCGGCTTCCCCTTAATTTCCCTCCCAAGCAACAACAACCCTGTGAGGTAGACCGCTCAAAGGTGTAGTGGGAAACGCTTAGCCCGGGGGCTTTCGTGGCTGAAACCGACCTGGGTATTGCGGTGGAGGCTGGGACGAGGCCCAGTGCCAGGGCCCAGGCGGGGCCGGCGGCCAGTGCCCAGCGGCGCCCCAAGCTGGAAACGGAGGCGGCGGCGGCGGCGGAGGATGACGATACCAACCATCCATCTCTCTCTCTCTCTCTCTCTCTTTCTCTCCTCTCTCTCTTTGCTGGGCCACACGTGCGACTCCGTCTCCTCGGCAACGCGTCACTTCCGGCGCACCGACTGTGGCGTTTGTGGAAATCGCCGGAAGTTGCCTTTCTACGCGCCGGAAAGGCGCGCGGGGAGCGTAACGCGCATGCGCGCCAGGGTTTCTCCTGGCATCATGGCTTCCCAAGATGTTATCGGGCCTGCGCTGCCTCCGCAGTTAGCCGATTCCGACGCCGCTTCGGTGGACTCTGGGTCGGGTGAGAAGAAGGAGGAGGCTGTCGCTCGCGGGAATGAGCCGGGCCGCTCCGGAGGGAGAAGAACCCCTCTCGGGGCTCTTTTCAGCCTCTGTCTGAGCCAATCTGGAAGGGAGGAAGGAGGAGGAGGAGGATGGCTGGGGCTGGAGGGGTAAATGGAAATAGACGCCCTCGTGGCTTCCCTTGGCGGATCCCAACCAGGTCTGGTTTCCTTGGTAGTTTATTAGATGTATTATCTTTTTAGATTATTTTATTATTCAAGGCAAATATACCTAATGCTCCTTCGCTTATTTGCCCCACAACAACCTTTTGAGGTGGGCCGGGCGCAGACGAGAGAGCAGCTGGGTTTCATGGTTAAGGTGGGACTAGAACTCCCAGTCTCCTGGTGATTGGCCCAAAGTCATTGTACTATAATACATCAGTTAGCCTAAGATAGATTTATATTTATATAAATAAATATATTTATGAGAGACTATAAATCGGTGCTCACATAAAAGAATGTGCCTATTTTTATTCTTTTCCTTTAAAAAAATAGTTGGATAGTCCAAAAACAAATAAAGCAATATCCACCTGAAATATATACCGTGTTACCCCGAAAATAAGACCCAGTCTTATATTTTTTTGAACCCTGAAATAAGCGCTTGGCCTTATTTCCCTGTACTCAAAAGTCCGATTGGGCTTATTATCAGGGAATGTCTTATTTTGGGGGAAACAGGGTAATGATACAATAAACTTTAGTTGCAGGACCAGCATTGCCTCCTGGCTTCAAGGAAAACTCTGAAAACTCTGATTATGAGCAGAAACGTGTCTCTGCTCAGATGTCCAGAGAGACAGATTCTGATTCCGAAGAGGATGAAGGTTCAAGTCCAGTTCCCAGGTTAGTGCATTGGCTGGAAAGTATGGAACTGTTTTAAGGAGCAATTGATGTCAGTATGTCAGTTATAGTTAAACTTTCCGTTCTGACTATTGCTCCTGATGCCAGTATGCCTTGTGGAGGGGGCACACTAACATATATAAATATCACATACTTATGGCATCATCGCCCACAGACACAACAGAACAGAATGACAGAGTTGGAAGGGACCTTGGAGGTCATCTAGTCCAACCCAATGGTATAGGACAGTGATGACGAACCTTTTTTTCCTCTGGTGCCAAAATAGTCTGTGCGTGCGCTATCGCACGCATGTGCATGCCCACACCCATAATTCAAAGCCCCCCACTTGCCCCACCCCCCTGTGCATGCATGCACAACCCCCCACTCCTCTGTTTCCAGACTTCCAGTGGGCCGGTAGGCCCATTTTTCGTCCTCCCCGGGCTCCAGAGGCTTTCTTGGAGCCTGGGGAGGGTGAAAACTCTCCCCCCGCCACCCCGGAGGCCCTCCAGAGGCCGAAATCACCCTCCCAGAGCCTCAGCGCGAGCCAAAAATCAGCTGGCGGGCATGCACATGCGCGCTGGAGCTGAGCTAGGGCAACGGTTCGCATGCCAGCAGATATGGCTCCGCGTGCCACCTGTGGCACCCGTGCCATAGGTTCGCAGTCACTGGTATAGGATTTCCTATACCATTTCAGACAAATGGTTGTCCAATCTCTTCTTAAAAACTTCCAGTGTTGGAGCATTCACAACTTCTGGAGGCAAGTTGTTCCATTGTCAACTTATCCTCCAGGAAGCAAATTGTTCTAACTGTCAGGAAATTTCTCCTTAATTCCAGGTTGCTTCTCTCGATGAGTTTCCATCTGTTGCTTCTTGTTCTGACTTCAAGTGTTTTGGAGAATAGCTTGACTCCCTTTTCTTTGTGGCAGCCCCTCAAATATTGGAAGACTGCTATCATGTCATCCCTAGTCCTTCTCTTTGTTAGACTGGACATACCCAGTTCCTGCAACCATTCTTTATATGTTTTAGCCTCCAGGCCCCTAATCGTCTTTGTTGCTCTTCTCTGCACACATATGCAGCAACTTCTTCACCAGCCTGCCTCTTTCTTAAGCAGAAACATGAAAATTAGGGCACCTTTTTCTTCCAGCAAAGAAAGTTGAGCTCCCTCAACTTTTCCTTAATCCATCCCTCAGCTGTTCATTGACTGTTTCCTTGAAGATTCCTTGCATAAAAACTTCCAGTCGTTGCACTGTGTTTGAGATGTAAGCAAAACCGCTCTTCGTATTTCAAATGTCTTTATTTCTGCCTTTCTTATGTCTATAAAGGAAACAGAGAAGATCTCAGGAAGAGGATGATGATGGGTTTTTTGGGCCTGCTCTTCCTCCAGGGTTTAAAAAGCAAGAGGAATCACCGGAAAGGTAATTCACACAAGGATGTTAGAACCACACTAACTGCTAACTGAAGGAGTAGGCAAGGAACCCATGACTTCTGCAAGCAAGCAAGCTAAATTGCTCTGTAACATTAGTTGAGTTAGTCCTCGACTGACGACCACAATGGAGGCCAAAATTTATATTGTTAAATGAGAAATCTGTTAAGTGAATTTTGCCCCATTTTACAACTTCTCTTGCCGTATTTGTTAAGTGAATCACTGCAGTTGTTAAGTTAGGAACACGGTTGTTCAGTGACTCTGGCTTCCCCCTCGACGTTGCTTGTCAGAAGGGATCCCATGTCCATGGGACACCACGTCATAAATATGAGTCAGTTGTCAAGCATCCAAATGTAAATCCCGTGACCATGGGGATGCTGCAGTGGTCAAAAGTGTGAAAAACGGTCATAGGTCATTTTTTCAGTGCCGTTGTAATTTTGAATGGTCACTAAATGAATTGTTGTAAGTTGAGGGCCGCCTGTATCACAGCAGAATGCAGGGGCAGATGTGTGTAAGTGGGATATGAACTCACCTGCTTGCAAATATAGCTTAAGAGCAACTTTTTAATAGCCCATTCTTTATATGCCGCATAGGGGAATGTTACTAAAATCTAATTCTATTCTTGAGACCTATTATAGGTCCGGCTTTGCCACCAGGCTTTCAGAAACCTGCAGAAGATGCTGAAGAAAAACGATGTAACAAAAGCCAGGTATGAGAAATAATGCAACAAAACACACAGAATTCAACAATTGTTTGCGGGATGTGATTGGAGCAAAGTATTTTGACCCAAGTTCCTTTCGGTGATGAAGTTGCTAGCTTTGAAAGAACTCTGGGTGATTAATTAACCAATGGATTTAGATGTAACTCGTTGTTTGTTAGATGATTTGTGTTCTCAGCCCACTGTTACCTTTCATTGACATTAAAATATGTAGGAGATATCGGTGGTGGGATTCAAATAATTTAACAACAGGTTCTGTGGGTGTGGATTGGTGATCATGTGACTGGGCGTGGCTAGGTGGGCATGTGACTGGGTGGGCGTGGCTAACACTACGCCACTCGTGTGGGTGGTGCCTGTATGGGATCGGCAGGGTTGTGGAAGGAATCCAGGGGTCTCTGGTGGGGGGGAGGAGGAAAGAAAGATCGTGTGTGTGTGTATGCGCGCGCGCGCAATCTTTCCACAGTTGAAGGGAAGGTTTAATGGGCGCAGGAGCGTCACTGGGGCACGCCCCTCACCGCCCGTCTCTGCCCGTTCGTGGCAGAGCAATTTATTCCTCGCTGGGCGTTAGCCAAGGGGAAGCAGCAAAATCAGTTTTTATTCCTTTGCTAAAGCTGCCGTTCCCTTCTTCACACGGGAGCGCCCAGCAGCGGAGAAGGAGAAGGCGGCAGCATTCCTGTGTGCTGCCGCTCCTGCTAGCTCCACAGACAATGCTAGCAGCCGCCGCTGCCCCCTTCTCCCTTTCTGGCCGGCAGGTGGGCGAACAGGCGGCCCACTCTGCGCCCACTTCTGTGCCATTGCCGATAGGCCCAGATCACACCTTGGGCACCACCAGCTGGTGCAAATGTACCGTGACGAAGGCCCCCCCCCCCAAAATGGGCAGCGCAAAGGCAAGTTGCGCTTCGCTCCTGCACACTTAGGCTTCAGCATTCCCCCTCCCAAGCACCCCCCCTTGCCGCCACAGCACCATTACCTTTAGGAAACGGCCTCAAAGATCGCACGGCAAGAGAAAAGGCAACCGCGTGTGCTGCCACTGCCTTCCAAACTGGCCTTGGAAAAGCCTGCCCTCACAGTTGGATTCCCTTTCTCCCAGCGCTCGTGCGAGGAACCCTGGAGCTTAGCGGCAGCATATTGCATGCCTTAACAAGCCCGCTAGTGGCCTCAGTATGCCTTTCCTCCCCGTGGCTCTAATTTTTAAAAAAATTGGGGGGTTGCGCGTGGGATGCTGGGGGAATGGTTGCCTGGAGCGAGAGGGGAGCGCGGGCTGACTGGGCGGGGAAGGAATACTGGACTTCCAGCGCTCGTGCGGGGAACCCAGGCTTGCAGTAGCAGCAACAGTTTGGAGCTTGTTGAGGAGGACCGCTCCTCCACCCCAGCCATGCATTTTCCAGTCCGGGCTGCTTGGAGTGAAAAGCATGCAATATGCTGCCGCTCCCGGGATTCCCTGAACGAATGCTGGAAGAAAATTGGCCGATGGTCGGCTGCAGCCAGAGCCGGGCTTGGAAGAGCAGCAGACGGACTTCAGGGCAAACAATCTACTCCTCAAGCTCCCAATGCCTGAACCGGCGAGCTGGAAGAGAGATTCGCCGTCGTGCTGGTGAGTAGGTACGGACCAAGTAGGCTTTTTGCTTCCTCCCCATCCTGATCCAGTGCGGTGCAGACAGCCCAATGGAGGTGGAAAACAGGGCGTTTCTATCAGCCCTTCTCTTCCCTCCTCCCCCCCCCCCCAGCCTCCTTTTGACAGCATTCGGCAGGCAGTCGCGATCTTTAGATGGGCTTTTATTTTTTCAGCCCAAGGGCGGAGTGGGAGGGGAAGGGGCTCGGAATGGTATGTAGGAAATCTGTCTCTGCAGCATCCATTGCTTTCCAGCTGGCAGGCAATGTGGCAGCGGCGGCAGGCAAGTGCGCTGGGCCTCAGGGACCGCAAGGAAGGCAGCGGGGAAGGCAGGCAAGCGCACTGGGCGACGTGGGAGGCAGCTAGGCCGGGATTCCGGCCTTGCTGCTTGCAGACTCACCCAGGCTAACCTGGGCACTCAGTTGGGTTGCGCGAAGAGCGCTGTGTGAGCGCGGAAGGCAGGCAAGCTGGCTGTGCCACGTGGGAGGCAGCTAGGCCGGGATTTGGGCCTTGCTGCTTGCAGTCACTCAACCAGGCAGATCAGGGCAGCTCAGCTGGGCCGCGCGGAGAGCGCCGCGCGGGATGCAGCCGAAGGCAGGCAAGCTGGCTGGCCCTCAGAGACCGTGTGGTCGAGGCAAGTGAGTGAGCCAGACAGAGAGTAGCAGCAGCTATGCCAGGCAAGATGAGGAGTGACTGGGCGGGGTGGGGTGGGCAGGGCCAGCGCAGAATTTTAACAACATCCCGAACCGGCTGAATCCCACCACACCTATATATGGGAAGGATGAGCCTACAACCACTCATATCTTATGATAATAATAGGCTGGAAAAAAATCAGAAACGTGAGGCAAGCTTTGAAAAAAAATGGCCTTTATTTGAAGAAAAGCAGTTATGATTATACACGCCTGTCTTCTCTTAGCTCTTTCTCTGAATCCCAAACATCCTTTCTTTTCCTTTTGTGACCGCTCACTCTCCCGGGGCCAAGAAAACCATGCTGTGGCCCTGTGAAACTTTCTCTTCTGGTGGCCATCTCATGGGAAGAACAAGCTTCTAATACTTTAGAGTTTCTTTTTGATTGTTTCCTTAACCGAGTCTGTTGTTGGCTACCTTCCCACCCCATCAGCTCTCATGGAGACAAGAAACCTTAGCAGGTGCCCGATTCTACAACTTTCTGAAATTCAGAACTGTCTCCGAAAGGATGAAGTTAAACTGAACACAAAAAACTGTGAAACTCTATTCCAGCCATATAATCACAAGCAACTGTCATGACAGATTAATGGGGTTGTCTCTGAAAAATAGGTAGGTGGCTCTTGAGTTTAGACTCTGGCAATAGCCGTGGAAGAGGATGATTTCAAGGAAGGATACGAGAATCAAAGCAAATCTACGTGTCCCAGGATAGGATCCAATCTGGGCTGGTCACCAGGACCAGAGGTTTGGTTTTCCCAAACTTTCGGACTCATGCTGGAGCCCATCCTGAGGGAACTGCTCTCTAACCAGAATGTGTGTTCGTACCTTATGTATCTCACAACAAGAGTTGATATTTCCCTTTGAAAAGACACTCTGTTTTTTACAAATGTAAATCAGAAAACGACAGGTAGAAGTGCTATATTCTTAGCCACTAAGAAATGATGTCTTGCAGTACTCTTGTAAGGATTGTCATGCACGTGAAGCTTTAGAGGCCGAAGGGCTGCGATAAACATTTGGTATTATTTTAAATCTCTATTTTGCTGAAGCGGCGGGATTTTTGTCTTTATTCTGTGTTGCGCTAAAGGCGAGCGATAATGAAGAAGAGGTATTTGGCCCCCTGCCAGCCAGGGGATCGGTGGACTCCAACCCAGGTGCTGAGATTGAAGACCGGGCTCGAAGAATGAAGGAGAAACTTCTAGGAGACGCTGATGTGAGTTGGGTACATCATTTGTGTTGCGTTTTCTCAAACACCAACAGCGTTACGAAGGCATTTGGCGGTCAGTTCTTCACGGATGCTTCTCGGTTTTGTTTCTTGTCAAAGGATGGGTCTAAACAAGCTAAAAGGGAATCTTGGATGACCGATCTTCCCCCAGAACTCAAAAACTTCGGTTTTGGTCCACGGACATTCAAAAGAAGAGCCAATGATAATTCTGGGGACAGATCAATTTGGACGGATACTCCGGCCGATAGAGAAAAGAAAGCTAAGGTAAGTCTGTATTCCCACGGGGTTTGTCAGTGAAAATATTCTTCATTCATATATGTGGGGTGGCAGATCCAGTACTTATCCAGCAATAAGTCAAAAGAAAAGTTTGAAAAGTTTAAAATGCACATAAAATTGACGTGGATTTTAACTTTTCAAACTTTTCTTTGGCTTATAGTTTCTTACTCAATAGAAATGCTTTTATGACCTTCAGCCTTCCTCACTCTGAAGTGGATAGATATAGAATACATCTTAATAGGGGGCTTGTTTTATTAAATTGGGAAAATGTTATTATGCATACTGTTATATGATAGGAGCTATTATAGTTAATATGTTTAAGTAAATGCTAGATTTACCTAGAATGTCAAGATTACTATTATGTAGGCTTAAAAAGTAAAAAATAAGGGATGATGGATAGATACATAATAACTCTTAATAGGGGAATTGTTGTATTAGAGCAATGATAGCGAAAAGGTTGCGCGGAAACGTTGCACGCCTGCGCTTGTCGGAGCCACACTCCGGAAAAGCCAAACTTCCGGGTTCTAGCACGCATGTGCGCCTGACAATCAGCTGGCTGGCACACATGCGCAGGCCGGTTTTCGGCAGTGCCGCACACGCGAAGGGATCACGCTCCGGAAAAGCCAAACTTCTGGGTTCTGGCGCGCATGCGCACCCGACAATCAGCTGCCAGTGCACATGCGTACACCGGTTTTTGGCACTGCCACACGCGCGAAGGACAGCTGATCGTCATGCGCGCATGTGCACCAGAAACCCAGAAGACAAACAGGCAAGGCCGCGCGTGCCGGGCGACATGGCTTCGTGTGCCACAGGTTCGCCATCACGGTATTAGAAACTAGTAATAAGACATGGAAAGTAGAAATTCGAAAAACATTATTTTATATACTGCCACAAAATATAATCACAATGTATCTGTAAATCTGGGAAGCTGAAAGCATTTGTTAGAACAATTAATCAGTGGAACAGCTTGCCTCCAGAAGTTGTGAATGCTCCAACACTGGACGTTTTTAAGAAGATGTTGGATAACCATTTGTCTGAAATGGTGTAGAGTTTCCTGCCTAAGCAGGGGGTTGGACTAGAAGACCTCCAAGGTCCCTTCCAACTCTGTTATTATTATTATTATATTATTATGTCTATTTAGTGTCCCGGGATAACATTGCAGGATCCAACCTGGGTCGGTCACCGGGAGCAGAGGTTTTGTCTTCCGAGCTTTCGGACTCGTGCTGGTGCCCATCCTCAGGGAAGTTCTCTCTAGCAGAGAGTGTGACACTCTGAAATACACACATTGACACATTCCAGTAGAGAGAAGTTCCCTGAGGATGGGCTCCAGCACGAGTCCGAAAGCTCGGAAGACAAAATCTCCGGTCCCGGTGACCGACCCAGATTAGTTCCTGCAAAATTGTCGTTTTGTTGCTACTTTTGCAGACTTAACAGTGTGGTTCTGTGCTGTGTGAACTCTCAATTCCTCTGATTAGCAGTGCAGCTTCGTTGCCAAGAGACAAAGCTGAGCAAAGAACTTTTGAGGATTGATCCTTTTCTGGTTCCTCCCAAGATTTGAAGCTGACCTAATTAAAACAAACTGTTGCTATACTTACAACGGTCCAGTTTCCCCACCACGCCTGACACAAGAGAAGCTGTTGTATGTTAACTCTTTCCTTACATCTAGCAGGCTGTAGCATGTCTGGTGTTACAGAAGAGGAAAAACTGGACCCTGTCAATAATGACTCTTCAAATTGAAAGGTCCAAAGCTGAATTGGCTTACAAATTAAACTTGTTTTGAGATGCCAATAGAAATCTTGCTAAGGATTCCAGTCGCGTCGGAGCAGCTCGACCAGGCCCTGTAAATAAACATTAGGCCCCCCAAAATGCAAGTTGAAGGACCTCATTAGCCTTCAGCAAGTGATGGCTCTCATTTCCTGTGAGGATGAGAGAGAAATTTACAAAACTCTAGAAAGACCACACCTGGAATGCTGCAACTCATTTTGGTCACCGTACTGCAAAAAAGATGTTGAGACTTTGGAAAAAGTTCAGAGAAGAGCAACTAAGACGATCGAAAGCCTGGAGACTAAAACATACGAAGAACGGCTGCAGGATTTGGGTTTGGCTAGTCTAAAGAAAAGAAGAATTAGGGGTGGCATGACAGCAGTCTTCCAGTACTTGAGGGGCTGCCACAAAGAAGAGGGAGTCAAACTATTCTCCAAAGCACCTGAGAGTAGGAGAAGAAACAATGGTTGGAAACTAATCAAGGAGAGAAGCAACCTGGAATTAAGGAGAAACTTCCTAACAGTGAGGACAATCAGTGGAACAGCTTGCCACCAGAAATCGTGGGCGCTCCATCACTGGAGGTTTTTAAGAAGAGACTGGACAGCCATTTGTCTGAGATGGTCTAGGGCCGTGATGGCGAACCTACGGCACATGTGCCAGAGGTGGCACGCAGAGCCCTCTCTGGGCATACGGGCCATCGGTTTCTGGCGTGTGCACGGGCGCCGGCTAGCTGGTCTTCGCACGTGCTGGAGCGCCGGAAATCTGAAGACCAGCTGGCCAATGCGCACCGGAAACCCAAAGACCAGCTGACCGGCGCGCGTGTGTGCACCGGCCAGCTGGTCTTTGGGTTTCTGGGCTCCGGCGCACATGCGTTCCGGTTTCGGCACTCAGTGCCAAAAAGGTTCGCCATCACTGGTATAGGTTCTCCTGCTTGATCAGGGGGCTGGACTAGAAGACCTCCAAGGTCCCTTCCAACTCTATTCTATTCTAAAAAAAAAAATCTAAAAATTGTAGAAATGGAATTTTAAAGCATGATTCCCACCTTGCTTGTGAGGGTTGATCCTGGACAGGTTAAAAAAGCCGAAATCTCTCAGCTGGAACCTTTTGAATCAACCCTAATAATGCTGAGAAAGTCCCCCTACAGGGTACATTCTCAGCATGAATAGATAAAATTCTCAGCACACCATAAATAAAATTTTCTTTTTCCTGGCATAAAACGATGTGTGCCTAGGTTGTGCAGTCACGATTTTTCTACCATGAGAAGCAAAACTGTCCTTAGATCTTATCATTTGGGTGCCCTAAGATATCATAAAGACGACCTCAATTAATCAAGATTCTCTTCTGGTTTGTGCATTTCTTTGGGCACCTGCTAACTCATCTTTCTTTTTTCTTCTTCCTGGTCTTCAGGAACAGCAGGAAGGAAAAAAGCCCGTCTCTAAGGACAAGGCAGAAGCGTTCCTCTCCGAGAGAGACAAAAAGCTGGCTGAGCAGATATCGTCGTACAATGTAAGTGTCTCGTCATCTGTCCCCCTCCCCCCTCTGGCGATGCTGGTTTCTGTGGAGATGTTTCTTCTGCTCAAACCCTGACTTTTCAGAAATCTCTTGCTGGTTTCAAAAATACCGAGACTGAACCATAATGTCTTTTTCTGCGTTTCTATGGAAACATGATCATACACTGCATTCTAGCAAAGTTATTAATTGAGACTGAAGTCACTAGTAGTATAAACATTGCTTTTACTTTATGAGGAGAACTGACAGTATCCCGGATTATTTCTCTCTCTCTCTCTCTCTCTCTCTCTCTCTCTCTCTCTCTCTCTCTCTCTCTCTCTCTCTCTCTCAATATCTATCTAAATATCTAAATATCTATATCATCTGTCTATAATATCTATTTGTCTCTTTGTCTATCTAACATACCTATCACATATCTATCTATCTGTCTAATATCTGTCTGTCTGTCTAACATATCTATCATCTATATATCATGTCTATAATATCTATCTGTCTATAATATCCATCTGTCTAACATATCTAACAAACATCTATCATCTTTCTATAATATCTATCTATCTATCTAATCTATCTATCTATCTATCTATCTATCTATCTATCTATCTATCTATCTATCTATCTATCTATCTATCTTTCTAACATCTATCTCTATATCTATCATGTGTCTATAATATCTGTCATCTATCTAACATCTATATCATCTATCATCTGTCTATAATGTCTGTCTATCTATCTATCTATCTATCTATCTATCTATCTATCTATCTATCTATCTATCTATCTATCTATCTATCTATCTAACATCTATCTAACGTCTATATCTCTGTCATCCGTCTATAATATCTGTCTGTATATCTAACATCTATATCTATCATCTATGCATCTGTCTATAATATCTACCTACCTACCCACCCACCTGTTTGTTTTTTCACATGACCGTTTTTCACACTTACCACCATTGCAGCATCCTCATGGTCACGTGATCAACATGCAGGCACTTAGCAACTTGTTCATATTTATGACGGTTGCAGTGTCCCGGGGTTATGTGATCCCCTTTTGCGACCTTCTGTCAAGCAAAATCAACGGGAGGGAGGGAGGGAAGCCAGATTCACTTAACAACCATGTTACTAACAACAGCTACAGTGATTCACTTAACAACGGCGGCAAGAAAGGTCATAAAATGGAGCAAAATTCACTTAATAGTTGTCTCCCTTAGCAACAGAACCTTTTGGCTCTATTGTGGTCATAAATTGTGGACTGCCTGTATGTAAACAGTGGTCTCTGAATACTTAGATGTCTCCCCATTGTGGTGACCAAGTTGCTGTTACTTGTCTGCCTATGTCATAATTCCATTGTCTTCTAATTTTCTAATTCTTGTAACATTTATTATTCTAAATATTCTAAATCCAGGAGTCTCAGAGATCTGAATCTCTGCTGGACATACATCGGAAGAAGCTAAAGAGCAAAACCGATGGTGAAAAGAATAAACCTCAGGAGAGAAGGCCCTTTGACCGAGAGCAGGACCTTCAAGTCCACCAGATTGACGAAGCCCGAAAGAAAGCCCTCATCAAACAGTCCAGAGACTTGAACACCAGGTTTTCCCACGGCAAATGCAACACGTTTTTATAATGGATGCTGACCGAAATGGCAAGCGTGCTAAATAAAACATTTCCTTCGTACATACAACACATACGTGAAAAATAACGTTCCTCTGTTGCATGGATGACTGGATTTTGGTTGCATGAGTCCGGCAGTTGGTGGCAGGGAGGAATCTAACAGTGGGACGAGTAGAATTTGACTCCAAAAGGGATTTTCTCCCCTTCACCTGCACAAACATAGAAACAATAATCGCTGTGCCTCTTCTGGTGATATTCACTCTATAGTTTCCTTCCCCAAGAATGGCGAAAGGCGAGTTGTGAAGAATCCACCTGTTCTTGGGAAGATTTCCTTTACATTTTTCTGGAAAAGGAATAAGCCCATTTGAAATATTTTAAGTTTTAAATAACCCGTAGATGTACTCTGTAAACGGATTTTTTTTAAAAAAAATAATACATTTCTTCAACTCAGATTACCTTGGGATTTCAAATGTCAGAATGGTAGGCGTGTAACTTGGCATTTGGAGTCGATAGAGAGAAATCAGACGGCTGCTGCAAATAGCCTGGGGATCTGATCATAATTATCACTTACAGGAAAGATTATTAACCTTACCTGTACATTTGACAGGGTTATGAATAAGGCATAATAACTATGTTAAAATTGTCCCAATCTGTCTTTTTTCCGCCCCCTTGAGATCTCGGTCTTCTGATTTTTCCAAGTTGGTGGACAGGAGCCATTGATAAAACTCAACTGGAATTCATGAAAAAGGGTTTTGGTTCCAAAGAGTTTCCCCTCAAGATTTTTTTGAAATCTCTGGTGGAATAGATTTATTATTTCATAGATTTCTAAAAGCAATAGCACTTAGACTTATATACCGCTTCATAGTGCTTTACAGCCCACTCTAAGCGGTTTACAGAGTTCAGCATATTGCCCCCAACAATCTGGGTCCTCATTTTACCCACCTCGGAAGGATGGAAGGCTGAGTCAACCTTGAGCTGATGAGATTTGAACAGCTGAACTGCTGAACTAGCAGTCAACTGAAGTAGCCTGCAGTGCTGCACTCTAACCACTGCGCCACCTCGGCTTCTAAGCATATCCTACTGCAAAGTATCTTGAAGCAGTTTCCAGTAGAAACTGCATTAGCGTCCATAATAAACGATGCATTAAGTGAAGTAAAACATTAAAACCAAAACATATTCATTACAAAGGGGAAGAAGTTAACGGGTAGAAATTCATCCCATATCCTTAACAGGATGTTCTGGAGGTGAAAAGATTGTAAGGAATCTTGCTTTGATGACAGTAGCCACAACAGTAATTGACTGAATAAGGTTATTTCAGATGGCCAAAGATAATGTGGATTTTAACCCCTGGAACTTAAATCCTATATTGGTTGTGGTCTGTGCTGTCCTGGTAAAAATCTGTATATATGGCTTCATTCTTGCTGCAATAAAGATCTTCAGTCTTGTGTCTGCAGTCTTTCTGCCCTTCAGTCACATCTCAAATAAGACTTACATATTTGGATTTAGATTTACAGCCAGGTGGACGTGAAGCTTGGCTGAAGTTTTCAACGGATGCCTAAAGACCCCGAAGGCACTTTCTGAATTTTAGTGGATAGTGGATGAAGATGAGTGGACTTCCATTCCCAGAACTCCCCAGCCAGCTGACTGGGGAATTCTGGGAGTTGAAGTCCACACCTCCAAGTGGCCATGCTTGAGAAACGCCCGCCTAGACAAGATTAAACTCAGCCATTGTGTGTTTTTGTGCCTTCCTTTTCTACATCCTGCCATTCTACCATTTTTAGCAACAGAATCCTTCTCTTCCTGCTCTTAATTCCTTGTGCCAGAAAGTTGGATCTGCTTTGATCAAGCCCCAAGTTCCAGGAGTTAAAAGAAGACCATGTCACATCGTCACACTACCACTGGTGATGTTACCTAGTTAGGGTAATGAAAAGTCTGCAAGAAAACAACCAAGCTCAGAGAGCACCAAGGATCCCACAACACTACTACTACTTGCAGGGAGAATATCGCCAATTTTCCCGGCCACAAAATCAACAGGAATGAAAAACGCTGGAACAACTCCAGGAGACAACAGAATAACAGAGTTGGAAGGGACCTGGGAGGTCATCTAGTCCAACCCCCTGCCCAAGCAGGAGATCCTACACCATTCCTGACAGGTGGAAGTCCAGTATCTTCTTGAAAGCTGCCAGTGATGAAGCTCCCACAACTTCCAAAGGCAACTTCTGTTCCATGGATTGATTGTTCTCGCTGTCAGAAAATTTCTTATTTCCAGGTTGAATCTCTCCTTGATCAGTTTCCATCCATTATTCCTTGTCTGGCCTTCAGGTGCTTTGGAAAATAGCTTGACCCCCTTCCTCTCTGCGGCAGCTCCTGAAATATTGGAAGACTGCTGTCATGTCTCCCCTGGTCCTTCTCTTCACTAGACTAGCCATGCCCAGTTCTTGTAACCGTTCATCATATGTTTTAGTCTCCAGTCCCCTCATCATCTTGGTTGCTCTTCTCTGCACTCTTTCTAGAGTCTCAACATCTTTTGTATAGTGTGGTGACCAAAACTGGATGCAGTACTCTAGGTGTGATCTTACTAAGGCTTTATAGAGTGGTATTAGTACCTCCCTTGATCTTGATTCTATCCCTCTATTAATGCAACTTAAGATTGCATTGGCTTTTTTGGCTGCCGTGTACACGGTTGGCTCCTATTTAATTGGTTGTTCACTAAGACTTGCTCACAGTTACTGCTATTTAAGCCTGGTTTCACCCGGTCTGTATGTGTAATTTTGGTTTTTCTTGCCTAGAAATGGATTGAATTGAAATGGAATAGAAAATAAGTGAAGGCCTGGAGGAGACATTGCTTTGCCATGTCAAGTTCTTGTTTCCCGATTAACATACCGAGCACGATCAAGAGTTCAACTCTTTCGAAAGTATTGAAGCCTCGACTGGAATTTCACTAAGCCCAGAGGGAACAAACAGTCAAGGCTGCCAAAACTTGATGTCAGGCTGTAGAAAATAAGCACACCGTCTCCCTGGCAACCAGCACCAGCGGAGGGAATTCTTGCTAGCAGAAAGCATCTGGAGAGCTATTAATGCATCAGATTGCACGGGTCAGATGCTGGTCCAATCGCTGGCAAGCAATTAAAAATCACAGAGACGTCGGCTAAGGTGTTGGTTTTAAAAAAACCAGCATGGAAGGAGAGAGAACAGTTGAAGCAAGTGGGTTTGTGCTAACGGGCAGGGTCACACAAGCAATATTTTAAATTTCGCATTTATTGTATATGGATGATTTGAAACTGTATGGAAAGTCAGAAATAGAAATCCAATCACTGACCAACTCAGTCCTAATATTCAGCACAGATATCTCGATGCAGTTTGGCATGGAAAAATGTGCCACTGTATCTATGAAAAGGGGCAAAATGACTACATGTGACGGAATTGAAATGCCCATGGCTACTGAAGGTTCAACAGATGAAACAAGAATACAGAAAAAAATGTGATAAAATCAAGAATGGAGAGTTGGCAAAATAAAGCATTACATGGCCAATTTCTGGAAAAAATAAAAGACAAAGTGGACAGTGAAAAAACTTGGTTATGGTTAACAACTGGTACTTTAAAGAAAGAAACAGAATCATTGATCCTGGCCGCACAAGAACAGGCAATTCGTACAAATGCCATAAAGGCCAAAATTGATAAATCCTCAAATGATGCTAAATGCAGATTATGCAAGGAAGCTGATGAAACTGTAGCCCATGTGCTCAGCTGCTGCAAGAAAATCGCGCAGACTGATTACAAATTACGGCACAACTATGTTGCACAAATGATCCACTGGAATTTATGCAAAAATTATAACATCCATACTGCTACAAACTGGTGGGAACACAAGCCTGAAAAAGTCACTGAAAATGTATTTATTTATTTATTATTTGAGCCGAGGTGGCGCAGCGGTTAGAGGCAGGTACTGCAGGCCACATTAGCTGACACTGATCTGCAGGTCAGCGGTTCAAATCTCACCGGCTCAAGGTTGACTCAGCCTTCCATCCTTCCGAGGTAGGTAAAATGAGGACCCAGATTGTTGGGAGCAATGTAAATATATACATTGCTTACTGGTGTAAACCGCTTAGAGAGTGCTTGCACTGTGAGGCGGTATATAAATGTCACTAATAAATAAATAAATACATAAACAATGGGATTCATACCACAGAAAGTATCTAAATCAATGCGGCTCCATCTGAAATTCCTTTTGAAATAGCCAAAAATTAAATCCTAGGATGTTGGGATAAGGCTTTAGGGGCCCAATTCAAAACATAAATTGGTAATTTAACAGATTAACAGAGTTGGAAGGGACCTTGGAGGTCATCTAGTCCAACCCCCTGCCCAAGCAGGAGACCCTATATCTGCCTCTATCTAGGATCGAACTCACAACCTCCTGATTGTGAGGCAAGAGCTCTACCTCTAGGCCACAGATGAATTCACCCTTTTTCTGACTTTACACTATTTTGAATCCCCACCCAAGCGAGTTGGGGACTACTGAAGTTGCCAAGCCACAAAATAAAATTATTTATTTAATCACGTTTTATGATGAATTTATTTTTACAATGACTATGATAATGATCTATCACTATTGTTGTATATACACTGAAAGCTTATGCACAGGAGACAAATTCCTTGTGTCTAATCACACTTGACCAATAAAGAATTCTAATTCTAATTATATGGTCGTCCATCTCACAAAACCCAACTCTGGAATAAAATAACAGATGAATTAACAATCAAACCAACTAAAAATGAATTCATTAATTAATACGTTTAATGAATACATTTTAATTAAATGCATTTAATTAAATAAATTAATTTAATTAAAGAAACTGTTTTATGAATTAAACTTTAATTCATAAGACATTTTAATTAATTATCAAAGCAACCGGAAACATCAGCAAAATTAGCAAATTTTGGACTAGATGACCTACAAGGTCCCTTCCAACTCTGTTAATCTGTAGTGATTAACAGTTCGAAGGGATCTTGTAGGTCATCTAGTCCAGTGTTTCCCAACCTTGGCAACTTGAAGATATCTGGACTTCAACTCCCAGAATTCCCCAGCCAGCATTCACTGGCTGGGGAATTCTGGGAGTTGAAGTCCAGATATCTTCAAGTTGCTAAGGTTGGGAAACACTGATCTAGTCCAACCCACGCCCAAGCAGGAGACCCTACACAATTAAATTAAATTCTATTAAAGCTAAGCACAACACACACACAAACGCACCCAACACGTTCACCCTAGATGTGGCTCATACGAACCTGCCTGCTGCAGCCCTTTAATACCCGCAGCAAAAAAAATGCAATTTTATTTCTTTAAAAATGGTCAATTATTTTAAAAAAGGAGGGGGGGTTGCAGAATGCTCCGCCCCCGCCCCTTCCAGCACGCGCAGCCTTGACTCCTCCCCCTTTTCCTCGCCCGGCCCTTCCTTTTGTGGCCACGCCCCATCGAACGCCACCTCGGCGCGAATAGCCCTGCTAGGCGTTCGGCACCGAAGCCTTTTTTTTGTTTTTTGACCCCGGCGAGGATCCGTCGCCATTGGTCCAACGCTGATTGCGGTCCGGGCGGCTCCCTTGCGGCCGGTAAAAAAGAGTCCGGCGCCGCCATGAGCGAGAAAGGGGAGCTGGATCTGACCGGCGCCAAGCAGAACACGGGGATGTGGCTGGTCAAGGTGAGCCTCGGGGGCCGGAGGAGGGGTCTCTGCCCGGGGGAAGGAGGCAGGGGACCTGAGACCCTTCCCTTCCCCTTTTCTCCTGGGGGGGGGGACGACAGTTCATTTGCGGAACTCCCCGCCACGGGACGCAATAAGGGTCTCTCCCCCCCCCCCCCGGAGGAGAGTTGGGCTCCTGAAGGCAGGCAGGTCCGCCAAGTGGAGCCTCCATGGTCTGAAGCAATGCGCCTTTGGGGGAACTGTCCAAGGCTGATAAACAAGCCTTGGGTACTCCTTGCCGGACCATTTTGCCTGGGGTTGGGCTGAAGCTCGATAAAATGCAGGGTAGTCCTCGAAACATACCGACCACTTTTGGAGGCCCAAGATGCCCGTCGCTAAGCGAGACGGGGGTTAAGTGAGGTTCCTCCCCTGTTTTGCAACCTTGCTTGTCCACCGTCGTTGAGTGAATCATCACAGTTTGGTTAGTGACACGGCCGTTAAGCGAATCTGGCTTAGCCATTGACTTTGCTCATCAGGAGATCGCAAAATATAACCCCGGGACACCCAACCGTCATAAGTACGAATCAGTTGCCAAGCGGCTGAATTTCGATCACGTGACCCTGGCGATGCTGCCACAGTCGTAAGAGTGAAAAAATGGTCATATAACTTGTGAAACTGAGCATTCTAACAATGTAAGACTTCTAAAAAGTGGATTTCAGAGCAGCGATAAATAGCATCCTATTGCAAGGCATAGTACAGGTAGTCCTCGACTTATGACCACAATAGAGTCTAAAATTTCTGTTGTTAAGTGAGATGTGTGTTACGTTTTGTCCCATATTATGACTGTTCATGCCACAATTGTTAAGTGAATCACTGCAGTTGATAAGTTAGTAACATGGTTGCTAAGTGAATCTGGCTTCCCCATTGATTTTGCTTGTCAAAAGTTTGCAAAAGGGGATCACATGACCACCTGACACACACTGCAACGGTCATAAGTATGAACCGGCTGCCAAGCATCCGAATTTTGATCACATAACCGTGGGGCTGCTACAAAGGTGGTAAGTGTGAAAAATGCTCATAAGTCACTTTTTTTCAGTACTGTTGTAACTTTGAACGGTCACTAAATGAACTGTTGTAAGTCGAGGACTGCCTGTACAAGAAATCAGCATATGTTTGTTTATTTCATCTTATTTTACTTTGTTGCATGGATAGCTTTCTTAATGGTGGGAGTTCAATAGTCATCATATCTAAGGATTTGACAAGGAGATTGGACAACCATTTGTCCAGCATTGGGTAGGGTCTCCTGCTTGAGCAGAGGATTGGACTAGGAGACCTCCGGAGGTCCCTTCCAACTTCCTGTTATTGTTTCATTTTCCTGATTGTCCAGAACATACATACATACATACATACATACATACTGCTCGCTGAGCCTGTCGCATCAACTCAAGTGAGTTTTCTGAAAAAACCAATTTACATTCTGATTATGAATATACTTTAGAGTGGTTTTATAATCTTTTGGTGGTTCACTAACTCCAATTAAGCTTAATTAGGTAGCATCTCTAATAGCGGCAGGAGATTGAAATCTGAAATTGTATAGTTCTTTTTCAGATTGGGAAAAATCCTTTTCTGAAATGAGATTTCAACCAGGGCGGCTATATATAGTCTTTTTCAACATGTAGAATCTACATTTCAGTTTTATGAAATCTCTAAATCAGAAAAGTTGAATTTCATTTGATGTATAATTACAGTCCTTCATTTTTACATTTATGATAATAATGTAATGTATGGATTAATATTCATAATTATATGCACTAATCAGTATTTATAATGAGTACATATTTAAATATTAAGTATTTATAACAAATTAATAATCTAGAAAACTCTTCATATTTTAAATCCCTGGTTTATTTATTTATTTATTTATTTATTTATTTATTTACACATGCACCCAAACAAATCTTTTTTCAGTGTTTCCTCTTTTATTTGTTAATGTATTTTTCTTTAAGAGTTGTCCATAAAAGAGAAAAAACATAAGCAGAGAGACCACAACAAAAGTATCATTATTTGGTTTGTAGGAAAACAAAGGTGTAAATAAAACAGGGAAAAAGCAATATTTTTGCCACTAAATATCACATTGAATGTTTGAGGTTTCTTAGCAAGAGATACAAATTGAATAAGCGGTTGTTTGGGATTCAACACTGGGAAGGATGTGTATCTCATGTGGACAGAATTAAGGTTTTTCCTTCTCCCAGGATCGTTTTTTAAGATGATAAAAGATGTGGGATTAGAATTTCTTCGGATTTTTTTTCCAGATGCTTTAATCCTATTATAAGACTGTCATAGCATGTGTGATTCCGGACTGCAAGGCTGAGGAATTGCACATTAATTTTTAGTAGTTGCAGTTCAAAAGAACACTTTCCTTCAGGAGCTTCCAGGCTGTTTTGGACCTAACAGGCCTCGTTGATTCATTTTGACTTTTAGCTTTCAAAAGGATGCCCTTTGCTGCTTTCTTCCTCCTCCTTTTGAGCATCTTTTACTCAGCAGTCGGGAGGAAGGAAATAGGCATGAAAAAGTAGCAGCAGAAGATGGCAAATACAGCAGTGAGTAGCCTCTTGTGTCTCCGCTACCATCATGTGTAAAGCTGCTGAATTGAGTTTCTGTCATGATGTGGTTAACATCGTGTTATACTTAATAAAACTTCAACAGGTCAAAATTACATAGGCCTGAGAATTAGGAGACTGGTTTTTTATGATTGAGATAATCCTTGGAGGCCAACTCTTTCCAAGCTTCTGATGTCTTCCTTGGCAAGACGATCTTAGCCAAGCTTAGGTGGACACGAGGGGTGCTTGGTGCTCTCTGAGCTTGGTGGTTTTCTTGCAGACGTTTCATTACCCAAACTGTCGTAGCACTGATGATGTTACCTAGATGGGTAATGGAATGTCTGCAAGCTCAAAGGGCACTTAAGACCCCTCATTTCAACCCTGAGCTACAAATGTTCTCCTTTATTAGGTGGACAAACCACTTGTTATGCTTCCAAGACCAACCTTAATTTAATTTAATTTAATTTAAAGTTCTTATAGGCCGCCCAGTCCCGTAGGACTCAGGGCGGTGTACAACATGAATAAGAACAATATACATACCATATTTTTGGAGTATAAGACGCACCTTTTTCCTCCCTAAAAGTGGCTGAAAATTTGGGTGCGTCTTATACTTCGAATGTAGCTTTTTTTTCCAGCCCTAACTAGGTGCTAACAGATCTTCCCAGCTCTTACCTTGCAGGCTTTTTCATTGTTACTCTCTCAGAAGACTGTTTTTCCAGCCCTAAGTCTTTGCAGGGTTTTTTTCATTGCTCTACTTGCTCTGAATAAGTTTTTTTCTAGCCCTAACCAGGTACTAACTATCTTCCCAGCTCTTACTGGCTTGCATGCTCCTAACCAGGGGATAAAATAATGTGCTGAAGCTGACCAGACTAAGGACGCTAGCCAGATGAATACCTGGTAGGAAGATTGTTTTCCCCTATTTTCCTCCCCAAAAACTAAGGTGCGTCTTATACTCCGGTGCGTCTTATACTCCGAAAAATACGGTAATACATAAATTTAAAAAACATTTCATAATTTTAAAAAGAACATTCATTCATGGGGGAATCCACTGTTGGCAATAATTTTGAAGACTGATCTGACCTTACATAAAGTCTTAACGTTGGTCCAGAAGATGCAGCTAGCAAGGACCAGGTTACTTGTTGGAGCTCTTGTTCTGTTACAACCACTAGAGTTGGCTTACTCCATAGTCCATCCATCAGGTCATCTAGTAGGACCTGAGAACCACGTCTTCTCTTTGTGACTGCTCTGTGGAACAGCTTTCCTCTAGCCTTCCTGATGACTCTTACCCTGTTGGTGAGGCATTCAAGACCTGAAGGTTCTCACAGGTATTGAGATGAGACGGTTAAATGAGCCCCTTGCTTTGATCCTTGTGTTTAGTGATTGAGGAGGAATGGGTTTTTTCCCCACCCCAGGCATGTATAACAGAATAGATTTGGAAGGGACCTTGGAGGTCTTCTAGTCTAACCCCCTGCTCAAGCAGGAGATCCTATATCCTTTCAGACAGATAATGGTCCAATCTCTTTTGGAAAACCTTCAGTGTTGGAGCACCCACAACTTCTGGTGGCAAGTTGTTCCACTGATGAATTGTTCTCAATGTCAGGAAATTTCTCCTTAGTTCTAGGTTGCTTCTCTCCTTGATTCATTTCCACCCGTTGCTTCTTGTCCTGCCCTCAGGTGCTTTGGAGAATAGGCTGACCCCTTCTTCTCTGTGACAGTCCCTTAGATATTGGAATACTGCTCTAGTCCTTCTTTTGATTAACAGAATAACAGAGTTGGAAGGGACTTTGGGGTCTTTCGGACCTCAGGGACCACTAAATTAATAATTTTAAATCCCGCGGACCACTAATATGATTTTTTAAAAAAGGTAAATAGTATTTAGTGCAATATAAAAAATGCAAACAATTTTACTGGGGACCACCAAAGTTTTCTCACGGACCACAAGTGGTCCACGGACCACCACTTGGTGACCGCTGTTCTAGACCAACCCCCTGCTCAAGCAGGAAACCCTATAGCATTTCAGACAAATGGTTGTCTAATCTTTTCTTTTAAACCTCCAGTCTTGGAGCATTCATAATTTCTGGAGAGAAGTTGTTCCAGTGATTAATTTTCCTCACTGTCAGGAAATTTCTCCTTAGTTCTAAGTTGCTCCTCTCCTTGATTAGTTTCCACCCATTGCTTCTTGTCCTACCCTCAGCTGCTTTGGAGAATAGCTTGACTCCCTCTTCTTTGTGGCAACCCCTGAGATATTGGAAGACTGCTATCATGTTGTCCCCTGGTCCTTCTTTTCATTAAACTAGACATACCAGTTCCTGCAACCGTTCTTCGTATGAGTATATTATAGTGTGGCTTGTGTTGTGTATTGATTTTATTCAACTCTGTTAATTGCGGTTTCAGTTTTAATCTTAGTATGGCGGTCAACCTATTCCCCAAAGGTGCTTTCCAACTCTGTTATTCTCTTCTAATCTGATTTTCTAGGGAATTGCTCTGAAGATTCCTCAGCTTTCTCTGTTATTTGTCTCCTTTTGTTTTGCAGTCGCTTGTTCGTTTGAGGGATTGTTTTATTGCTTTTCCTTTAAATGTCGTTCTGGGCTCCCTCAGAAGGAAGAACACCATGCAGATGAATCATACGGCGACAGTTTTATAACATTCTGCTTGCTACAATTCAGTTTGAAATTCTACAACAAGGGAGCTACTAAATTATTATACAGCTATGAGGGGGGGGGGGATAGAGGTTGATTATTTGTTTCTTTTTTCTTTAACACCATCCAGAGCTTCTTCTCCTGTCAGTTTATAGCAGAAGCTTTTTGTAGTCGGTGCTTCCACTCCTTAATTGTTCTTTGTCTCCTCCAAAATCTGGAAGAAAAAAAATCTTTTTGTTATTATTACTCTACAGGTAGTCCTCGATTTACGACCACAATTGAGCCCAAGATTTCTGCTAGGCAAGATAGTTGTTAAGTGAACTTTGCCCCATTTTATGACCTATCTTGCCCCCCGTTGTTAA
The DNA here is from genome assembly GCA_023053685.1 of Diadophis punctatus similis. Taxonomy (NCBI): domain Eukaryota; kingdom Metazoa; phylum Chordata; class Lepidosauria; order Squamata; family Dipsadidae; genus Diadophis; species Diadophis punctatus. The sequence goes on from JALIGW010000021.1 coordinate 14,176,435, forward strand.
GTGAATCACAGCAGTTAACGATGATTATAGGAATCTAGCTTCCCCCTTTGCTTGTCAGGTGGTCGCAAAAGGGGATCACGTGACCCTGGCACACCGCGACCGTCATAAATCTGAGTCAGTTGCCAAGCATCTGAATTTTGATCAGGTGACTGCAGGGATGCTGCAATGGTCATAAGTGTGAAAAACGGTCATAAGTCACTTTTTTCAGTGCCGTTGTAACTTCGAACAGTCACTAAAGAAACTCTTGTAAGTCGAGTGTAGCAATGTGCTGTTTTGGGGAATCTTGAGTGATCCAGCTAGAGAATTGGATTTGTGCTGTTATTAATTCCATTTTTCTTGCATGACTTGTCTTAGAAGTCAGCCTTTTGCTGTAAAAATTCCTAGTGCAAGAGGAGAGACACTAATACTACCTTGCAAGCAAGAGCAGAAATCAATGTTAACTTAATACAGGATCCAATCATTCTGCTTTATTTGCCCCAATGAAGACAGCATGCTTTATAAACTTGCTGGAGAAAAGAGGATAGTGTTAGAGTGAAATAATCCTATTATTATATTTCACAGCTGCTGTCTGAACTCTTGCCTTCCCCGGCGGGCTACTACCAGAAATCTGATTTTTCTAAAAATTTCTTAGCACTCTGTGGCATTTGGTTGACTTTTTCAAGGCCGGGAAGCTAAGCAAGGGAGAGAAACGAGTTGGAAATATTATGGGAATATTATGAATGTTGGAAGTGTAAAAGTAAAGAAGGGGCTTTTTATCATCTATGGGGGACATGGAGAAAGCAAAAAACTTTTTTGGAGTATGATGCACATTTTAATACAGAAAAATTTGGAAATGGGGATAAAGATGACACCAGAACTTTTCCTTTTGGGTCTAATGGAAAAAGAACTGGAGGAAAAATTTGGAGCTTTGTTATATATGTTGACAGCAGCAAGACTATTGTATGCCCAAAAATGGAAGGACACTTCGATTCCTAGCATGGACGAATGGTTGCAGAAGTTGATGGAGTTGGCGGAAATGGCAAAGTCGATCACTTCGAATGTCTAACTCCTTAGCATCAGAGCATGTTAATAATAATGTAAGAAATAACTAATGATCTGATGGTCATTTTGAAAAATTCTTTCTTAGCGAGCATCTAGAACCCAAGAGGAACATACGTGCCAAGTTTCAAGTTTGTAGGCTTTATGGTTCTGGAGATTTTGTGATGGTGCATCAGTGGCATTTGGCTTATATATATATATATATATATATATACACACATACATACATATACATACACATACATACATATATACATATGTGTGTTTGTGTGTATATGTATATATGTATATATGTATGTGTAGATAGATAGATTGATAGATATAAATGTATAGATATATATATAAAAGATTAAATGAGACATTGTCTGCGATGGGCATTGTTTTTGATAGAAACCAGAAATAAATGTCAGTTTCTGCTAAAAAAAACCCAAACCAGCGTATATTGCCATCATGTTACCGCTGCCAATGGCAATAAATGCAGGCCAGTTGCCAAATGCCCAAAATGTGATCATGTGACTGGGGGAGGGGACATGGCTAGCCATCGGAACTTCAAATCAGGGTTGTTTGGACCAGTTTTAGGGGTCTGTTGTGACTTTGAATGGTTGCTAAGTGACTGGCTGGACTAAGACGACTATATGGACATGTAACTATGTGTTTACTAATAGCTTTTATTTGGAGCGGCACATCTTATCTGATTGTTGCCTGTATAAGAGGGTGAGAGACAGGTACCTCGGTCTCTATACTAAACAAATGACCCATTGGGAGCCCCATATCAAAATAACTTACCTTTTGTGCGGCCAGAATTTGAAAACCACATTTAATACGGCACAGTACTTAAGCAAAATGGTTCGGTTGAGATCTGCGTAGGTGGGACTCATTGGGGTAGATTGTAGGGGTGACACCGAAATATAATTTTATTTTATATTATTTATCCATATATTAATTTTTTGTATTTTATTCCAATCTCATTTTAAAGTGTATTCCACTTTCATTTTCAATTGTATTTTATTCCAATTTCATTTTCAACTGTATTTTATTCCAATTCCATTTTAAATTGTATTTCATCGGATTCTAGGAATAATTTGTATTTGGGATCCTGCACTTTGATTGGGCCCATGGGCTAATCAATAAAGTAAACTAACTAACTATGACATTAAATAGCTTTTATTGTAGGCCTTCCACTTCCCAAGGTTGCTTTTAAAATTCTGAAATGGCATAACGTGTGTGTTAGCAAATACTAAATTGCCCTGCTTTGAAAACCACTTATTTTCCAGTTAGCGACGAGACCTTGAGCTGCTCATGGATTGATAGTGTCACACAGTGATTATTGCCTGTTATATGTATATGCAGGGAGAAGCATCCCTATCTAATATAATGGTTTATTCCTGAGCACGTGATTGATATGTTCTTGTACGCATGTGCACATTCCTTTCTCCGTTCATTCTTTTGTTCCTAGCTTCTATCGAAGCAAGACCTATTTTCATATCAGAAATGTAGACTAATGAGGATTTATTGTTTTGTACCGAAATAAATATTTTTACTTAGACTTTTAAACTGCGGTTTCTTTTTCTAATGTCTGATGTCTGGGAAAAGATCTAATTCTCCTTTGTGAGATAAATTTCGCCTCTGTCAGATAGTGTCCCATCAACTCATCTTCAACTCCTGGTGATCACGTAGAAAGATTTTTCTCCATTTTCTTTCAGGTCTACGGTATATCCATCACCACTGTAACTGACTCCATCCACGTTAGTGCTGGTTTATTTCCAATGTATTGCCATTTGTTGCAGATTTTCCTTGATCGTTTTTCCCCCCATCTCCATTTCTTTTAGGTCCCAAAATACCTGTCTCAGCAATGGAGTAAAGCTTTAGGAAGAGGGGAAGTAGGAAAGCTAAGGATTGCCAAGTAAGAAAGTTTATATTTTACATATTCCAGAAGGTGGGCAGCCTCTAAGGGCTCTTTGGGGAAGGGAGTTCCAGAATTGTAAGGCTCGAAATGATAGTTAATCGGCTGCAAAATGTAAGGCATCTGTTTTGCTTCACAACTTAGCAAAGCATACCACAATAACACGAAGAGGTGGGAATCTCTTTGCAGCCTAAATAGCTGGTCCTCCCATAAAAATAGCATCAAACGGCATAGAAATTGAAACATCTTTTGGGAATGTATTACTTGTGGTGTTGTTACTAGAAAAAAAAATAGCCCTAAAATAACATTGTTTCTTTCTTTTACAGAAATCAAGGAAGAACAGAAGTAAGTAACAGATTAATGACTACCCTTACGCATGCCCGTATTTTGATATAGAGTTATGCCGAATCATTACAGGCTTGCTTCTTAGAATTTTATTTGTTTTTGCTTAGCTTCTTAGCGGTCTCTCATATAAATCCGGGCCCATTCGAGATATGTTGTGTTTTGAACCCAGAACTTTCGTAAAAAGGCCTTTTAACAATGCGCAAGGCAATCTGAAAAAAAGAAAAAAAGATGAAAGCCGATTTTCTAAACATTGGAAGCAAAATAAAAACAACAACAGATGCTTTCTTTATGAAGGAAGCTGATATTTTGGAATAACAATTGAGTTAATCATATGCTGTCTTGTTGGACGTCGTAATTTGATTACTCACTGTGTCCCAAGGAAGGGGATGGGCTAGAAATCATATTCCTTTAATGACCCCATAATCCCTTGCGGGGTGGAGTCTGGGCAACTGAATAGAGCAAGCGGAGTCTTTTAATGGTCGGATGCCCTTCCTGTCGCCAATGTGGAGTTTTGTTCAGCAGAGAGATCCTCATTGTGTCCAAAGAGAAAAATATCTGCCTCTACCTAGGATCGAACTCACAGCCTCCTGATTGTGAGGCGAGAGCTCCACCTCTAGGCCACCACACCACTCCTAAGGTGTTTGGCTAGAAATAGCCTTTGCAAAATAGTAAACAGAATAAAATGATGATTTCAATTCAGTCCTTTATTTTATTTCCTGGATAGGGAAATGGAGGGAAAGGAAGAGCTAAGCAAAATAATAATAAAAATAATCATTTTCAAGCCAACGTTTAATTCAGAAGCGGGCTTTAAAGGCTAATAGGGCCGAGAGACCAAATGATCACACAGACTCAGAGAAACTGAATTTCCATACATATTAACTCCGATCTGCCATTCTGGACTGAAATAAATCAGAATGAATTACACGGCAATCAAATGCTGCGCTTCTCCTTTGCAGCAATGGTGTAACGATATATTAAATATATATCACATGCATTTTTGAGGGGCTCTGGAGGTGGCTCTTTAACCATAAAATAAAGAATTGTTTTTTGGGGGGGGCGTTTGACTTGAAATTCTAGTCAAGAAGAGCAACTAGGGTGATTAAAGGCCTGAAGGCTAAAGCCTATGAAGAACGGTTGGAGAAACTGGGTCTGGCCAGTCTAGAGAAAAGAAGGACTAGGGGGGACATGATGGCAGGATTCCAGTATTTGAGGGGCTGCCACAAAGAAGAGGGGGTCGGCTTATTGTCCAAAGTATCAGAAGGCAAGACAAGAAACAATGGATGGAAACTAAACAAGGAGAGAAGCAACCTGGAATTGAGGAGAAACTTCCTAGCAGTGAGGACGATTAACCAGTGGAACAGCTTGCCACCAGAAATCGTGGGCGTTCCATCACTGGAGGTTTTTAAGAAAAGACTGGACAGGCCTTTTGTAATGAAGTGATATAGGGTCTCCTGCTTGATCAGGGGGCTGGACTAGAAGACCTCCAAGGTCCCTTCCAGCCCTATTCTGATTCACGTCGCCCTGTCAACTGCATGTGACATAGTTATGGATTATCCCTTCAATTGTCTGCCCTCGTTCAAAGATATTTCAGAGAAGATGGTACAGGTAGTCCTCGCCTTACGGCCACAATTGTGCCCCCCTCAATTTATGTTGCTAAGCAAGACATTTGTTAAGTCAGTTTTGCCCCGTTTTACGACTTTTCTTGCCATTGTTGTTAAGTGAATCACCGCAGTTGATAAATTAGTAACCCGGTTGTTAAGTGAATCTGGCTTTCCCGTTGATTTTGCTTGTCGGAAGGTCGCAAAAGAGGATCACATGACCTTGGGGCACTGCGACCGTCATAAGTACAAGTCAGTTGCCAAGCATCTGAATGTTGATCACATGATCATGGGGATGCTGCCAAGGTCATAAGTGTGAAAAATGGTCATATGTCACTTTTTTTCAGTGCTGTTGTAACAAATGGTCACTATATGAACTGTTGAGGACTAGCTGTAGATCCCCATTTCCAAGCATCCAAATTTTGATTCTATGACCCTGGAAGATGTCGCAACAGTCATAAGTCTGAAAAATGTTCGCTCAATCACTTTGTCCAGTGCCATTGTAACTTTGAATGGTCACTAAATGAATGGTTGTAACTCAAGGACTTACCTGTATTGCACGGTGGCCCTAATCTCTTTGCACCCACGTGTTGATTTGATGAAATGCTGTTAAGATTTGGACTCTCCTTTGGTGGGAAACGACCAAAATTGTCTCCCACCCGCCTCCAAATCTTGCCACCCCACCCCCTCAAGCCTTTTCTTGGTCATAAATATTAAACGCTGTTTCTGGTTCACCAGGTCTCTTTCACCTTGAACGAAGATCTTGCCAAAATCGACGATATCGGGGGGAAGGCAACGTCCATCCGTGCGCCGAGAGACCACCCTTTTCTTTTGCAAAACGTGGGAGGGCAGACCCTAACCGTCTTCACCGAGAGCTCTGGAGGTAAGTGGGACGGCATAGCCCCTAAGCTTCCAAAACGGCAGATCATGCTGTAAGAGAACCAAAGCCCAGCTCCCAGCTTTTGAGATACTCTTAGCTGTCTTCGGGTAAATTTGATTTTGCGACCAGGTTTCACGCATCCTGTGCTGTAGGATCTCAGTTAAAGGTGAAAGAGTCAACGAGCCTAGTGGACAACCATTTAAATATGAGCCAGCCGTGTGCAGCAGCTGCCAAAAAAGCCAACACAGTTCTAGGCTGCATTAACAGAGGGATAGGATCAAGATCACGTGAAGGGTTAATACCACTTTATAATGCCTTGGTAAGGCCACACTTGGAATACTGCATCCAGTTTTGGTCGCCACAATGTAAAAAGGATGTTGAGACTCTAGAAAGAGTGCAGAGAAGAGCAACAAATATGATTAGGGGACTGGAGGCTAAAACATATGAACGACGTTTGCAGGAACTGGGTATGTCTAGTTTAAGGAAAAGAAGGACCAGGGGAGACATGATAGCAGTGTTCCAATATCTCAGGGGTTGCCACAAAGAAGAGGGAGTCAAACTATTCTCCAAAGCCCCTGAGGGCAGGAAAAGAAGCAATGGGTGGAAACTAAACAAGGAGAAAAGCAACCTAGAACTAAGGAGAAATTTCCTGACAGTTAGAACAATTAATCAGTGGAACAGCTTGCCTCCAGAAGTTGTGAATGCTCCAACACTGGAAGTTTTTAAGAAGAGATTGGAGAATCATTTGTCTGAAGTGGTGTAGGGTTTCCTGCCTGAGCAGTGGGTTGGACTAGAAGACCTTCAAGGTCCCTTCCAACTCTGTTATTCTATTCTATTCTATTCTATTCTATTCTATTCTATTCTATTCTATTCTATTCTATTCTATTCTATTCTATTCTATTCTATTCTATTCCCACTTCACTCCACTTCACTCCACTCCACATACCCTTACTCCTACTGAAAATTTCCATAAATTTCTAGGCATGAGTTACTCTTAAGCAGAAGGTTTCATACTCAGAGCTGTAGTTTCTCCCACATATAAGCAATCCTTCCTTCCATCCTTCCTTCTGCACCTTGTCATCTGTAAAAACTCAGCCTGAGTTCTTCTATGATGAGCCTAGTTCAGAAGGCCTGGCAGATATTTTCTAGGCTGGGGGGAATCCAAATCTGGTTTTAGGTTCTGTGTGAAGTTCTCAGCAAATTTGTGGGATTGTTGATTTGTCTACCTTCTCTGGGGAGTTGAAATCACAACACCGTTCAAGGTGGCTCCGTCGTACAATTCTGCTCATAGGAAGGGCATGATGAGGCAAAAATCTCTTGGGCCACCAGTCCTCCATGTAACTTGATTAGTGAGGAAGAGGAGGAGAAGGCTGGGTGGGATTTTCCGGGAGTTCTCCCACATTGCTGAAGCCGCCCAAGCTCGTAACACACCCACCCCCCCACCCTTTTCTTCTCTCTCTTTGGATATTCAGCGTCTCAGGGCTGTCAGTTATTGAATTATTATTTGTTTTATGTATTCTAACAGTTTTAATCTATTATAATCTGGGACAGGTTTCTCAGTATGCAAAGTGTTACAAAAAAATTACGAAGCAGTTTAATATTTTTAATGCCGGAATGGAATTCTTTTCCAGAGAGTTGGCTGGTTGAGAGAGAGAGAGAGACCTAGTTATTATCTTTGCTAGGCTATTTGGTTGTTTATGCATGAAATATAAGCCGTGTTTTTGTTCTGTGAAAATCACCATATGTACATCACTGGTTGCCATGCAACGGTGCAATTTTGGCTACCCGTTATTTTGCCTTTAAGGCTGCTCCACTTCTACGTTTTGGGAATATATTTCAATATTAACCAGACACCCTGGTCAGATTGTGCATTTTTTTTTTCACATCGAGAGTTTAATCTGGCATTTAACCTGTAAAAGCTCCGTTTTAAGTTAATTATTTAACTTAATTAGCCACAAGCAAACTAAATCCAACTTCCCGTGAATTCAGTTGATCCTTATCTAACTCCAAGCGGGTGCTAACCATTAGCTGAGAAGATTCCTATGCATAAAGGTCTGTAGAGATTCTCCATCTCCCAGGTCACGGTTGCCCCAAAGGGGTTTTTCAAGAGGCACCTGGACTTTCTTGTTTTTGTCTTTTGAAGACGTTTCACTTCTCATCCAAGAAGCTTCTTCGGCTCTGTCCAGGACACTGGACAGGATAATCCTTCCCTTCCCCACTATCCTGTCAGAGCTGAAGAAGTTTCTCGGATGATAAGCGAAACATTTTCGAAAGGAAAAACAAGAAAGTCCAGTTGCCTCCTGAAAAAGCACCTTTGGGGTTTCTATGCATCTTAGCAATAAATCAGTCTATTTGCACCTTCACACGTGTACCCGGCCTTTCGCACCCGAGACTAGCCCAACGAATAGTCTTTCAGGTATACGTATGCGCTCCTATTTCCTCTGCAAAACCACGTTGGCTGCTTCCCTGCTGTATTAGCCACAGAGATTGAAACCTTCGAGAAAAATATACACCTACTACGTGTTTAAAAATAACACAGCCACAACCTCTGGCTTGTGCCCACAGCACCTCCCTACTGTGAAAAAGGAATATGTGTTGAAAAGTGTTCTCTCTTATTGGCATTCTTTCCATCGACCACCTCTGCACCGCCTCCCTCTCGCTTGGCTCACCTTTGTGGGTTGACAAGACACAGTCGGAGGTGACTTCATCGCTCGTCCGCGAGCTGTGTTGTTCTTCAGCCTTCCCACAACAGTTGAGGAACAAAACTGGAGAAATCTTCACGTTTCTTCTTTCTCTTATCTTTTTTTCCCCTCCCGAGAGAGAGGGGGGGGAAACATTTCTACAGTACATGTGGTCCTCCACTTAACAGCAGTTCATTTAGGGACTGTCCGGAGTTACAGCTGAAAAAAAGTGACTTACGACCATTTTGCACACTTACAACCATTGCAACATCCCCATTGATCAAAATTTGGACGCTTGGCAACTGGTTCGTATTTACGACGGCCGCAGTGTCCCCGGGGTCCCCTTTTGCGACCTTCTGACAAGCCAAGTCAAATGGGAAGCCAGCTTCGCTTGACAGCCATGTTGTTAATGACTGCAGTGATTCACTTAACAGCTGGGGTAAGAAATGCCGTAAAATGGGGCGAAACTCAGCTGTCTCACTTAGCAACAGAAATTTTGGGCTCAGTTGTGGTCGTAAGTCGAGGACTACCTGTAGATGACGACAAATGATGCTTATCCCAAAGGTGCTTTTTTTCAAGAGGCAACTGGACTTTCTGATTTTTCTTTGAAGACGTTTTGCTTCTCATCCAGTCAGAGCTGAAGAAGCTTCTTGGATGAGAAGCAAAACGTCTTCAAAGAAAAAAAAGTCCAGTTGCCTCTTGAAAAAAAGCACCTTTGAGACAACCATGACTGGATGACTGAGAAACTCCATAGACAAATGATGCTTATATACTCGCCTGATTTATCTAATTGTTTCTTTTAAAAAAACTTGTACTGAGATGTGATCATAACCACAATTCTGATGGGGAGCATTTTTATAATTCAGCTGTACATTGCATAAATACCGTATTTTTCAGAGTATAAGACGCACCTTAATTTGGGGGGGGGATCTACCTACAAGTTATTCATCTGGCTAGCATCTTTAGTCTGGTCAGCTTCAGCACATTATTTTATCCCCTGGTTAGGGCTGAAAAAAATCTTCGGAGAGAGTAGCATTGAAAACAAGCCTGCAAAGACTTAGGGCTGGAAAAAAACTTCTTCGGAGAGTGTAGGAATGAAAAAATGCTGCAAGCCTGGAAGATCGTTAGCACCTCGTTAGGGCTGGGTGGAAAAGCTTTGAAAAAGGTACATTCAGAGTATAAGATGCACCCAAATTTTCAGCCTCTTTTAAGGGGGGGAAAAGGTTAGTCTTATATTCCGAAAAATACAGTAAATTATTTCTTCTACTGCAAATCTACCTTAACCAGAGGAATTCTGTTGATAGCTTGTAATGTAGCAGCTCTGGCCATATCGTCTTTGCAGCCTCATCTCGGGCTCCAATTTTAAAGCTATTTTATATTTCGCTGTGTTGGTGGTCTCCTGCGGAATATCTTCCTGCAGATGGCTACGGCAGCAAAATGGCCACGGCTTGCCTTCTTCTACGTAAATGAGTGAAAAAGAGGTGGCACAAGTTTTGACGAGGAGCTAAGGGACTCGGTGCATATTTTGGTTGAGTTGTGGGATGTCTTTGTGGTTGAGGCACGCTCTAATTTCACTAAATGCGTTTCTAAATGCCATGACACGATTACTGTGACTTTTAAAAGATAAGCAAGTTGAGGATTCAAAAGTGGTTGCAGAGGTAATTGCTTCCACAAGAACTTGAATATAATGGGACTTGTGAAAACTATGAGATCCCCATTAAGATATTTTCTTTCACGAGACAGCTGTTCTCTTTTCATACTTAAAAAGGAAATGGTGCATCCTTTTTATCAGAAAAAGACCCGGACAATACATAGATCTGTTTAGGAAGAAATTGATGGGCACAGCTAATGGTTGGGAGAAGAGGCACTCAAAATGTGCCCCATGAAAGATCTTTACAGAAAGTCTTGTAATACCTCCAGTGCTGCTGCTTTTGATTTAACCACAGGCTCAAAGACACATGGGAACAAATGCAGGTTTTTTACATCTTTTATAATTCACTTTCTGAACTAAACGCTTGACTCTCTCGTTCCTCTCCAATTCAAAATATAATTTGGAATAGAATAACAGAGTTGGAAGGGACCTTGGAGGTCTTCTAGACCAAACCCCTGCTCAGGCAGGAAACCCTATGCCATTTCAGACAAATGGTTGTCCAATCTCTTCTTAAAAACTTCCAGTGTTGGAGCATTCACAACTTCTGGAGGCAAGCTGTTCCACGGATTAATTGTTCTCACTGTCAGGAAATTTCTCCTTAGTTCTAAGTTGCTTCTCTCCTTGTTTAGTTTCCATCTGTTGCTTCTTGTTCTACCCTCAGGTGCTTTGGAGAATAGCTTGACTCCCTCTTCTTTGTGGCAGCCCCTCAAATATTGGAACACTGCTATCATGTCACCCCTAGTCCTTCTTTTCCTTAAACTAGACATACCCATTTCCTGCAACCAGTCTTCGTATGATTTAGCCTCCAGTCCCCTAATCATCTTTGTTGCTCTTTTCTGTACTCTTTCTAGAGTCTCAACATCCTTTTTGCATTGTGGCGACCAAAACTGAATGCAGTATTCCAAGTGTGGCCTTACCAAGGCATTATAAAGTGGTATTAACACTTCACGTGATCTTGATTCTATCCCTCTGTTGATGCAGCCTAGAACTGTGTTGGCTTTTTTGGCAGCTGCTGCACACGGCTGGCTCATATTTAAATGGTTGTCCACTAGGACTCCAAGATCCCTCTCACAGTTACGACATATACTGTACCTGTGCATTTTGTTTTTCTTGCCTAAATGTAGAACCTTACTTTTTTCTCTCTCTGGCAAAGCTTGGTTGGAGATCCAGATGACCTGAGACCAGAACTCCACTTTGCACTGTTCTCATCTTCTGTGTCATGGCCCTGAACTCTTGCAATTCACATTCATGCAGTGTCAGTACCAGCACTGATGATGTTACGTAGTTGGGTCATCAATCGTCTAATATAAACATAATATATACAGGTAGACCTCAACTTACAACCACAACCGAGCCCCAAATTTCTGATGTTAAGAGAGACATTTGTTAAGTGAGCTTTGCCCCATTTTATGACCTTTCTTGCCACCGCCGTTAAGTGAATCACTGCAGTTGATAAGTTAGTAACCTGGTTGTTAAGTGAATCAGGCTTCCCTATTGACTTTGCTTATCAGAAGGTCGCAAAAGGGGGATCACGTGACCCCGGGACACTGCAACCGTCATAAGTACATGCCAGTTGCCAAGCCTCTGAATTTTGATCACTTGACCACGGGGATGTTGCAAAAGTTGTAATTGTGAAAAATGGCCATAACTCACTTTTTTCAGTGCCATTGTAACTTTCAACAGTCACTCAATGAAATGTTAGAAGTCAAGGACTGGAGAAAATGTTGTTATTATTACGGTATATAATTTCTATAAACTAGAAATCCAGTGATACGCCTACAATTTTAAAATGACCTTCTTTGAGAAGTGATCCCGTTCTTCCTTTTACATCAGGTCTTTATGGCTGTTTCAGCCGTCCAAATTTAATGGGAATGCAATTCTCTTTTTTGTAATTAAACCAGCATGGGTTGGAGAAGGCAGATTTCTTGACCGAATAGGCTGACCAATGCCCAAAGACTTGTTCGGGCATAACAGTGTATAAAATCCATTATGTTGATTAAAATAATTGATCATCCAACTTGAGACATTTTTGGCAATAAAATGAAGCACAAGAACTATTGAGTCCTTCCTTGTTTTTTGCAGTCGTGGCTTTTTCGCTTTCGATATATGCTCTGAAATGCATTTTTCTCAGAGTCTAAGAAGCTGCGATGGGACTTTATGAAGCAGATGCTATTGGTACCCCAATTTTTTTAAAAAAGAAAAAAAATCCCCATATATTGCAAAACCTGCAGGAACAGATTTATCAGTTTTATTCTTTTTTCCACTCTTTCTTTGTACTTTATAGCTTGCAGTTTGTTAAGGTACCCAGCTGTGATCCTCACTGTCTAAATATGTTATGAAATCTCTTTGCAGCCTCAGTTATTTTCTATGACCCCCTTATTTTTATTTTATTTTTCCAGTCGTTTTTAAGCCATCAACCCTTTTCCCCTCATCATACCTCCCTAATTTTATGACAATATTTTGAACAAGCTGTTGTCCATTCTTTATATAGTACAGGAAGAGAATTATGACAGACTTCAAGGGACATTGAATTGGTTGCAGAAAGTCAGAAAATTGAGTTTCTATCATTTCTACTGAGACATGATTAGCTAACAGCCCTAATGTAGTATAGGCTTAGATTAAAGATAACTGCAGTCTTAACGATGATGATGCTACCTAGTTTAGTAATGAAACATCTGCAAGAAAACCACCAAGCTCAGAGAGCACCAAGGACCCCACAGTCCTCCTCCTCTTCTTCCTCCGCCTCTTCTTCCCCCCCCTTCTTCTTCTTCTTCTTCTTCTTCTTCTTCTTCTTCTTCTTCTTCTTCTTCTTCTTCTTCTTCTTCTTCTTCTTCTTCTTCTTCTTCTTCTTCTTCTTCTTCTTCTTCTTCTTCTTCTTCTTCTTCTCCTCCTTCTCCTCCTCCTCCCCCTCCTCCTCCCCCTCCTCTCCTCCCTCTCCCCCTCCCCCTCCCCCTCTCTACAATGCCTTCTCCCTTCTAGCACTGATGATGTTACCTGGTTAGGTAATTAAACGTCTGCAAGAACACCACCAAGACCAGAGAGCATCAAGGACCCCATAGCTGGAGGCTGTAAGGCGAAATTATCTTATAATAGTGCTAACAACAAGCTCAAAAGAAAAAAGAAAAAAAATTCCTCATTCTTGTTTTATCATTCTTTCCAGAGAGCCAGACAGATGAAAAATCAGACAGCAGCAATACCGGTAAGCCTTGCCTGCAACCTCTTGATTATGAGGCTAATAATATTCATAGCAACCCTTCATTTTTAATGTTTGCGTTAGGCTACCTCTTAAAGCTTCGTCCAGAGTGTAACGAGAACCGCTGGGCTGAAAGCATGAATTCAAATGCCTTCATTGCTCTAAATTGCTCTAAATTGTTCAAATGCGGTCTTTCCGAAAGAATATTTCCTTAGCATCTTTTAAACGATTTCCGAGACTTAAGAAATCTTACGCCAAGTGTATCTGTTGCCGTTTAAAAGGCACTGGAAGAAAATGTTCTTTGTTGCTTTCATTTAAATGCTACCTTGGGGAAAAGTTAGGATAACTCAAGAGACAACATGTACAGTTTTTAACTCTCATTTTGCAAACCAAATATCCATTAAGCATAGCGTTTGCCAGGCAGTCTTTCTCAATCTTGGCAGCTTGAAGATAGGTGGACTTCAACTCCCAGAATTCCTCCCAGTGTGCTGGCTGGGGAATTCTGGGAGTTGAAGTCCACACATTGTATTGAAATTGAACGTATGTCCTTGTTCGTTGCAATGTGAGGCTACCAACGATTTCGAGTCTCCTGGTCTGTCCGCTCGCTTGTCTTCTTGCAATCTGGTGGTTAGCTTCCTCCCCGACTGTCGTACATGGTCCCAAGGGGGATTCATGCAGCGGATCCGATAGATTACATTAGAAGTATCTCCCACCTCCAAGCGATAATTGCAATCTTTGCTACTAAATCTTCCAAATGGTTCCATCGTTTTCTTTCCCCCTGGCATCGGGCCCTAATCTCTACTTGAGACCTTACTTGATGTGGTGCGTTTCCCCAACAGAATCTCTGCATATTTATTTTTGTGAAAACATTACAACTAACAAAATATGGTGCTTGCCTAAACGTCTTCTTTGAGAAGCTGTTGTTTTGTGGCCTGGACCTTTTTCACGGTGAGTTGGACTTTTGCCAAGGATCCTGTGTTGGCATAAACATTTGTGGACGCACGGAGGGGTATGGTCGTGTTTGGCTGACCGACACGTGGCCAGTTGGCCATCTGCGCAGAGCTGCTACACAAATGGGCTTTAATGCTGGCTAGATGTTCCTTTCAAATGTCACGAGGTTCCCTGCAGAACTGAGCAAAGTGTCCTTGGCTAGTCACCATCTTCTTCTTCTTCAGCTGAGCTTCTCCAGGACCATTAATTACCCTAGTTGCTTGTTGACACCTCCTGTTTGTCAGCACAACAGATGCTTTTTGGAATCCCAGCTCCTTGTTTTGTTGTCTGAGTATTCATTTTTGCTCCAAATGAGACAGCTTTGGCACCGGCACCTTCTGGAAACCAGACCGAAGGTTTTTATTTGACAGGTTGAGCCTCGCCGTAACCATCTTGCAAGGTTTGACGTGGCAGATGAAGCCTCCTCAGAAGATGTTCCCAAACCAGGCAGCCAACCGCTCGATTTGAGGAAGGAGAGAGCTCCACAGTTGGCTTGAAATGAATAATGATTTACTTTTTCAGTTAACAAAGGTTGGGTTCTGAAGGACTCAGTGTTTTGATTCTGATTATTTGTGCATTTCTGAAATTGCAAGTGCCCAAATATTCCGATTGGTCTTACTGTTGGTTACTGTAGACCTTCAATGAGGTTAGCCATCCAATATACATGGTTAAATGTCTGTGGAGATTCTCAGTCATCCAGGTCCTGGTTGTCCCAAAGGTGCTTTCCCCCCCCTAAGAGACAACTGGACTTTCTGGTTTTTCTTTGAAGGCTTCCATTCCCCTCCATCCAGTCAGAGCTGAAGAAGCTTCTTGGATGAGGAGTGAAACGTCTTCAAAGAAAAACCAGAAAGTCCAGTTGCCTCTTGAAAAAAGCACCTTTGGGACAACCATGGTTAAGCCTCCAGAAATAACATTTTGTGAGCCTTCTCAGCATTGCTTCTTCGGTTGGTTGTGGGTCTTAGTTCTGCTTTCCTGTCACTCTCTCAGGAAATGGGACATAACACCAAGGCCAAAAAATTCAGTGCAGACAATCCTCGACTTACAACGGTTCATTTAGTGACCATTCAAAGTTACAATGGTGCCAAAAAAAAGTGGCAAGCTGTTCCACTGATTGATTGTTCTAACTGTCAGGAAATTTCTCCTTAATTCCAGGTTGAATCTCTCCTTGTTCAGTTTCCATCCATTATTCCTTGTCTGGCCTTCAGGTGCTTTGGGAAATAGCTTGACCCCCTCCTCTCTGTGGCAACCCCTCAAATACTGTAAGACTGCTATCCTGTCTCCCCTGGTCCTTCTCTTCTCTAGACTAGCCATGCCCAACTCCTGTAACTGTTCATCGTATGTTTTAGCCTCCAGTCCTCTCATCATCCTGGTTGCTCTTCTCTGCACTCTTTCCAGAGTCTCAACATCTTTTTTATAGTGTGGTTTATAGTCCAGTTGCCTTTTGGGAAAGCACCTTTGGGACGACCATGACCCGGATGATTGAGACTCTCCATAGACTTTCAGCCCAGCTTCTCTCTAAGTTCTCAGAGCAGAAATCAAAACTGTTTTCCTATGTTGCTACAGGAATATTGGTACAAAATTCTATGGAGGCAGAATAGCTCAGCCGTTCTGTGAAAAGCGCCAGCTCCATGGGAAGAGATAATTGTGGTGACCACAAAGACTGCATAGGAGTTCTGCCCTGTTTTGCATGCAAAATACCTGGCTAACTGAAAATAATCCTAGATAGGAAGGAAAGAAAAGTTCCTTCTCAGAAAAAGAGATAATCAAGGAGAGAAGCAACCTAGAACTAAGGAGGAATTTCCTGGCAGTGGGAACAATTAACCAGTGGAACGGTTCCCTCCAGAAGTTGTGAATGCTCCAACACTAAGTTTTTAAGAAGATGTTGGATAACCATTTGTCTGAAGTGGTGTAGAGTTTCCTGCCTAAGCAGGGGGTTGGACTAGAAGACCTTTAATGTCCCTTCCAACTCTGTTATTCTGTTAAAGAATAAAGGTTAATAATATATCAATTGATAGAAATAGCATTTTTATGTGGCTCTCTGTAGGAGATGCTCTTTGAGAGGTTCATACAGTCAAGAATAAACTACAGTATTAAAAACCGTTTATTTTTGGTATATCCAGAAATATTTTTCAATCATTACTTCCCAGTGCTTAGATAATGTTCAATTTCAATAAATGATTCTTTTATTGAAATTGAACATTATCTTAGCACTGGGAAGTAATGATTGAAAAATATTTCTGGATATACCAAAAATAAATGGTTTTTCCTTCCAAATTACACTTCAGAGTATATTTTCAAATCTTTATTTATGACCCTTTCTCCACCACCTATTTATTTGTTTATTAGTTGCATTTGTATGCTGCCCACTCCACAGAGACTCTGGGTGGCTCACAACGGTAAAAATTCACATGCAACAACAGATATAAAAAACATTAAAACAATAGATATTAAAACATTAAAAAAACATTAAAAACCACAATTTAAAAACCCATACAATAAATCATTCATGGGGCCAAGAATGATCAGTGTTGTATTAAAATCATTGGCCCCAGGCCTGTCGACAAAGCCAGGTTTTTACTGCTTTTCTGAAGGATGGCAGGGTGGGAATAGTGCGGATCTTTGGGGGGGGGTAGTGTATTCCAGAGAGCCGGTGCTGCCACAGAGAAGGCCCTCGTTTGTGAGCCCGCCAGCCGACATTGTTTGGCTGACGGGACCACCAGCAGACCAACTCTGTGGGCTCTAATCGGTCTTAGGGAGGTATGTTGGAGAAGGCGGTCTCGGAGGTAAACTGGTCCTAAGCCATGCAGAGCTTTAAAGGTAATCACCAACACCTTGAATAGCGCTCGGAGACCTATGGGCAGCCAGTGCAGTTCGCGAAGGATGGGTGTCACATGGGTGTATCTAGGGACACCCATCACCACACGCACCGCCGCATTCTGCACTAGCTGCAGTCTCCGAACATTCTTCAAGGTAGCCCCATGTAGAGTGCGTTGCAATAGTCAAGACGTGAGGTAACAAGGGCATGTGACATTTTCATAAATGGGTTATTTCCCAAGTCAACCTATAGGTGAAAATGCTTTTTAGAAATCTTAGCGGGTTTTAGAAAAATAATTCTGTTCAGTACATTTGATATATAATGATTGCCTTCTGTTAGATGATCCTGCATTTTATTTTCCTTCCAATGTCCCCGTTCCTAGAAGAGAAGTTAAATCTGCGAAGCAAAACACAATGAAATGTAACCGCTAAAAACTTAAAACAACCGTTGATAAAAAGTAGAGGAAAAAGGGAAGATCAAAAGAAGGAAAGATCAGAAAAGCCTTCGCATGGGGTTTTTTTTAAGCCTGAAAGATTTAAAAGGTTGCGGTGGTGATAATGATGAAGTTCTTTTTTTCAGTGCCGTTATAACTTTGAACGGTCACTAAACGAACTGTTGTAAATCAAGGACTACCTGTCTTTGTTTGGCTTCAGAATTCCACAGGAAGATCTTAGATAGTAGAATAAAATATCTCAGAGTCCACAAAGTTGAAGTCATGTTCTTGGCTCCTGTTTGCCAAAAATGTCCTCTTGCTGGCTTCGTAAGTGCAGTTTTCAGTTGTATCCACAGGTGGGATTCAGCCGGGCGAACCGGTAATGGTGAACTGCGGGTGGGCCAGCCCGGGCGCAATCCCGTCCTATATCACTGTGTTTTTTGACGCTACATGCATGCGTGGGTGTAGTGTGCGAGCGAATTGCCCTGTTTGTTGACACCGCATGCATGCACGGACTGCGCGCACTAGCAAATTGCCGCGTTTTGTGATGCAGCACACATGTGTGCAAGGCTTGCGAGCAAAGCGAGCATGCACTCTCTCTCTCACACACATTTTCAATTCTGGGTGAACCGGTTGTTAAATTGTGTGAAGCCAATCTCTGGTTGTATCCCATGTGTTGTGCTTTTTTTTTGGCAGAACCACAGTTGAGAAACAAAATTTATTTAATGAATGATTAAATAAATTGCTTTGAATCCTGGATTTTTCCAAGCCCAAGAATAGATTTGGTCAAAAAGTCGTCAGTCTGGAGTCTTTTTTGAAGCTACGTTGGCACAGTTTCCTCAACATGTTCAAGAGAGCTTAATTTATAGAGATCATGACAAGAGCATCTCTTATTGGAGTCATTCAAAAGAGCTTTGCAAGGCATTTTGTTGAACAGGAAAATAAGCTTAATGTCAGACAAGCATGCCTGCCTTTCTCTCCTAAAGTGCTGTGCTGAACAGATTTAATGTGACATTTTCATAAATGGGCTATTTCCCAAGTCAACCTATAGGTGAAAATGCTTTTTAGAAACCTTAGCGGGTTTTAGAAAAATAATTCTGTTCAGTACATTTGATGTGTAATGATTGCCTTCTGTTAGATGATCCTGCATTTTATTTTCCTTCCAATGTTCTTTACTGATGTTCCTACCAGCCCTCCAATACAGGCTGATGAAGATTCTGCTTCAGAGGGAAGGATTGATAATCTGAAGGGTGTGTCTACAGGGATTCTCCAGTCATCCAGATCATGTTTGTCCCAAAGGTGCTTTCTTTCAGAAGGCAGATCAACTTCGTTTTTCCTTGAAGACATTTCACTTCTCATCCCAGATGCTTCGGAACTGAAGAATCTTCTGGGATGAGAAGTGAAATCTCTTCCAAGGAAAAACAAAGACCAGTTGCCTCCTGAAAAAGCACCTTTGGGACAACCGTGATCTGGATGACTGGAGAATCTCTGTAGACATTTAGCTATGCACTTTGGGATGGATACCCTTCGAATGGTGCGGGAGTATGAATGAATGAATGAATGAATGAATGAATGAATGAATGAATGGATTTATTTATTTATTTAGTTAGTTAGTTAGTTAGTTAGTTAGTTAGTTAGTAAGTTAGTTAGTGTTCTTCTATGCCTCCCTACTCCTGAGGACTCAGGGCGGCGTACAACATTTTAAGGAACAACTAAACAGTAAAATTATTAAAAACAATTTTAAAAAAGTTTTAAAAAGACATACAAAACCATAACTTTCTGGGGGAAAGTCGTCTCAAACTCACCCCGCCTGCAGGAAGAGCCATGTCTTAATGGCTTTTTGGAAGGCCAGCAAGGTGGGGATGGTTCGGATCTCTGGGGGTAGTTGGTTCCAGAGAGCAGGGGCCCCTACCAAGAAGGCCCTCCACCTAGGCCCCGCCAGTTGGCATTGTTTGGCTGACGGGACCCGGAGGAGGCCCACTCTGTGGAACCTGACCGGTCGAAGGGAAGAATGAGGTAGAATGCGGTCCCGGAGGTAACCTGGTTCTAAGCCATGTAGGGCTTTAAAGATGATGATCAACACCTTGAATTGCACCCGGAGACCAATGGGCAACCAATGCAGCTGGCAATTTTTCTGGATTTCCAGAAAAATTGCAGACTTCAGGATTCAGGTGACCTTGAGGGCACAGATAAACCTCCAAGTGACTCTCAGAGGGAGTGCTAACAACCAGAGGACTGCAGGGAATATAAATCCTTCCATTCCCCACCATCCAGTCAGAGCCGAAGAAGCTTTTTGGATGAGAAGTGAAACGTCCCAAAGGTGCTTTTTCAATAGAGGCAACTGGACTTTCTGCTTTTTCTCTGAAGCTGAAGAAGCTGAGGAAGCTTCTTGGATGAGAAGCGAAACGACTTCAAAGAAAAACCAAGAAAGTCCAATTGCCTCTTGAAAAAAGCACCTTTGGGACAACCGTGACCTGGATGACGGAGAATCTCCACAAAGAGAAGTGAAATGTCTTCTAGCAAAACAAGAAAGTCCAGTTGCCTTTTGAAAGAAAGCATCTTTGGGCTCTAAATGGAGGGATTTTTTGAAGACCTCTCCAGTTCCAGCACGGTGGTCCTTTGAGAACGTGGACCACGATGATGCTGGACCTCAAGCAGTTAACGTATTTTGAGTTGGCACTTGTAAGCTTCTCATGAGCTATGAGAACTTGTCATGAACCTCAGTCCACGTAGATGATGAGGATTGACATTCCTGACACTTTTATATTTTTAAGAAATCTTGTTTCTGTATTTTTATCCTTTTTTTACCTCAGCACGTAATGATGTGTTTTTCCAGATACCTGAATTCAGCAGCTGAAAGTTGGGTAGATGGAAACACGTTGGCATGGAATGCTTGTCTCTCTTGCTGGAAGAGACGGTGTGCTGTCTCTCTCTGCCCTCAATTTGCCACAATTGTGCATTCCCCTCCACTAATTACTGAGTTGAGTAATTATTGTCAAATAAGCCTCAAGCACTCCACTTCTTTCCTAACACAATTTCCCTCTGCAACGGCTTCTCTATGACAACTATAATTGGCCTCGAATTAAAAACCAAAGTATCCATTGGTTTCAGATTCTGTTGGGGTTTTTTTTGTTGTTGTTGTTTTTTGTAGGAAGAGTTAAGCAGATTTCTCTATTTGGATGTCTTGGCATATTATTTCTAATGCCAGATGGGACTCAAAGTCCATTCATCCTTCCTCAAGCCACTGTTCAGGATATTGAGGCGAGCTGCTAACCTCATTGAGGTGTCATCCTAAGGGGAGGGGAGGATAGGATAGGATGAGAAGAGAAGAGAAAAGGAGAGAAAATAGAGTAGAATAGAATGGAATGGAAGAACAGAACAGAACAGAATAGAAAATATAGACTAGAACAGAATAGAAAATATAGAATAGAATAGGAATAGAAGAGAACAGAACAGAAGAGAATAGAACAGAAAACAGAAAGAATAGAAAATAGAAGAGAGGAGAGGAGAATAGAATAGAGAATGGAATGGAATGGAATAGAATAGAAAATATAGACTAGAATAGAAAATATAGAATAAACTAGAATAGACTAGTATAGAATAGAATAGAATAAAATAGAATAGAAAATATAGAATAGAATATGAATAGAATAGAAATGAAGAATGGAATGGAATGGAATGGAATGGAATAGAATAGAATAGAATAGAATAGAATAGAATAGAATAGAATAGAATAGAATAGAATAGAATAGAATAGAATAGAATAGAATAGAATAGAAAATATAGACTAGAATAGAACAGAACAGAATAGAAAATATAGAATAGAATATGAATAGAATAGAAATGAAGAATAGAATGGAATGGTATAGAATAGAATAGAATAGAATAGAATAGAATAGAACAGAACAGAACAGAACAGAACAGAACAGAACAGAACAGAAAATATAGACTAGAATAGAATAAGGAAAGGAAAAGGGAAAAGGAAAAGGAAAAGGGAATAGAATAAAGAGGAGAAGAGAAGAGAAAAAAGAGAAAAGGAGGGGAAAGGGAATAGAATAATGGAATGAAATGAAATGAAATGGAAAAGGGAACAGAACAGAACAGAACAAACAGAACAATACTTTATTTGATCAAGTGTGATTAGACACACAAGGAATTTGTCTCCGATGCAGAAGCTCTCAGTGTACATGCAAAACAACCAAGTAATAACAATCATAATAAGAGAAGGTAGTAGAAAAGGTGGGAAGGATAATAATCATAATACAGCCATACCATACAAGCTAGAGATACATGCTAATTTTATGTAGACCGGGGTTTCCAACCGTGACATCTTTAAGACCTGTGGACTTCAACTGCCAGAATTCCCCAGCCAGCCATGCTAGATCCCATGGGATCACTTCACCCAGCCTGCAGTTCTTGGTGCAGATTCCAGATCTTTGTAGGTTCCTGAAGTCTTCCTTCATAGGAAAAAGAGCCCTCTAAGAAGAATAACAGAGTTGGAAGGGTCCTCGGAGGTCTTCTAACCCAACCCCTTGCTCAAGCAGGAGACCCTGTACCATTTCAGACAAATAGCTGTCCAATCTCCTCTTAAAACACCTCCAGCGATGGAGCAGCCACAACTTCTGGTGGCAAGCCGTTACACTGGTTAATTGTCCTAATATAGAACCGAGCAGAGTGGCAGGAAAGCAGGCTCAAATTGTTCCTGGCGTGCTGTGTCTTTTGGCGCAAGGAAGAGGTGACTTTGATTGACGATACGCGTTTGGACGAAGCGAGACCTTGTAGCCCAATGAGGCATTTAAACTCCGAGGTATTCCAAAATTCTTTCTTCTCAATTGTCAGTCTTCTGTTCTTCTCCTGAATTCTGATCTATCGTCGCTCCATCAAAGGGTGAATATAAACCAAGATGGAGAGGGTTACAAAGATAGGTGAACATATCATCGCGTTGGGGGACTTGGAGAGCCCCCAACCCTTCGCCGCATGTTACCCTGAGATCTAGTTCTCTTGTGTGACCATTAATCCCAGATTCCCGTTGAATTAGAAGTAGGATGAATAATAGAGATGATAACAGATGGTGAACCAAAGTTTTTTCCTTTTTTTATTAAAAAAAGGGGGGGAACTGGTTTTTTTAAACATTGACACTCTATTCGTTTCTTGAATCGGCAAATTACTAATAGCGGAGAATGCAAACCTGTTAATTACAAACCCTTTTTTGTATTGTTTGCTCACAGCTCTCTACATAACACCGGTTCTCCACAGTGTGTAGTTTCCAAACCAGAAATCCGCTTTGGCAATGGGTCCTTGCTTCCTCCTCTAGGATAAAATACTTGGTTGGCTGTAATCGTGGCCCAGAGTGTAAATGCCAAACCATAATTTAAGGACTGTGTTCTGAAGTTAGCGTCTGGCTGCACACAACATGGTTTCACAAGGGGTCCAACATCACACTTGGTAAATCTTAAAACTTTTGACACCCGTTCTTTTTTTCATTCCTGTGATGTACATCACAGTGTTGTGTGTCAAATTTGTTCCAGAGATAGGGAAGTAGGACTACTCCATCGACTTAGGTGCCTGGACTGAAGCAGGTGACAAAAACGTGGCCATTTTTTGTGAACTGTAGTGGATCCCTTTTCTCTACCTCAGCCCTTGTCTTCTTTCGTCATTTATATTTTTGATGATAAAAAAACTCCCAGAGTCCTGTTCTGAGGACTGGTACCAATGTTTCTTCCCTAGACTGGAATCTTTCTATGAAAGCTGGCTAGGTGACTTCAGGCCAGTCACCAGGAGACTGGGAATTCTAGTTCTGCAGTAGCTATGAATGCCGGCTGTGTGACTTCGGGCCAGTCACCAGGAGACTGGGAATTCTAGTTCTGCTGTAGCTATGAATGCCGGCTGGGTGACTTCGGGCCAGTCATCAGCAGACTAGGAGTTCTAGTTCTGCCTTAGCCATGAATGCCGGCTGGGTGACTTTGGGCCAATCACCAGGAGACTGGGAGTTCTAGTTCTGCAGTAGCAATGAATGCTGGCTGGGTGTCTTTGGATCAGTCACCAGGAGTCTGGGAATTCTAGTCCTAGGCATGAAAGCTGGCTGGTGGTCTTTGGGCCAGTCCTTCTCTCTCACCTCAACCCACCTCACAAGGTTGTTGTGAGGAAACTAGGAGGGGGATGTTGTGTGGGATATGTTTTCCACCTTGGATTGTTTGTAAAAATAACAAGTACAATATAAATAAATAAACGAGGTAGTTGGGAATTGAAAGGACAGATGCTTTATAAGCTGGTTAATGGATTTTTAAATGAAAGATGAATTTCACAGTTGAGCTAAGAGACTAAGCAGTAAGCCAGGAAGCATACAGGAAGTCCTTGACTTACAACCATTCATTTAGTGACCAGTAACAATGGTTCTGAAAAAAGTGACTTATGGCTGTTTTTCACACTTATAACCGTTGTACCATCCCACGGTCACCTGATCAAAATTCAGAGGCTTGGCAACTGGCATGTACTTATGACGGTCACGCGATCCCCTTTTGCGACCTTCTGCCAAGCAGACTCCATGGGGAAGCCAGATTCACTTAACAACCGTGTGACTAAACTTAACAGCTGAAATGGTTCACTTAACTGTGGCAGGAAAGGTCGTAAAATGAGGCGAAATTCACTTAACACATTTCTTACTTAGCAACATCAATCTCGGGCTCAATTGTGGTCGTAAGTCAAGGACTGCCTGTATAACAGGGCAATGATGCCATCTTGATATAATGGGAGGCTTCCAGAGGGAAAGCCACCCGGGTCCTTTTCTGCAAAGTGTTCACAAACACACTTGTTACGGCATCGATTTCTCCTCTCCACGAGTTGCAAGAGCCATTGCTGGTGTTATCCTTTTGTTGTGAGATGAGGATTGTAGGAAGAGGAGACAGGTGAGAAAACAATTTGGGACTTGCCTCCCCCTAGCCAGCCCATCCTACGTTAAAAAAAATCCAAATGTTTTTAACTTGCTAATTGTGTGAGCGGATTAATATATTAGCAAGATTACTCTAAGCTGCCCTGGAGCGAGTTCAACTCCGAAACACAAGACAGAAATAATTGCTAGTCGTAGTAAATGGAAAGCAACGCTGGACTAGCATAACGTTTAGCTCTGTGCTTCCTTGGGAAAAAAAACAGAAGTCTTCATTACTGTAAGTTTGGACAGAAAACCTTGAATTTGCAAGAAAGGAAATGAAGTTATGACGGAAAACAAACTTGGGCGCTCGTTCACACCTTCCCATCAGCCCCCAGGGCAAAGTGTAATTGAAAGTCTGGTTGTCTTGTTCGATAATGATAGTGTTGAGGTGTGATATGCACCTCACATCTTACTATAGGTAGCTCTCTCCTCTGCAAGGTTAACTAGATTCTCTCTCCCTCCCCCCCAGTTAATTTTGGCACGGATGTGTATTTTCAAGAAGAGAAGGGGTTTTGAAAATGTAAAAGACGATGGACATCGAAGTCTCCTTTTTTGGAACTCTGAACAGTTTTGTCTTGGAGTAAATTGTTCTCTAAAAGACCAAAGTTAATAAGAGATTAGATTCCCCCCCCCTTTCCCTTTCCTCCTATTGTTTTGATAGTTAAAATGTGACATCCTCAACTATACATGACGTGGCAACTTCGGTATTGCTAGTTAAATTGGACGTCTGTGTACAATTTTAAATCCCATTGTATTTTAGATCTTGCAGCATGATTTATAGAATAGCAGAGTGGGAAGGGACCTTGGAGGTCTTTTAGTCCAACCCCCTGCTCAAGCAGGAGACCCTATAGCATTTCAGACAAATAGTTGTCCAGTCTCTTCTTGAAAACCTCCAATGTTGGAGCACCCACAACTTCTGGTGGCAAGCTGTTCCACTGGTTAATTGTTCTCACTGTCAGGAAATTTCTCCTTAGTTCTAAGTTGCTTCTCTCCTTGATTAATTTCCATCTGTTGCTTCTTGTCCTGCCTTCAGGTGCTTTGGAGAATAGCTTGATCCCCTCCTCTTTGGGGCAGCCCCTCAAATATTGGAAGACTGCTATCATGTCACCCCTAGTCCTTCTTTTCACTAGTCTAGACACACTCAATTCCTGCAACCACTCTGCATATTGTAACATTTCAACCAATACAAAGCCAAACCATTTTTCTCTTGAACCAGCATCAACCCAGGAAGATAAAGAACAAGTCAGAAAGAGAACACATTTTTATCATTCTTGAGCAAGAAGCCACGCATTCTGGCCACCCTGAAATGCAGATCAGCCTGTTCTATCGCTGGGCTCTGGGTGATAAAAGCAGAACCCAGCAAACACAGATGGAGACAGCTTCAGCTTTTGATTTCCATCACATCTAATAAACACCTTTTTTATTATTATTATTACGCTGGTTGTGATTAAAACGGACACAATGAACTCGCAGGTGGATTTTTTTTTTTGTTTACAATTTTACATACCATAAGTTCTTACGAAGTCATTAGCAGCAATGCTCTGGGATTGGCAGAGCCGGATAAACCGTTTTGCGACGTTTGGAAGTTTAACGAGATTGACAGGCTGCATGCTCGTGCCCTTTTCTGTCCGGGGTGGAGAGGAGGAGGAGTAATTACTTGATGAAATGGAGGGCATCGCTGTGAACAATCGACCCTTTCGAACAATCCAGGCTGGTCAGCAGTCGGAAGCCGCATTTGAGTGCCATCATGATGGCTTCGAACTTGAGAGTTTCCAAGGTACAAACGAAGGTGTTGTCTTCCTTCAAAACCAGCCGAGTCCCGTTTTCCGACTTGATGAAGTATTTAAACTGAATGATGTTGGAAGAGACGGAAAACTCTTCGGGGAAACCGTCCAGCCTGCTTTTCGAGACCAAAACGATGCGGGATTTGATTTTGGCGATGAAATCGGGCGCGTTGCAAAAAATCCGCAGGCCCTGGGCACGGTCGTGGCTGTCGGTGATTTCCAGAAAGGTGGCTTCCCTGGATGCCAGCTGCTCCTTCTCCCACCTGGCTTTCACCGCCTCCCCCAAGAGGTGAAGCTGGAAAAATTCGGCCTCTTGGGCCAGAAGTTGGTTTTCCTTAAAGCCCTCGGGGAGAAGCAGTTCTCCGTTCCTGATGAAATTCAGGACGTGCCTGAATAGGAGACCATCTCTGTCAATGAAGAAATGGCCCTCCGCGTCCAACGGGCAGAGGGTTTTCCCGTTGACAACTCTTTCCAGAAAAGAGTCCATGTATTTGGTGAGAGTTTGCCTCTGGGTAACGTAGAGGTAGCCCCCGACGTTGAGAGTAACCGGAGACATGTTAGCATGCTTGCCTTGGTCCCTGCCTTCCGACACGCTGCCTTTTTTCTCGTTCTCCATCTCACCCCGATGGGTTTGTTCGCACGGGTTGCTCCGATGATGGCTCGGATGGTCCGCCTCGCCTCGCCCCCCTCTCTTTGGCTTGGTGCAGGAGGGAGATGTCTTTCCGAAGACCCCTCAATTCAGCCCAGGAAGCACGCTGGAAAGGAAGCCGCCTGAGCTTGTCAGCACAGTTTTGCAGTAGGTGGCGTAGGAACTGTGTGTGCTTGCGTTGTTCCTAGGAGCAGGTCTGGAAAGCTGAATTTGCATTTAACCGTGTGAGGGTAAGAGGATGCTTTGGGTGGGGAGGGGGAGAGGAAGGGAAAAAAAGTGGGCTTTTCTTTTCCCTTTGAAGTCCCCGGAATTGACATTATAAAGGGAGATTTTTCTGGGATGTAGGGAGTAAAGAAAGTGGAATGCCCACAATGCCACCTTAAGGCTGAAACCTAGATTTGGGAAACGGTGAAATAAAAGAGCTCGCCTTCATTTCATTCAGTCTTGTGCAACAGCTTTTCCAAGATGCCTTTTTAAGGGATTCATAAACATTCTGAAAAACAACAACAACAACAACAAAATAACCCTGTTCCGCTTAAGACGACAGACTCGTTTTTCAGAGCTTTGCATCCCTATTGTTGACTGGTCATCTCTCTACACAAAGGCAGCAATGAAAATATTGAAAACCAGCAGACTTGCTTTGAAATCCGCCCCAATGAGTGTGTGGATTTAAATACGATTCCTAGGGCTGGAATTTGCTTTCCAAATAGCCTGAGAACAGGAGCATCCGGGGGTGTTATTTATGATAGAAAGCCACGCTTTGCCTTCAAATTGCAATGGGGGGGAAAAGGACCTTACTGCAAAATTTGATTTACGGGGAGATGTTTGACGGATGGGGTTTATTTTCAGTCCCAAATGGGTTTGCTATTTCTATGGATAAGAGAACTGGTTGGTAAAACCTTGGCACGCCAGCAGCCTGACACCTTAGCAACACTTTTCAGGTTTGGAGAAAGGTGAGAGAAGACGACGTAAGTCGCTTTTTGTTTGTTAGCTGCTGTGGCTTTAAGGGTTGACTTTCCAAAAATGCAAACATTTGCACCAAGTTGTAAGACAGAGGAAAAATCAATGGTTAAGATTTCTTAAGAGGAGGTGAGCCTTTGAAACGAAGGTAGCTTGTGGCTTATTTGCCAGAATCAAAGAACCAGGAATCAAAGGGGAGGGTTTTTTTTTTCAGCTACAGGTGGTCCTCGACTTATGACCACACTTGAGCCCAACATTTCCATCGCTAAGCGAAACTGTTGTTAAGAGAGTTTTTGCCCCCGTTCTATGACCTTCCTTGACACAGTGTGGACGGAATCACTGCGGGCGTTAAGTGAGTAACCCGGTTGTTAAGTGAATCTGGCTCCCCCCAGGACTTTGCTCGTCGGAAGGTCGCAAAAGGGGATCAGATGAGCCCGCGACACGGCAACCGTCATAAGTACATGCCAGTTGCCAAGCCTCTGAATTTTAATCATGTGACCGTGGGGAGGCTGCAACGGTCGTAAGTGCAAAAAAGCGCCCCTTTGTTCGTGGCATTGTTAACGTCAAATGGTCACTAAAGGAATGGTGGTAAGTTACGTGTATTGGCTTAGACCAGAGGTCTTCAAACTTGGCAACTTTAAGACTTGTGGACTTCAACTCCCAGAATTCTCCAGCCAGCATAGTTGGCTGGAGAATTCTGGGAGTTGAAGTCCACAAGTCTTAAAGTGGCCAAGTTTGGGGACCCCTGGCTTAGAGTTTTTTTTAATGTATTTAATGCTTAGGCTTACCTACCAGTTGCAACGAGAGTCTCTGGTGCCACAGAGGTAGGGAGAAGAGGCACAAACCCTCCGTTCATTTCCGATGCACCTCGGTTGGCTGGAAGTTCTGGATGGGATCACCAAGCCGTGCTCCTGAGCACCAGGCCGGCAGCCGACTGCAGCCTTTGAAAGCAGCCAAGTCTTTTCCCCGGATGGCATAGCAGCTTTCTGGGGTTACCGATGGGGGCCAAACCCACCCACCCCCACCTGTGGATTTTAAAGCACCTTTTGGGAATGAAGTTGAACACACACTGGCCCGCCGTAGACCTTCGAGAGCCTGCTAATTTCAGGAACCCCCAAGAGGTGTATATAAAATTAGGAGGAGCCCAGGCACACCCTGACAGGCATCAGTTT
Organism: Diadophis punctatus similis; assembly: GCA_023053685.1. Lineage (NCBI taxonomy): Eukaryota > Metazoa > Chordata > Lepidosauria > Squamata > Dipsadidae > Diadophis > Diadophis punctatus. The sequence continues at coordinate 14,205,455 of JALIGW010000021.1, forward strand.
TGTTAAAAGCACACTCTTTTTTTCTTTTTCTCTCTCTCTCTCTCTGGACTCTCTTTCTCTCTTTTGTCTCTCTTTCTCTCCCTCTTTTTTCTCTTTCCCTCTCTCTTTTCTTTCTCTTTCTGTCTTTCTCTTTCAGTCTTTCTGTGTGCCTTTTCTCCCCCTCTCTCTTCTTCTCCCTCTCCATCTCTTCTTTCTTTCTTTCTTTCTTCTTTCTTTCTTTCTTTCTTTCTTTCTTTCTTCTTCTTTCTTTTCTTTCTTTCTTCTTCTTTCTTTTTCTTTCTTTCTTTCTTTCTTTCTTCTTTCTTTCTTTCTTTCTTCTTTCTTTCTTTCTTCTTCTTTCTTTCTTTCTTCTTTCTTTCTTTCTTTCTTTCTTTCTTCTTCCTTCCTCCTCCCCCTCCCTCCCTCCCTCCTCTCTCTCTTTCCTCCCTCCCTCCCCTCCTCTCCTTCCTCCCTCCCTCCCTCCCTCCCTCCCTCCCTCCCTCCCTCCCTTCTTTCTTTCTTTCTTTCTTTCTTCTTTCTTTCTTTCTTCTTTCTTTCTTTCTTTCTTTCTTTCTTTCTTCTTCTTCTTTCTTTCTTTCTTTTCTTTCTTTCTTTCTTCCTTTCCTTCCCCCTCCCTCCCTCCCTCCCTCCCTCTCTCTCTTTCCTCCCTCCCTCCCTCTCCTTCCTCCCTCCCTCCCTCCCTTCTTTCTTTCTTTCTTTCTTTCTTTCTTTCTTTCTTTCTTTCTTTCTTTCTTTCTTTCTTCTTTCTTTCTTTCTTTCTTTCTTTCTTTCTTTCTTTCTTTCTTTCTTTCTTTCTTTCTTTCTTTCTTTCTTTCTTCTTTCTTTCTTTCTTTCCTTTCTTTCTTTCTTTCTTTCTTCTTTCTTCTTCTTCCTTCCTTCCTTCCTTCCTTCCTTCCTTCCTTCCTTCCTCCTTCCTTCCTTCCTTCCTTCCTTTCTTTCTTTCTTTCTTTCTTTCTTTCTCGTTTCTCTCCCCCCCCTCTCTCTCACACACACACGCCAACCCACTGCAGCCTGAAACCTTTGCTGAAGATCATGGACCACTTTTGACCATATACCGCACAGTGTTGGATTGGTAGATGGATAGGGGTTGGGGTTTTTTTTGACTTCCCAGTCTAGGGCTGAGAGTGCCTGACCCAAAGTCACCGAGCCAGTTCCAGGCCTAAGAAGGAACTAGAATCCTGGTCTCCCCATTGAGAGCCCAGCTCTCTCACCAACAGACCACACGAAATGGGCTTCTGTCTGGGTTTTAAGTATATATGAATGAATTCATTCGTGTGTATCCTTCTCATCATTGCTTGCTTTTCCTCTTGGTTTTCCCCCAGTCTGTTGTCAGTTAATTTTGCCAATAAACTGCATAAAACTGTGTGTGCGTATATATAAAAAAACCAAATATATTATACTAGAATGGTATACATGTGCAACATTTCTAGTTTCCCAAACGTTTATCTTTAGTCATGTGAATTAATTCCATGTGTTTTGTTCATTAGCTCGATACAATAAAGTTAAAGTGCAGATTAGCAGATTTTAAACATGTGGATTCCTTTCCCTGCAAATAGTATTCAGATACCTTATAAATAGCTGCTATATTAACATTGAAATTTTTTCTGTGAATTATGCTACCTAGTCCTGTCTTTCTGGTGGAACCAAGCCATGTACTGGCATCACTTTCATGAAAACACCGGATTTCTAGTTCTGGGCACCTGTGCACGAGAAAGCAGATTGATTCTTTTTATAACATTGGGGAATGTCTTCTCTATTTATAATGGGTTTATTTCATTAGAATTCTTGAATAAACCAGTTCTGTATCAACCCAAAAAGAACAATCCTGCAAAATCTTGAGAAGAGTATTTTGGGAGACCTATAGGCAGTCCTCGACATACGACCACAACTTAGCCCCCTAATTTCTGTTGTTGAGCGAGACATTTGTTAAGTGAGATTTTGCCCGTTTCACGACCTCCCTTGCCATAATTGTTAAGTGAATGATGGTGGTTGTTCAGGTCGTTAAGTGAGCCTGGATTCCCCATTGGCTTTGCTCATGAGAAGGTCGCAAAAGGGGATCACATGACCCCGGGACATAAATACGAGTCGGTTGCTGAGCGTCTGAATGTAAATCATGTGACCCACCGGGATGCTGCAACGGGCATAAGTGTGAAAAATGGTCATAAGTCACTTTTTTCAGTGCCATCGTAACTTCAAACTCACTAAAACGAACTGTTGTAAGTCGAGGACTTCCTGTATTTTACGAAAACGTCTCCCCCCCCCCCCCCCGTGGATCTCGGTGCTAATTCGGGTCTCCTTTTCTCGTTCCAGAAAAACTGTCCCTGGAAGGCATCGTGGTCCAACGGGCAGAATGCCGGCCTGCAGCCAACGAAAGTTACATGAAACTGAAAAGGTAAGGAAGCTTTCTTTTGGGACTCTGCAAGGAAATCCTCGAATTACGACCACAACTGAGCCCGGAAATTATTTCTGTGGCTAAGTGAAAACGTTTGTGAAGTGAGTTTTGCCCAGGGTGGATTTGATTTAAAGCAAGTCGATTGAAATCACGATTGAAATCACGATTGTAAAGAGGCTTGATTTAAATCAACTCGATTTAAATCCTAATTCTTAAAGAGCAACTGTCATCTGTGTCCCGCAGCGGCTCCTCCTCTGACCCGCTGTTGACTCACCGACAGTCCCATTCATTTTAATGGGACGGCTGGTGATGCGGCAGGGACACAACAAGGTGAGGGACGTGGCGGGCAGCAGGTGAGTGGATGCCCACTAACAGGCACTGCCATGATGGATCTGAAATGATAGGTGCTCTTTAATATTATATTTATAAGCTGCTTAGAAAGTTTCACTTTCATTTTTACGGCTTGCCCTTCCTCCTCACACTTAAGAGCCCGGCGGTACAGATGCTTTTCTCTTCAAACAATCATACAGTTTGTAGTGTACATTAGATTTGCAAAATAATGGGATAAAGGAATATTCCTGAACTTTATTTTATGATTTATCTCATGGTTTACTGTGAATGCATCAATGCAGTGCATGTTATCTCAGCTTGCAGAGCTTGGGTTCATTGAACGAGTTTACCAAAAATGTAAATATTGCAGAATATACAGCCTCATGCTGCATAACTAAGCTCCATTTCATGCTGAATAAACTATATTATTAATGTATCTTAAATAGAAAACTATCTTTAGATAGATTTTTACTCCAAAAGCATTTTATTAAAATAAATTCGATAAAAATAAAAAATAAAAGATTTAAATTTAAAAAAAAACCCGTTTTTGTTTATTTAAAAAAAAAATCATTTATTTTTATCCAGCCTGTCCTTGCCAGAATCATTAAGGGAATCACTGCATTTGTCAAGTAAGTCACCTGGTTGTTAAATTAGTTTACTTTATTGATTAGTCCTTGGGCCATATCAAAGGACAGATGTTCCAGACACCAAATTATTACTAAAATCTGATAAAAACGATTTAAAATGGAATTGGAATTAAAATATGATTTAAAATGAAATTGGAACAAAATACAATAATTTAATAGATAGATAAATAAAATATGATGAAATTATATTTAGTTATCACCCCTACAGTCTAGCCCAATCAGTCCCACATGGTTGTTAAGTGAATCTGGATTCCCCATTGACTTTGCTTGTCAGAAGGTAACAACAGTTTCTTTAGTGACCGTTCAAAGTTACAACAGCAGTGAAAAAGGTGACTTAGGAACATTTTTCAGAATTACGATCTTTGCAGCATCCCCATGGTCACATGACCAAAATTCAGAGGCTCGGCAACTGGCATGTACTTATGACAGTTGCAATGTCCCGGGGTCACGTGATCCCCTTTTGCGATCTTCTGACAAGCAAAGTCAATGGAGGAAACCAGATTCACTTAACAACCAGGTGACTAACTTATCAACTGCAGTGATTCGCTTAACAACTCTGGCAAGAAAAGTCGTAAAATGAGCAAAAACCCACTTCATTAACAAGCAAAAACTAACTTCGTTAAGGGAGGTTTTGCTCATTTTACGAGTTTTCTTGCCAGAGTTGTTATGTGAATCACTGCAGTTGTTAAGTTAGTGTTGTGATCCGCCAGCAGCCCGTGCAGCTGGTAGTGGATCCCGTCCGAGATGAGACCGATGAGGTGATGCGCAAGTGGCCTGTGCAGCTGGCACGCGAGTTGGACAGTGAGGAGGCTGGTGAGGACTCTGTGCAGAGGTTCAGTCAGGGCCTTCGGAACCTCCAGCACCTCACAACAGTGATGAGGGAGAAGAGGAGGACCCTCTTCTTAATGCACGGGCACGCAAGAGCTGCCAAAAGGCAGGAATGGCTACTCAGGAGGAGGTCTCCTCGGGAGTAGGCTTGGGGCTAATTGGCCACTCCCCAAGCCCACTTAAGAATGACAAAGAGGGAAAAAACTCTGCAGGAAACAACTCGTTCGTGTGCCTCTTGTTTGGAAAACCTCCGCTCGGCTTATCTGTTTTGGCTTACTTCTTGTGGACTGATTCCAGGCATCTTGCCAACCTCCCTAAGCTTCCTGCGATATCCAGGACTACTTACTTATCTTTGCTTTATGACTTTATGGACTTATGCCAGCTGTTAATGCGGTATAATTAACAGCTGGTTTTTTTTCAAGAAAAGACTGCTTTAAGATTTGTTTGTGTGTGAACACTACTAAGCCAGTTTATTAGTAGTGGTTAATCAATTAAATATAGGTTTGAACAAACTGTGTGTGTGCTACGTTTTCTCTGGTCCGTAGCTGGGGCAGAACAGTTAGTCTCACTTAATAACCAAATGTCTCACTTAACAACAGAAATTTGTGGCTCATTTGTGGCCGTGAGTACATAAAACTACCTGGGTATTATTTCTGAGAAGAAATAGAGAACAGAGAGAATCTTGCTGTAAGTTAAAAGAGATTTCCATTTAAAAGTTACATTTTTCAAGAACAAAGGTCTGAAAATTAAAGGCTTGGCAAGCTTTGTAGTTGAGTTGCGAGACCTTCACGAAAGACGTTGGGATTCATTAGTCCTCTTTCCAAGCTGCCCCTCTATCTGGAACCGCTTACTTCAAAAGTTCTTCTTCAGATAAATACCCTTTTTCATCTGGGCATGAAAGAAAATAAAAAAACGGAGGAGACTCGTTTGAACAGATTTCTCTACTTGAACTTAGACCAGTAGAGGTGCTGCTGCAGAATAAATCTTGGCTGCCATTTAAATTCCATTTAAATTAAAGCACCTGGAGTGACAGCCAGGATTGCAGAGATGAATTTTAATTCGTGGCCCAGGAACATTCTTGTTCTCTTCTCCAATCTACAACCACTGATATTCCCTCCCAAATCGAACTTGGAGCCCTGTGCCTCTTGGTTGAAGACGGGGCAACAGCTGGCACCTGTCCATATTATCCACAGTTGTCCCAAAGGTGCTTTTTCAAGAGGCAACTGGACTTTCTTGGTTTTTCCTTGAAGGCGTTTCACTGCTCACCCCAGAAGCTTCTTGAGTTCTGACCGAATGGTGGGGAATGGAAGGATTGATATTCCTTGCAGTCATCTGGTCGTTGGTGCTCTTTCTGAGAGTCACTGAAGCCACTTGGAGGTTCATATGTGCCCTCAGGGTCACATGAATAGTGCAAATGGGTGTGGAACCATTTTGGAACTGCTGAAGAACCGAAGAAGCTTCTTGGATGAGAAGCGAAACGTCTTGAAGGAAAAGGAAGTCCAGTTGCCTCTTGAAAAAGCACCTTTGGGACAACCGTGACTTGCAAAAGTGAGAATTTCCATAGATCTCTACAATTGCCTTTTCTTTGGCACCAGAATTCAATCAATACAATCAGAATAGAGCTGGAAAGAACCTCAGAGGTCTTCTAGTCCAACCTCCTGCTCAAGCAGGAGACCCTATACCATTTCAGACAAGTGGCCTACCAATCTCTTCTTAAACCTCCCCAGTGATGAAGCACCCACAGCTTCTTGTGGCAAGCTGTTCCACTGGTTAATTGTCCTCACTTGTTAGAAGTTTCTTCCTTAATTCCAGGTTGCTTCTCTCCTGGATTAGTTTCCATCCATTGCTTCTTCTCCTGCCTTCAGGAGCTTTGGAAAATAAGCTGACCCCCTCTTCTTTGGGGCAGCCCCTCAAATACTGAATTGGAGAATTTCAGTCAGTGGAAAGACCGAGGTCCTGAGATCATTTTAAGTAATCTGGGAGATGTTTTGTCTGCTCCCGCAGACCTGAATTCCTTGGAATCCTGCTCTTTTCTAGCACTGATGACATTACCTAGTTGGGTCATGAAACGTCTGCAAGAAGCCCCCACCCCCAAGCTCAGAGAGCACCAAGGACCCCACAGTTCAGCCCTGAGCTGCAAATATTCTCTTCCATCCGTATTACAAAATCCTTCGTTCGGCTTTCCCTATTTTTCTTCGTTGGAACTATCGCGTTCGGACGACTGGCGGGTAATTAACGTGCATGTCAATAACCAGGAACTCAACTTCAAGGATGACTTTACGATTCAAGGGTTTAAGTGAGTTGCTTTTATTTCCTGCTGCCAAAGCAGGCTGTGGAGGCTCGTCCAACATCCCCTGGGCTCCCAGCCAGGCCTTTCGAACCGGTGGAGATGTCTTTTGCATGACAAAGAGCAAGCAGAATGAGAAGGAAAGCAGAAATAGTTGGTGGGGGGAAAAATCCGGGCTCAGAGCCTCTCAGAAAAAGGGGCTGCCACTTTCTTCACCTTCAGAAAGCAACTTCGATTCAAAATGCAGGCAAATCCTTGACTTACGATCACTGCAGAGCCCAAAATGTCTGGGGTTAAGCGAGCTTTGCCCCCGTTTTATGGCCTTCCTTGCCACGGTTGTTAAGCGAATGACGGCAGTGGATAAGTTAAGTAACCCGGTTTGCTAAGTGAATCCGGCTTCCCCCGTTGACGTTTGCTCATCAGAAGGTCGCCACAAAGAGGGATCACGTGACAAAACCCCCCCCCCCCCGGGACGCAGCAGCGGTCACAAGTACAAACCGGCTGCCGAGCGTAGGAATCTTGATCACGTGGCCACAGAGACGCCGCAACGGTCATAAGTGTGAGAAACGCCCCTAAGTCGCTTTTTTCAGTGCCGTGGTGACTTTGGCCGGTCGCTAGTAAGTCAAGAAGTGCCTGTATGGGGGAAGAACATGCCAGCCGTTCTGCAGTACCCGTTACAGGCCTTGTCTTCCCAAACCCTTTACGTTCTACTGGATGGGATTTGAATTGTCGGCAAGCTTTGGGAGTCGGTTGAGAAAGCCGGTTTATATTTAATGGGAAACAAGTTCAATGCCGAGGTTCCCTGCTTAGACAGAATCCGGATGGGTGGAATTATTAAAATAACCCGGGAGAATTGGGAAGCCTTCCTTTTTTCTCGGCTGTCCGTCTCTCTCCTCTCTCCCTCTCCCCCCCTCCCCTCCCCCCCCCCTCTCTCTCTCTCTCTCTCTCTCTCTCTCTCTCTCTCTCTCGGCATTGTTGAAAAGGTATCCCCCCTTCCATAGAAATCTGTCTTTTTCTCCCTCCCTTCCTCCTACTCCCCCTCCCTCCCACCTTACTTCCTTCTCTCCCTCTCCCTCTCCCCATTCCTCCTTCCCTTTTTGTCCCCCTCCCTCCTTCCTTCCTTCTCTCCTTCTCCCCATTCCTCCCTTCCTCCCTCCCTTCCTTCTTCCCTCCCTCCCTCCTTCCTTCTCTCCCTCTCCCTTTCCCCCATTCCTCCCTTCCTTCTCCCCCTCCCTCCCTCCCTTTTTCTCCCCCTCCCTCCCTCCCTCCTTCCTTCTCTCCCTCTCCCCCATTCCTCCCTCCCTCCCTTCCTTCTTCCCTCCCTCCCTCCCTCCTTCCTTCCTTCCTTCTCTCCCTCTCCCTCTCTCCATTCCTTCCTTCCTTCTTCCCTCCCTCCCTCCTTCTCCCCCTCCCTCCTTCCTTCCTTCTCTCCCTCTCCCCATTCCTCCCTCCCTCCCTCCTAGGAACCCGGCAGCTCTTCCCCTATCCTGTTGTGAGGGATTTAGGGACATCCCCCACTGAGTCGTGAGAAAACTTAACATCTTCCTAAGCCCTGTGTAGTGACTGTGCACACAGCCTGCAGTTGGGAATAAATGAGAGCGGAGACAGTCTGTGGACCGAAGAGGCAGACCAAGCAGGGAGAGGGGCAGGTGGCTGTGGATTGGATGGGGAGGGTGGGGTGGGGTGGGGGTTGCAGGGACGGGGGCTTGATTTATGCTCCATGCCTGAATTTTCAGCCTTCCATCCGAGCAGCAGGGAAGATGGATTTGAGGAGGGATGGTCATAAACAAGTCAGTCACTGCAGAACTGCATCGTTTCATTATTATCCCTATCGGAGATCAAACACTTTGTAGACATATCTTTATGGCACTTTGTTTGTGTTCCTTTGGACTTTTCCTCCTGGTGGTACGTTTGTCTGTTTGTCCTGTTCCCCCAAAAAACACTTCTTTATTTTCCCTAGCAGGAAAAACAGAAAACCAATCGTCATTTTAAGACTACCAATAAAGGAGAATATTTATAGCTCAGGGTTGAAATGACGGTCCTTGGTGCTTTCTGGGCTTGGTGGCGTTTTTTGCAGACGTTTCATTACCCAACTAGGTAACATCATCAGTGCTAGAAGGGAGTGGGGTTTGTGGAGAGGAGGAGGAGGAGGATGACTGTGGGGTCCTTGGTGCTCTCTGAGCTTGGTGGTTTTCTTGCAGACGTTTCATTGCCCAACTAGGGAACACCATCAGTGCTTTGGGTAGTGAGACCATCTGTAAGGAAATAACCAAGCTCAGAGAGCACCAAGGACTTTTTTAAAGACCATCTGTATACACAGAACACAGAGTAGTAAGTAACCGGTGTGTATTTCCAAGCAATTCCTAAAAGTTGCTTTCTTGCAGACGTTTCATTACCAAACTAGGTAACATCATCAGTGTTAGAAGGCAGCAGGGTTTGCTGCCTTCTTCTAATGCCAGCTTGGACAAGAAGCCCAGTCGATACCACAAAATTTTGCTATTCTGCTCCCTCGTTTGACCAAATAGGTATTTCTCAACAATAGCCTTACTACAGTGTGGAATGGTTAAATGCCGTGAGATTTATAGCCCCTTAATTAAAAGCTGTTGTCTTCCTGTAGCTCATGCAAGGGTTTTATCCCCACGCCTCAATTTTTACATCCGCTAATATCGATATGTAATCTCATTTTTTTCCTCTTTCTTTTGGAGAAATGCTGTTGCTAATTCCCAGTACAAAATTAGGTGTCCTTCGAAGTTTTTCAGGAGGGGGGGCTTAATTGAGTTCTCCCCCCCCCTTCCCTGCCAACACGTCTCCCCCCTCCCTTCTCAAATACACTCCTGGCATTGTTCAATCCCATTCCAGCTTGGATGTATCACGCCGAAAACTCAGCCCTGCTAGCAGATGTCTGTTATCCTGATAATAAAAGTCAGGCGAATAGGAGCCGTTGAATGACTCACTGCTCAATCTGGACTGTGCCTGAGACGTTAGCTTGGGGAAAGCTCTCCGGCAGTTTAAAGGACATCATGGTTTTTGAAGCATTGTGCTTTCTGAAATCCTAAAGCCTTTTTCTATTTTTCCCGGGGAAGAAATATTCCAAATTTTATCCGCCGAGAAGGTCTTCAGGTGATCTCCTTAGGACCGGGATGGCGAACCTATGGCCCAAAGTGGCACGCGAAGCCATGTCGCCTGGCACATGCGGCCTTGCCTGTTTGTCTTCCGGCTTTCTGGCGCGCATGCGTGTGCGACAATCAGCTGTCCTTTGCGCGCGCGGCATTGCTGAAAATCGGTGTGCGCATGCGCGCCAGCCAGCTGATTGTTGGGCGCGCATGTGTGCTAGAACCCAGAAGTTCGGCTTTTCCGGAGCGCGGCCCCGACGAGCGTGTGTGTGTGCGTGCACGTGCGACGTTTCCGTGCAAAACTTACTGCCGAAAAGGTTCACCATCACTGCCTTAGGAGATAATAACAGATGGAAACCACTTCTGAACTTTGGTCTTGAAGTGGAAAAGAATGAAATTTTGATTTTGGGTTTTACCGATTATTAGATTGGTAGATCTTTATAGAAATGGCTTGTTTCTATTATTATGAAAACAAAAACAAAAAAGTTGTGATTTGATGTTAATGCCTTAAAGCAACAGAGTCAGTTTCTTTCTCTTTTTCTTTCCTATCCTTCCTCACTTCTCTTCTTCCTCTTCCTCCCCACCGTTCTCCTATTTACCTTTGTATTTTGCGTCTTATTTTATCTTGTAACGGAATAAAAATGTTAAACTAGTAGATAATAACAGAGACCCAGAACGGAAAACCTTTCAACTTTCGTTGGTCCAGAATTGGCAAAATAATGCACAGGTGGTCCTCTACTTATGACCGCAATTGAGCCCCGGATTTCTGTGGTTGAACGAGACATTGGTTTAGTGATTTTTGCCCCATTTTATGTCCGTCCTTGCTACCGTCATTAAGCGAATCACAGCAGTTGATAAGTTGGTAACCCCGGTTGTTCAGTGAATCTGGCTTCCCCCGTTGGCTTTGCTCATCAGAAGGTCGTAAAAGGGGATCACAGACACAGCAACGGTCATAAGTATGAATCAGGTGCCGAGCATCTGCATTTTGTTCACGTGAGCTGCAGAGGTCGTAACTGTGAAAAAAGGTCATAATTTTTCAGTGCCGTTGTAACTTTGAACGGCCACTAAACCGTTGTAGGTCGAGAACTGTTTGTGTTAAATAAAGGCAAACAAAATACGAGCGGTCACAGCATTTTTTTCAGTTGCTTTTAACCCCAATAATATATCTGACCTCAAATAGTTTGAGACCTGCCCATTCCACATCACGCTGACATCCAATCCCTGGTGGATTTTTTCCCCCTTCCCAGCTACAGGATATATAACCTGCAGCAGCAATTAATAATGGCAATTAAGGCCATTGTATATTGAACTTCTTAGCTCCCGCATGGCGACCGTGATAGCAGAGGTGACTAATGCGGAGTTTGCCAGTTGTTTTGGCGAGCAAAAGATGTCTTTTGGAGAGCAGAAAAAGTCAAATGTTCTATTTGCATCTAGAAAGAAGATAACTGCCACGGCTTGGGAATAAAAAATGTGGTACGAGTAGTCCTAGTGTCAGGGTTCCAAATAGCCTCCAAAACTAAATCAGAGTCCGAGGCAAAGTATTCCTCAAAGTTCCAATTTATTAACAGAGCCATGTTGGCACGTCTGGGAGAAACCCGAATCTAACGCTACGAGGGTTTCTCCACCCAGTTTAAAGTTCATTCCCTTGTTCCCACACCCACAAGTTCATCATGTTGACCAGTCTCCTTCTGCCAACGTGTCCCGTACTCCCCTCACCGTTCCAGCAGGTTGGAGAAAGAGGGGAAGAGGTTTAGAGTAGCCACAGCCTAGAATCTTTCAGGATAGGTCTACATTGGAAAACACTGGCAAGTAGGGTGGAGGTCTTAAGTGGGGAATTAGCCTGGAATCCTTGTGCAGTCACAAACTGTCCAGAACTGACTCCCCACCAACTCCACTGTCTGTTCCAAAAAGAAGACAAGCATTCAGGAGATTCCTGTATTATAGGTAGAATGCAATAAAGTAGTTAGCTTGAACGCTACGAGTGTGGATCTGGTTGTTGGCGCCTGACAATCTAGTACAGGGGTCCCCAGCCTGTGGGCCGTGGGCCTCAACTGGGCCGCAAGCTATTGGTCACCAGGCCGTGTGAGTGGCTGGCTGGTGCACGTGTGTGTGCGCATGCACAGCCCCACTTGTTCGAGCATTGTCGGCGCTCGCAGCCCCACTCATACGAGCAACAGGCATTCACATGCACATGCGCTGTGCTTGCCCCTCCCACAAAACTATCCCCTCTTTCCCCCTTCCCACCCCTCCGGAAGGTTGGGGAACTCTTATCCAGTAGGTTAAAAAGTTATAGCTTCACTTTGGCAAGATTCTGTCTGTCTGTTGGGTACGAGCAAATAAAGAACTGGGCTTGATTGGACCTCACTGTCTCCTCTTTTGGCGTGGGCCCGATAGACTAAGAGAAATGACAGACCCAAGGTCATCCAGCTGTCTTTGCGCCTAAGGCAGAACTGGAACTCACGGTCGCCCAGTTTCTAGTCTGATGCCGAAACCACTACACCAAACTAGCTCTTCAGCCTTTTTTTTTTGCCATTGTTATTAATAACGTGATCGTACAGTAGTTCACCGTTACACTGTTGATACAATTTCTATTGCAACTTCTCTCTTTTAAGAGTTGATTACAAAGAGGAAATGCTGTTTTTTTTCTCAGTCCTCCAGGTCACGGTTGTCCCAAAGGTGGTTTTTCAAAAAGCAACTAGACTTTTTCCTTGAAGACGTTTCGCTTCTCATCCCAGGAGCTTCTTCAGTTCTGAAGAAGCTTCTTAGTTGGGCGAGAAGTGAAATGTGTTCAGTTCTGAAGAAGCTTCTTGGATGAGAAGGGAAACGTCTTCAAGGAAAAACCAAGAAAGTCCAGTTGCCTTTTGGAAAAAGCACCATTGGGAAAGACTGGACTAAAATATTCTAGGGGAGCTTGCAGTCCCAAAGACTCCTATCCCCCCAGGGTTGATGGCACCAGAGCAGTCTTAGGGTTTCTTCACATTTTTCACGCTGTGAAATGGCAATTACTTGGACGCCTCAAAGAGAGATTTTACGGTGCCTGTGTATGCGACACGTTTCTCTGCTGCTTCCGCTGAATTGTTTATCTGTAAGAAACCAATCTTCTCGTCTAACAGTAATAGCTCCATAAGGTTTCTTTCAGGACACCTTCCTCCTCCAAGGCCTAATCCCCTCGACGAATTTGCTCTTTGATCTGCATTGTTTTACCAACTTTTTTTTAGACAATCAGAAGGTTGCGCTCTAGTCCTTAAGGAGACGCCCATCTTCATGTCTTCTCTGATTTTGCCGTTTCTTCCTTCAGGCTGCAGATAGAAGAATCCTCTAAGCCGGTAAGCTGGACGATGCAGCTGGACAAGGCCGTCACCACCAACTACAAGCCCGTCTCTAATCACCAATACAACGTGAGTCGATTCCAACCCTTCCTTCTGCTCCTTCGACCAACGCTCCAGGCCTTCGACGGGAGTGAAAAGTGGTCGTAACTCACGTGTTTTTTCAGTGCCGTTCTAACTTTGAACAGTCACTAAATGAACTGTTGTCTCTTGCAGAAAACCACGAATAGAATAGAATAGAGGATAGGATAGAATGGAATATAGAATAGAATAGAATAGAATAGAATAGAATAGAATAGAATAGAATAGAATAGAATAGAATACAATACAATACAATACAATACAATACAATACAATACAATACAATACAATACAATACAATACAATACAATATAGAATACAATATAGAATGGAATGGAATATAGAATAGAATAGAATATAGAATAGAATAGAAGATAGAATAGAATAGAATAGAATAGAATGTAGAATAGAATAGAATGTACAATAGAATAGAAGATAGAATAGAATGTAGAATAGAAGATAGAATAGAATAGAAGACAGAATAGAAATAGAAATAGAAATTATAGAAATAGAAATTATAGAACAGAACAGAACAAAATAGAATAGAACCCATCAGCCATCGCTTCCTACTAGGCTTGCCGAAATTCGAAATTTGCACTAAGGGGAGAGCTGCAAATTGACTGCACACTCGACACATCACACCCGCAATTATTACAGTTGTTGTTGTCAAGCACCACTCTGGGGGGGGGTCTCCTCCTGTCTGTTTGACAGGCACAGCTTCTCTGGGGACAACCTGCTGTGTAGAATCAGAGGAGAGATCTGTGGATTTAACCAATCTGCTTGCTTGGTTACAATTCACCTTGATAAAATAGCTTTGGTGGCAGCCTTTGTCATCGGTTGGAGACGATTCGGAAAAATGGATCTGGGTCCTAATTGTCACTGATTACTCATCTGCCTGGAGATAACATATCCAGACACTAGGACAGCCCTGCATTTTATATATAACAGACTGGTAACATATTTCCATCCATCTTTAACTTATCGGTGTCACTTTTAAACACATTGTTTCTTATATCTATACTTATATCTCTTTATTTTAGGTATATACTATTAATCTAATGCTGCCTCCTCCAAATCTAGTTTTGTCATCTGGGTTACTCCCATTTATTCTCCAATTTCTTTTCTCTTGATCATTATAATTTAATAAATTATATAATAAATTTAATTTATACAATATGTATTAGAATTAGAGTCACTCAGGGAAGGTTTAGAAGGAGAAAGAGGAAGTAGAAAGGAGGGGAGAAGAGAAGGAGGAGAGGGAAGTTGGAAGGGGGAGAGAAGGAGTAAGAAGGTAGATGGAGGAGGTGGAGATAGAGAAGGGAGTGTGAAGAAAAGAAGAAAAACAGACTGATAAATAACAGCAAAGAATAGGTGCAACAATAGGATATTAATTTTGATTGACTGGATACAAAAGTAAAGTATGTATGTTATTGATATGTTTTTAAGGTATATGTATTGATGTATATATGGAAATTGTGAAGAAAAAAATAAAAAATATTTTTAAAAATAGAACAGCCCTGCATTTTGACCAGTCGGATACCTCTGGGAGGTGGGAACATCCAATTCATTCCCATAGAATTGGAGACACGCTACCTCCAGAGCATAGATACTAATATTCTCTTCTGTTGCTACATTAAAATCGGTTTGTTGTGTCAAGATCGGTTTTGAATGTCACATGACTGGATTGAATTGCTTTATGGGATAAATTAAACCTTTTAAAATTAAACTCCGTTCTATCAAAATATCCTAAAATCCCTCTTTGTGCGACCATAAAACTGAAGGGAGTTTGATTATTTATGTTGTGGTGGTTAAACAACATTCCCGAACTTGGTTGAAAATACGTATCTTTCTTTCTTTCTTTCTTTCTTTCTTTCTTTCTTTCTTTCTTTCTTTCTTTCTTTCTTTCTTTCTTTCTTTCTTTCTTCTTCTTCTTCTTCTTCTTCTTCTTCTTCTTCTTCTTCTTCTTCTTCTTCTTCTTCTTCTTCTTCTTCTTCTTCTTCTTCTTCTTCTTCTTCTTCTTCTTCTTCTTCTTCTTCTTCTTCTTCTTCTTCTTCTTCTTCTTCTTCTTCTTCTTCTTCTTCTTCTTTTCATAGATTGAGTATGACAGGAAGAAAAAAGAAGATGGAAAAAGGGCCCGGGCTGAAAAGCAGCAAGTGCTGGACATGCTGTTTTCTGCTTTTGAGAAACACCAGTATTACAACATTAAAGACTTGGTGGATATAACCAAACAGCCAGTGGTAAGTAAATGCTAAAAATAAAAATATGAGCTGAAACCACAAATAGCTTTATTGGGTGCAATCCCAGAAAACATAAATGAAAAATATCACAGTTTACTAAGGTGTAAGCTGACAGTTGCAAGAACATGTACAGTGTTGGAAAAGAGGAATCATAGAAATTACATAGAAAGGCTGGAAGGGACCTCGGAGGTCTTCTAGTCTAACCCCCCTGCCTAAGGCAGGAGACTTTATTCCATCCCGGTCAAATGAATGTCTAATCTTTTCTTGAAAACCTCCAGTGATGGAGCACCCACAACTCATGGAGACAAGCCATTCCACTGATTGTTCCAGCTGTCAGGAAACTTCTCCTTAGTTCTAGGCTGGATCTCTTCTTGTTAAAGCTGAAAATATATTTTTAAAATGTTCAGTTTTAATTTGAAAAGAGATTCGACCTAGAAATAAGGAGAAATTTCCTGACAATGAGAGCAACCAACCCATGGAACAGAAGTTGCCTTCGGAAGTGGTGGGAGCTTCATCACTGGAGGCTTTCAAGAAGAGACTGGACTGCCTTGTCTGAAATGGTGTAGGGTCTCCTTCTTGGGCGTGGGTTGGACTAGATGACCTCCAAGGTCCCTTCCAACTGTTATTTTGTTAAGAGAAGTAACTTTAAACAAGAGTCACATTCTGTAAATCTCCTTGCTGTCCAGGGCACTCAAGAGCAGAGGTCTTCAAACTTGGCAACTTTAAGACTTGTGGACTTCATAGCTGGCTGGAGAATTCTGGGAGTTGAAGTCCACAAGTCTTAAAGTTGCCAAGTTTGGGGACCCCTGCTCAAGAGCCTTCTCCAGCACCCTAATTCAAAAACTTCTGTAGATGATCGCTTCCCGTGTCATACGGCCGCCATGCGAAAGTTCATCACCACAACTGAACACTTGACAACGAGATCTCTACAGGGGGTTCATTCTGCAATTCCCTCCAGTGACATCGGCTTAGTTACACCGTGTATTTTGCATCAGTCCACTTGCCTCTTCCGCGTTGAAGGAGTAGCTGCTTAGGAATCCGTCGCTATATATTGAACCGTTTCTCCCGCAGCTTGAGCCGTTGCTCTGGAGAAGCCAAACCATAGATATTTATTTTGTTTCTAGACACCGAACAGCGGCTCTCGGCCTCCCCTCCAGCAACCGATGTTCAAACTCCTTCGCCTCCTACAAACTGAGAAGCTACTAATTGTTTTGTTTCTCTATGACAGATGTTGGTTTTGCTCCTCTCTATAGGAAGGCAAGAAGAGAGGAGAATATTGACGCAGAAGCCGGGAGTTGGTGTGGGAGGGATTTGACTGGGTAGAGTAGATTTTAATGGATTTGATTTTTTAAATGGATAGAGAAATGGAACGTTATCCTTTTTGAAGGATAAACAGAGACAAAGACTAATAAAGTCTGCCGTATTCTGAGTTCCCCCAATTTCCCACCTCTCTCTCTTTTGACTGACAAGCCGTCTCTTGCGGCTTCGTGAATTTTACAAATTGTGTAATACACGTAGTCCACAATTGAGCCCAGCATTTGGGTTGGCAAGTGGAAAAAATTGGGTTAAGCGGATTTTGTCCCATTTTACGACCTTTCTTGCCACATTTATTAAGTGAATCCCTGACGTTGTGAAGTTAGTCACCCGGTCGTTAAGCGAATCCATTTTTCCCCATGGACTTCGCTGGTCGGAAGGTCTCAAAAGGGGATCGCGTGACTCCGGGACTCTGCGACCGTCATAAATATGGGTCAGTTGCCAAGCGCCTGAATTTTGATCACGTGACCACGGGGATGCTCCGACGGTCGTAAGAGTGAAAAATGGTCCTAAATCACTTTTTTCAGTGCCGTCGTAACTTCGAATGGTCACTAAATGGTTGTAAGTCAAGGACTACCTACATGTAGTATCCACAGAACGGCTTCAGAAGTTCTTAGGGGTCACACTTTAAGGTGCGGCTGTGGTGTCGGCAATGCCTGATGTTTTCCACTGGGTTATGTAAGACAAGCCGAGCTGTTAGCAAAGTGAGACCTTCTTGAGGCTAAAAATGTGCCTGTGGAACTGCCGACCACTGGAGATAAATAGCTCTTTTCTGCTAAAACTCTCCAAAATGCACACACACACACCCGTTTGGCTTCTGGAGTTGAGAATATTCCTGATCTTCTTTGACAGTGATGATCACTTTTATCATCTGTAGTTACTGATGAAGGATCCTAAGAACTTAGGACGCAGGCTAGACGAGGGCAAGAGTGAAGTTGTATTGCTGGTGTGTAGCCTTGGCTTGTTGGGCCGGGTGGGAGGGGGCAATGTTGGTTGGTGCACTTGAGGTCATTCTCAGACTTTGATTGTTCCTCCATGAGCTTTTCTAGTCTGGAATTGCCATCCGATAGATCCGTGATGGCAAACCTATGGCACGGGTGCCACAAGTGGCACGCGGAGCCATATCAGTGGGCACGCGAGCTCAGGTCTGGCACGCATGTGCGCCCCGTCCGGCTGATTTTCGGGCCTTCTGGGCCCACTGGGAGTCGGGAAACAGGCTGTTTCCAGGCTCCAGAGGGGGTGGGGAAGGCGGTTTTCGCCCTCCCCAGGCTCCTAGAAGCCTGGAGAGAGCAAAAAATGGGCGTGCCATTGCATGCTGGGAGTGGGGGGGGTCATACGCGCATGCGCGGGGTGCATGGAATTATGGGTGTGGGCACGCGCACACGTGATCCCACGCATCCCCTCCCCTTTTTGGCACGCGAACCAAAAAAGGTTCGCCATCACTGCGATAGATATCTCAATGTTTGTGATAGGAACCCATGTGAGACCATTCCTTCCTCTTTCCATGTTCTTCCATCTTCATCATCTGTGGCCTTTGGGATCATGGATGACTCCTTCTCCTCCTTCTCTTTCTCCTTCCTCCCTTCTTCTTCTCCTCTTCCTTCTCCTTCTCTTTTTCCTTCCTCCCTTCTCCTTCTCCCTCTTCTCCTCCTTCTCCTTCTCCTTCCTTCCTCCTCCTCCTTCCTCCCTTCTTCTTCTCCTCTTCCTTCTCCTTCTTTTTCCTCCCTTCTCCCCCTTCTCCTCTTTCTCCTTTCTCCCTTCTCCTTCCTCCCTTCTTCTTTTCCTCCTCCTCCTCTTCCTCTTCCTCCTCCTTTCCCCAGAAATGCAGGTTTTTTTCCAAATCAACTTGAGTGTGGATCCATTAGTTGTGACAGGGACATAAATCTAAGCAAGTAATAAATACAAGTCTACTTATTAAGTATATGTTTTACTCAAACCACACAGTTGCAGCTCCAACATCTTTAAATTGGAACGTTCCTCCTCTAGAAAGTACATTTTCTTCTAACTATAATTTTTTTTCCTGGGAGGCCAGGCAATTGAAATGTCCTTTAATTAAACTGTTCCTCTTAATTACTGGTTTCGTCACATTGTTTCTGTCTTTCCTTTCCTTTGATAATGGCACAAGCCTGTTTGACTACAGAAGAAAACAGAAGTAGAGGAAACCAGTCATTAGGGAGGGAGAAAGGGAGGGAGGGAGAGAGAGAGAGAGAAAAAGAAAGAAAGAAAAGAGAGAGAGAAAGAGCCAGACAGACAGAGAAAGAAAGAGGGAGAGCGAGAAAGACAGAGAGAAAAAGAGAAAGGAAAAAAAGAGAAAGACAGAAAGTCAGTGAGAGAAAGATAGAGGGAGGGAGAGGAAGGGAGCGAGAGAGAGAGAGAGAGAAAAAGAACAAAGAAAAAGAGACAGAGAGAGAGAGAGAGACTGAGAGAGACTATTTAAATGACAAGGATGTATGAGAATCAGTAATTCCCAGCCTTGCTGAAATTTGAACCACAGAGTTGGAAGCGACCTTGGAGATCTTCTGGTCCAAACCCCCGCTCAAGCCAGAGACCCTATGCCCGGGATGGCCAACCTATGGCACGCGTGCCAGAGGTGGCACACAGAGCCCTCTCTGTGGGCACACACGCCGTTCGCCCCAGCTCAGCCAGCTCGTCGTCGGGTTTCCAGTGCTCTGGCGCGTGCATGCACACGCGCGCCTTCCAGTTTGGGCACTCTGTGCCTAAAAGGTTCGCCATCACTGCCCTATGCCAGTCTGGCTGTCCAATCTCTTCTTAGAAACCTTATGAGCCTTCTTTAAAAAACCTGCCTGAATTATAGTGATACGGGAAGATCACAGACTCATAGAAACACAGGGTTGGAAGGGAGTTTGGAGGTCTTCTAGTCCTACCCCATTATTCCATCACGGGCAAATGATTGGACAAATGTCCAGTCTCTTCTTTAAAAACCCCAGTGATGGAGCACCCACAACGTCTGATGGCAAGCCATTCCACTGATTAATTGTTCCCATTTTCAGGGAAATTCCCCTTAATCCCAGGTTGCTTCTCTCCTTGAGTAGTTTCCACCCATTCTTTCTTGTCCTGCCTTCATATGCTTTTAAAGAATAGGTTGACCCCCTCTTCTTTGTGGCAGCCCCTCAAATACTGCAAGACTGCTAACATGTCCCCCCTAGTCCTTCTTTTCATTAAACTAGACCAGTGTTTCTCAACCTTGGCAGTTTGAAGATGTGTGGACTTCAACTCCCAGAATTCCCCAGCCAGCGTTGCTGGCTGGGGAATTCTGGGAGTTGAAGTCCACACATCTTCAAACTGCCAAGGTTGAGAAACACTGAACTAGACATACCTGGTTCCCTCAGTCACCAACTTAACTTCTGCAGTGATTCACTTAACAACGGTGGAAAAAAACGTCGCAAAATGGGGCAAAATTCACTGAGCAAATGTCTCTCTTAGCAACATAAATTTGGGGATCAATTGTGGTCATAAGTCGAGGATTACATCTGTAAGACGTTTTGTTTTGAGTGGCATAGCCTCACTGTCCCATACCCCAGTTTGGTCTTGTTCCAGCCCCGATTAAATATTCAGAGTTGGGAAAAAGAACAAGGATACCTGGACAGATAGAGATACAGATGAACAGAGTTGGAGGGACGTTGGAGGTCTTCTAGTCCAACCCCCTGCTCGGGCAGGAAACCTTATACCATTTCTGACAGATGGAAGTCCAGTCTCTGGTCAAAGCCTCCAGTGATGAAGCTCCCACAACTTCTGAAGGCAACTTCTGTTCCATTGGTTGATTGTTCCTCCTTATTTCTAGGTTGGATCTCTCCTTGTTCAGTTTCTATCCATTGTTCCTTGTCTGGCCTTCAGGTGCTTTGGAGAATAGCTTGACCCCCTCCTTTTTGTGGCAGCCCCTCAAGTATTGGAAGACTGCTATCCTGTCTCCCCTGGTCCTTCTCTTCACTAGACTATCCATGCCCAGTTCCTGCAACCGTTCATCGTATGTTTTAGCCTCCAGTTCCCTAATCATCCTGGTTGCTCTTCTCTACACACTTTCCAGAGTCTCAACATCTTTTTTATAGTGTGGTGACGAAAACTGGATGCAGTACTCTAGGTGTGGTCTTACTAAGGCTTTATAGAGTGGTATTAGTACCTCACTTGATCTTGATTGTCTGGTTTCTCCTTTGAGAAGATCCTTTTCTGATTTTGCTCACCAAAATTTTTATTTTGGACTCGTGTGGTCAATTGCTGCCCCCTCGTGGGGTTGTTGCGATACTGTGTGAGTAATATTTGCATTTTAACTGCTTTGTTCAAATTGTTAAAGGGGACTAACTGCTTTAAATATTTGGAGCTGGCATCCTGAGACACACAGAATTCACACATCTTAAGCATTTGCTGCTTTGAATCTGCAACTGTTCTGTAAACGGTCAGAGCAAGTGATTACAATGAAGTTCCAGCTGGCTTGTTAAGCCAGATGTTAGCTTTATATCTGGCATCATCATCATCATCGTCATTTTAGCTGCTGTCTATCCATTGCAGGCAGGATGAAGGCCTCTGGCTTAATAGAAACAATTCTATTCTCATAATTTTTTTAAGAAAAATATGGCTAGCACCCATTAAAAATTGCATGTAATGTAATGGGTTGTAAGCATTTAATGGGTTTATTATCTTTTTTTTAAAGAGATATTTCAGTTTTAAATTGAAAAGAGATTCAACCCATGCTGGAAATAAGCAAAAAAATTTTGACAGTGAGAACAACCAACTAATTGCCTTCAAAAGTTGTGGGTGCTCCAACACTGGAGGATTTTAAGAAGAGATTGGACAGTCATTTGTCTGGAATGGTATAGGACCGTGATGGCGAACCTATGGCACACGTGCCAGAGGTGGCATGCAGAGCCCTCTCTCTGGGCATGCGCACCGGCCAGTTGCTCTCTTATGGGTTCTGGCGCTCCGGCGTGCACTCCAGTTTCATCACTCAGTGCCAAAAAGGTTAGCCATCACTGGTATAGGATCTCCTGCTTGAGTAGGGGGTCAGACTGGAAGACCTCCAAGGTCCCTTCCAACTCTGTTATTCTGTAATTTCTAATGCAGTAAATATCAATATATAGAGAACAGAACAGAATAATAGAGTTGGAAGGGACCTTGGAGGTCCAACCTTCTAGAGGACCTTCTAGTCCAACCCCCTGGTCAGGCAGGAGACCCTATCTCATTTCAGACAAATGGTTGTCTAATCTCTTCTTAAAAAACTTTCAGCACCCACAACTTCTGGAGGCAGGTTGTTCCACTGATTAATTGTTCTCACTGGCAGGAAGTTTCTCCTTAGTTCTAAGTTTCTTCTCTCCTTGTTTAGTTTCCATCCGTTGCTTCTTGTTCTGATTTCTGGTGTTTTGGAGAATTGATCCCCCCTCTTCCTTGTGACAACCCCATAGACATTGGAACACTGCTATTATTCACCTTTAGATGACAGACAGACAGACACTGCATTAGAAATTATATAGATATATAATCTACATAATCCAGACCAACCACCTGTAAGAGTTTAATAGCTTGGAGACACAGCTGGTAGATATGGACTCTGTCTTCTGAATTATGGGTGATTATATCCTGTTGATAATTGATAATGAAGTATGTGGGGGGGGGTTGGACTAGATGGCCTACAAGGTCCCTTCCAACTCTGTTAATCTGTTAAATCTGATAATGAACTCACCAGCTTTAATAAGGGTATAGAAACCCACTTTTCTCAACTTCCTTCCCCCCACCCTCCTTCAATTCAGAAGAAGAAGAAAAATGAATTAACCTCCACCTTATACTTGGTGTAAATGTATGTCTTTTAAGGGAGATTGTCTTTGGTCTGGAATAAGGGATATGTTGGAATCAACATAACTAATGTCCTGTGTTCATTCTATGTTGTACAGTCAATCTCTCTTGCTTTCTTTCAGATCTATTTAAAGGAAATTTTGAGAGAAATTGGCATCTACAATTTTAAGGGGGCACACAAAAGTACTTGGGAACTTAAGCCGGAATACAGGCATTATCAAAATGAAGATAAAAGTGATTAGCAGCCAGGAAGCTGCCAACTTTGAAAGCAGGAAAAAAAAAACCCCTCACCATTAAGAGAGTAAGATTTTCTAATCATCCCTGTCTTTCATTGCTTTTAAAATCTTTTTTCTGGAATGCTACCTAATTTTTTTCTGGTATGTTTATTGCATACAAATTATTTATAGAATAAACTTGTATTTGGGTTTTTAACGTATGGCCTTTTCTTGTAACTTCTTGCATTTTATAAAAATATAATCATGTCGATAAATCGAGTAGACGTTTTATTTAATCCCGGGCTGAATTCATCCTATTATGACTAGCCTCTTGAGTCAGCTCATATATTGAACAATGGAGAAATCTGATAATACTTTAAAGACGAATGAATACATTTATTCTACAAATTGTTTACCTTTGTGTTTTTGTTGCAAATGACACAGCTACACCTTTGAAAACTGTTTTCCAAGAACACTGAGCCACCGCGTCCCCCCATTAGCAGCCAACGTCACATCGATTTTTGTAAACATTTGTGTCTTCTTTGTCTCAAGTAAGAACTTCTCAACACATAGATCAGGGGTGGGTTCCTAATTTTTTTACTGCCACTCTGTGGGCGTGGCTTGCCAGCCATGTGACCGGGTGGGCGTGGCTTGCCGACCATATGACCGGCTGGGCGTGGCTTCTCGGACTGCTGAAGGGAGGGGAACTGAGATAGGTCCGGCCGCCTATTCCCCCTCCCCTCAGCAGCTCAAGAAGTCTCAAATGTGCGAAAATGCCTAGGATCATCACCGCGCGTTTGTGGCTTCTCGGACTGCTGAAGGGAGGGGAATGGAGATAGCTCCTGCCGCCCATTCTTTCAGCGTCTCACGCGCTCCCTCAGCCATCCTCCCCTGCTTGGACTCACTGTGGGGTAGGAAGGCAGCGCATGCACAGTGCCGGAAGCTTGGCTTCTGGGCATGCGCAGAAGAAATTTTTTTACAAAATGTAAAAAAAAAATTTTTTTTAATGGCGGCACCCAGGCACCGACAACTGATCGCACCGGTACTGTGACGTCACCAGCGGGCCACTACCCGTGCTATAGAGTGGACCGCACTGGTAGGAACCCACCACTGACATAGATGTAGGAAAGATGTAGGACATAGATGTAGGAAAATTTCTCCATAATCTTCCCTTTTGGCTAAAGACAGAAAAAGTTTGAGAAGAAAGGTAGAAAGCTGGGTGCCGAAGCCGGTTAAAACAGAGAAAAAAATATCTCTTCCAGATCCTTGATTAAAGATCAGATTAGCAAACAGCTAGATTAAAAACTCCAGCACAGCAAGCAGAAAGCTGCCACTTCACAAATCCTTACAAAACAGGAAGAATGTATAGCTAGAAACACACAAGATCAGCCTTTTGTTGGAGCAGATTTATTCTCTCTCATACAGCAATCTTATTGTCGCCAGACAGGTTCATCATGCATTGTGTGTTTTTTGTGTTACTGGGAAGCTTTTTTTTTCATTAGAACAAAGCGGCATTGTTGTGCAGTGTTTTGTACAGTCTTTTCCTGTATATTTATCATCCGAGAGCTTCCACAAGCAGCTGCAATTCAAACAACTCTGTATTTTTTATTATGTTTTGCACGTAGCTTTCAAGTTTGTAGGTAATTTTTAAGCCAACTGATTTTTAAAAAATAAAAGTTTGATTCCATTGTTGGAAATTAAAACCTGGAAAAATGAAATGTTTTAGGATATACTAAAAAGGCAGAATATTTCCCCTAAAAGAGAAGTAGAAACTCAGAGAAGCAGAAACTCAGCCCCCACCTTTGTCAATGGGCCATTAAGGACTGAGCCAGTCTATTCTACATAACAAAGATAGGATTAGCCCTCTGCCCATCTCACCACATGGCACCTGGGAAGATTGCATCAACCAGCAAGGCTCAACAGACAGTTACCTAAGACCCCCGCCCCCTGGGAGTCTGACAGCCAATCAGGATACATATAAGAGCCGAGGTGGCGCAGCGGTTAGAGTGCAGTACTGCAGGTCACTTTAGCTGACACTGAACTGCAGGTCAGCTGTTCAAATCTCACCGGCTCAAGGTTGACTCAGCCTTCCATCCTTCCGAGGTAGGTAAAATGAGGACCCAGATTGTTGGGGGCAATGTAAATATATACATTGCTTACTGGTGTAAACCGCTTAGAGAGTGCTTGCACTGTGAGGCGGTATATAAATCTCACAAAATAAATAAATAATAAATTTCCTGTACAGGAACAGGAAACTCTTAAGGTGGGGCCCAACAGAGGGTATAAAACTCAGGCCCTTTTTTTCTTCTTCACCCAACATCTTGAAGCATGTGATCGCCTTTTCTGTTCAGGATCTCAAGCCACCTTCTCCTGCTGTCCACCATTAAACCATCTTTCCAAGCAGTCTCCGTGTTTCCAGTGTCCTTTTCCCCACTTGGAACTGAACCCAGATGGACATTTCTTCCAACATTACGACTTAAGAAAAGTTTGCGTTTTCCGTTAAAGGAGGGATATTTGTCTAGCCCCAGGCCTCAGGAGCCCCAAGTTGGGACAATAAAAATTGGGTTCGCCTTTTGCTTGTCAGAAAGGGGCACAAGCTGTGGGATGCCACCCCTCTCAGATATGCTGGGCTTAAGCCAAAGGAGGTAAGGCAAAAGGAGAGGATGATTAGCATGAAACCACTAGAATAAGTTGAGTTCCTGGAAGACACTTGAGGCCTGCAGTCTTACAGAGAGATTTCTTGATAGCAGTAAGCTCTTGAGATCGAATCTCCTATTATGGGTAAATCTGCATCACACAGCAAGACTGGAACAAATGACTTTTCTCCAACTCTCTTCCCCCCCAAGATCTAATAAAACCAAGGATAACACTGACCTCTGTAGGTTTCAGATGTAGAGAAAACGGCTGGGTGACATTTAATTTAATTTTAATTTAATTTAATAGATTTGTATGCCGCCCAACTCCCGGGGGACTCTGGGCGGCTCACAGCATGGCACTTGCAATGGGGCGAGCTACAAATAATCAGAATTGCACCCACCTCTTTGGCGTAGCCATATTGACTGGAGGATCAGCAAAGGGAGTTATGACCCATAAGGCTCTGTCTCTTCTATTGGTGGTAGGGTTATAGTAAGGCTCTGTCTCCTATTGGTGGCAGGGTTGTAGTAATGCTATCTATTGGTGGTAGGGTTGTAGTAATGCTATCTCTTATTGGTGGTAGTGTTGTAGTAACATTCTCATTGGTGATAGGGATGTAATGCTACATCTTCCATTGGTGGTAGGATTGTAGTAATTAACTCTTATTACTGG
Organism: Diadophis punctatus similis; assembly: GCA_023053685.1. Taxonomy (NCBI): domain Eukaryota; kingdom Metazoa; phylum Chordata; class Lepidosauria; order Squamata; family Dipsadidae; genus Diadophis; species Diadophis punctatus. The sequence goes on from JALIGW010000021.1 coordinate 14,231,333, forward strand.
TAGGGTAGTAGTAAAGCTATTGTCAACAGCACCTGAAATTTTGTTCCAGGGTACTTATCTCACCACACCAGCAGGAATAAGCTGGCCTAAAAACCCTGCTTCTAATGATGTAACTTTTGGCAGTGATCTTACTAAAACATGGAATATCCGGTTATACTATTTGGAGGAATTATTTTCGCTTCCAGTGACTGAAGAATGTGGAATAGGTGCTTACGGCCATTTAACTTTTTTTTTTTACCAGATCTGTTCTCAATTCTGCCTTTCATGGCCAATTCAAACCTGACCAAGATTCACCAGTTGGCTTTCAAACACTTGATCTTTGCTGGCCGCTAAGCCTCTGACGTCTTTTTGATTTTGTTACATCTTCAAATTGTTCTAAACCATTTCAGTATTTCTTTTTAATAGAAAGAGGTATGTGTGCGTAAATAGAGACCTTCTCACAAGAGTATTTCAAAACTCACATCGGTAAGTTTATCTGGAATATTGCGTGTGGGATTGGATAGCAATTTTCAGGAAAGGGGATCTCAAGCTGCAGTTGTGAAAATCTAGAGATTTTGGAGAGAAAGCATTTTTCTTTGCAAAGGAAGTGTTTCAAGTTTGTGTTTGTTATTCTCTAAAATACTTGATGCCCTATACGTCTACACCATTATTGCATTAAGCACAGCAATTGTCTATACTGTAGAAACGTCTTTGAATTATGCCCCCCCCACGACATGCAGAAAAGATATATAGATATATATATATAAAATGTGGCGGACTGAATTCCCTTGAAATTGCAAGCGCTTCAACTTTTCATCCAAAGCAGGGAGCAAAAGACGTTCCCGAGGAAACACGGCAGGACTGAATGTTACAATTTAGAGATATATTGCCAAAGGGATTATTAAAAAACCAAGTCTATTGGAAGCGCTCAAGAATAAATAATGGAAGCGTTAGAAGCTGCTCCATGAATTTTTAACACCACCGATTTAAAAATAAAGTTTGGACTTCGCAGCAAACGTTATCACTTCTCTGGCTCTTGACCTGAAGGTTACATGTCTAAGATTACATGCCTTTCCTGCCTGAGCAGAGGGTTGGACTAGAAGACCTCCAAGGTCCCTTCCAACTCTTGTTATTCTAATGTTTTGCATTTGGTCCTGCCTGCAAGGCCTGCTAAAAAACCATCCACGTTTTATACTATAGTAACCTGAATATTCTTAGGCTGGTTCTTCTATGGCAGTGTTTTCCAACCTTGGCAACTTGAAGATGTCTGGACTTCAACTCCCAGAATTCCCCAGCCAGCTGGCTGGGGAATTCTGGGAGTTGAAGTCCAGACATCTTCAAGTTGCCAAGGTTGGGAAACACTGTCCTATGGGAACAGACCCTTTTAAAAAATTCTTTTGCTGCTTCAGGCCTAGGTACTTAGGAACTGATAGTCTTCATAGACCTAAAATACTTTTTATCCAGCTGTCCCAAAGGTGCTTTTTTCAGGAGGCAACTGGACTTTGTTTTATCCTTTGAAGACGTTTTGCTTCTCATCCAAGAAGCTTCTTCAGCTCTGACTGGATGGTGGGGAAGGGAAGGATTGATATTCCTTGCAGACAGCTGGTCATTTGCGTCCTTTTTGAGGGAAGCAACTTCCAAGTGCTTCAATGACCCGCTAAAAGGATGCAAATGACCAGCTGTCTGCAAGGAATATCAATCCTTCCATTCCCCACCATCCAGTCAGAGCTGAAGAAGCTTCTTGGATGAGAAGCGAAAGGTCTTCAAAAGAAAACCCAAGAAAGTCCAGTTGCCTCTTGGGGGAAAAAAGCACCTTTGGGACAACCATCTCCACAGACCTTTTTATCCAGCTGTTTTAAGTCTTCTTGGAAAGAGTCAAGAATAAATCTGCCCAGTTTTATACACTGAAATAGTCCTGTTGCAGTGAAGAGTCACACAATCTGGTGATAGATCTGGGTCTTGATGGCCAGGAAATGGCAAAAGGCTACAACTTTGCCCATCAATATGTGGCTTTTCTTGAACATTCGGACAGGTCTAATTACCACACTGCAACTCTTTCTCAACAGAAACCTGGCTGATTAAGAGCTCTGTGGACCCCCTCACAGAACACACCAGCTCTTCCAGGCCCAACCTCATGTATTGGACAAGCACCAAAATATGAGGTCTGGCACTGATCTTACACTGGTACTTTTCTTCTATTAATCTTGTCAGTTACAGCTAGCAATTCACCTTAGAAACAACGCCAAAAATACACTTTTTAAATAGCTTGACTTGCGTATTTAATAAATTTAAATAGGGATGCATCCATCTATCAATCAATATGTCCTCTATCAAATCAATCCTCTCTCTCTCTCTAATCTTTCTCTTTCTATCTTTAATCTATCCATCCACCAGCCAACAGTTAAGTTTTATAGAAAAACAAGACCATGGCAAAAGTAAAATTGATTCAACCATCAACTCAAACTGCCATTCCCTAAAATAAGGCACTTTCATTTACAAAATTATTTTTATCACATCTGCCTTGATCTGTGTTTCTCCTGGATGCACAACTCCTCAATCTGGGCTCGGCCATTCTAAACCTGTGCATATTTTACCACGGGTGCAGAGCTGAAACCGCTCTCTCTTGCTAGTCAGGTTGAAAGAGAATCTGCCTAGCCTGGTTTTTACCCGAGAGAGGTTTTGATGGAGCGGAAACATTTTGAGGGTTTTGAGCATTTCTTTCCGCTTACAGAAGCTCCGGGCAGCAGGTCCTTCGTGCAACTGAGCTTACAAATGAGCATTCAAGACTTAAGTCCTGTTATGGCAGCACATCGGGCTCCCTTCCCTACACATCATGCTGCAAACCCGTTTTGTTGACCTGGGTTTCCTAGTTTGTCACCGCAAGAATCTTTGTTGCAGGCGCCCCCTTTCCCTCCATATGGAGAGCAGAGATTGGCCTCTCTTTGGAAGCAACACAAGCATCTCCACTGTCTATTTTCTATTATTATCTACAATCCAGAACACGTAGAATTATCAAGATTGTCCAGAACTCTGGTAGAAATAACTGGGTCTAATAAACAAGGTATAATAATTCTCAACTAACGTGATATGGATCCGTACCTCCACCTCCCCAATTACAAGTAACTACTTGGGTAAAAAAATTAACACGATTCCAGTACTTCAAACTTTGCACAATTCGAACAGAAAGCCCACAGTGTTTACTACGTAAAGCCACATTCCCCTTTGATCCGTGCTGAAGTAGTTTACTAAGATTACAACTAAGGGCTCCAGGCTGGAATTGATACACACAGCAGAGTTAGTAACCTGTGATTCAATTGGTATTATACTCATGTATTTAAATTAGTTATTTCGCATTACAGCACGTAAGCAATGCCTCGCGAATGTCGGTTGTTTTCCCAATACTCTCGTTTCCGCGGCCAACAATTCTCTTCCCACTTTCTGCTCAATCAGCATGTTTGTCAAAAAAACCGCCATCTCTCTTTCGCTGGTGAAACACTCGAGATTAGCGTGCAAAGCCACACCACATCCAGGCCTCTCCCGGGTTGTCGTCCAAGTAGTTATTGTGAGTTGTTAAAAAGATGTCAAGTCCGCTTCAGAAAGTCAAGCTGCCTTTCTCGGTTTGATGTTTTTCTTCCAACAAGTGTCTAAAAAAAGCAGTTCAGGAGTGGCCAATTGAACTTCCATTTTTGAGGTCCCAGTATCTGGAGACACAACCACTAAGGCCACACTCTATTGATGCACAACAGCTACGAGAAGCCCGCTCTCAACACATTAAACCAAGAGGCATTACCTATGCTGGGTTTAAATGAGTTTGTTTGTTTTTTTTATTTTAGACAGCCTACAAGACAAGTTTGTTTTTTCTCTTTAAAAAAAAAACCAATGCCTCTCCACACTTCAATTATAATTGGGGAACAAAATAAATCAAATTAAAGCTCAAGATGATATCAATCAGTCCAGTTATTTTCAGACATTGTTGAGTCATGATGTTTTGTTGATGAATAAAGAGCAGCAGCCAATTATGATTCCAAATGATTTGATGTCTTGTTACTGTCGAGAAACGAATGAAAGTTAGTAGCCTGCGTTTGTTATCGGGTCGTTTTTCGGACCCAAGATCAGCATTTCATCCCCCCCCCCTTTCTTATAATGTTCTCCCTTATTCAATCTGAACTGCTACGGAATCGGGGCAGGCAGAAAGCGCAGGGAAAGTCACTGTTGCATCTTAATGCAAGCCAGAGAGGAAACAGAATTGCTCCCGGCCTATCAGGTGATGCTTACCATTAAGGAAATCTCTCTCTCAATCTCTCTCTCTCTCTCTCTCTCTCTCTCTCTCTCTCTCTCTCTCTCTCTCTCTCTCTCTCTCTCTCTCTCTCTCTCTCTCTCTCTCTCTCTCACACACACACACACACACACACACACACACACACACACACACACACACACGTTTGAAAAAAGTAAAGTGGGATGAACATCTTCTCAACCAGACACAATAGTGGAGGGGAAGGAGGAAAAAAAAAGTCCAGCCATAACTGCCTCAACAGCAATATTCAGAACAGATTAATTAACGGATTGTTTTAGAAATAACAGAGCTCAGCCAGGGTCAGGCATACTCTTTTAAAGCTACAGGCAGTCCTTGACTTATGAGAGTTCATTTAGCGACCGTTCAAACTTACAACGGCGTTGAAAGCAAGGGACTTAGGACTCTTCACCGCTGCAACATTCCCATGGTCCCCTGATCAAAATTCAGACTTTTGGCAATTGACTCATGGATTTTTTTGACGGTTGCAGGGTCCCGAGGTCAGGTTGCCACCTGACAATGGGGAAGCCAGACTCACTTAATGACCCTGGTCATTAACTTAACAGCAGCAGTGGTTCACTTAACGTAGCAAGAAAAGTCGTAAAATGGGGCGGAAATTCATTTAACAACCATCTCACACAGCAGCAGAAATGTTGGGCTCAATTATGATTGTATGTTGAGGACTACCTGTATTACTGAAGATCATTAAATGGGGGAATACCACAGCAGCAGAACTGTGATGGGTCAGAATTACTGTGAAGTTTGAAGTTCACATTAGAAATAAGAGTTATTCTCCGTCTTGTTCCTCCACTTGTTATAAAACTTCAAAAGCTGGCTGATGTTAGAACTGTGCTACTCTTCTGTTAACAGCTTTGACTCTGTTTCCCGTCTGCATTTTACCCACCGCCTTGTCAATCCATACTTACACATTTTTCCATCTCTAATCCATCCTTAAAGAAAATCATATAGGGGGTCACGCCATCTTCGCGGAAGTCCAGTAGCCCCACCATGCCATCTGGATTCATATTCTCGCCTACAAAAAACTAGAGGAAGAAATATTTCACCCTGTTAAAATGCAAGCTTGGCTCTTTTGCTTGGTCTGCTTCTAAACAAGACATCCCACCCGATACAAGAAATAAATCTCCCGGCACATTTAATATTTTAGGCATGGAATGGCCAGATTGGTGTGTGGTCCCCAGAACATTAAATTTTGTTGATCCCTAGAATTTAGAGAATCTTGTCTCTTCGGTCAGACTTGGAAGTTGGAAAACCTGCGTCACCAAACCATTTTAAAATAAAATCCAGATATTTGAGAAACTTGTGTTTCAAGTCTGTAGCAAATTACAGTAACGCCAGGGTCACATAGAATTGATCTATTTTGGAAGGGGAAACAAAGAGGCTTTTTGAACTCACCTGATAATTTTTGAAGTTCCCAAGAATGTGCTTTACTTGTTCAGCTGCCCCGGTCATAAAAGGCTTTACTCTCTCCGGCTTAGTTTCCTCAAGTCTGGCTTTGATCCTGGAGAAAGAAAACAACCCTTCAACACTCCTATATACCCTTTCTCCTCCCCAAGGATAACTCGGACAGAAATTATATAAACAAATGCTATACTAAAGCAACATTGGTGGACTTGACAATACGGGTAGTTTTACAATAGTGGCAAATATCTACTTAACAACCATTCAAAGTTAAGATTGGTGCCGAAAGGACTGGTCCTCACATTTACAACGGCTGGGAGCATCCCTTACGGTCATGTGGTTAAAATTCAGGCACTGGGGCAGGGGTCAGCAACCCGCGGCTCTGGAGCCGCATGTGGCTCTTTGAGTGTTTAAGGTTGCCGACTCCTGCACTACAGCAACAGGAAATGGGTCTACAATAATGCTGGAGGTCACGTGATCCCCATTTGCAACCATCCTAGTCAGCTTCTGCATGAGTCAGATTTGTCTAACAACTGCATGATTCACTTCTAACTGCAGCGACTCACTTAAGAACTTCTGGCAAGAGAAGATTGTAAAATCATGCTGCAATTCACGGTGGCCTTGCTTAGCAACAGAAATTCAGCTTTCCAATTATGGTCGTAAGCGGAGGACTATGCAAGATTCAAAGATCTGTGCGTGACCCCAAATTACAGGGTGGATAAAAATTGATGATTTAAATAAAAAATAATAATTTTAAAAATCAGATTTTATTTAAATCAGATTTTTTAAAAAATGTTATCGAATTTAATAAAATGCTTTTGGAGTAAAAATCGATCTAAAGCTAGTCTTCTATTTAGGATACATTAATAATTTAGTTTATTCAGCATGAAATGGAGCAGAGTTATGTAGCATGAGGCTGTATATTCTGCAATATTTACATTTTTAATGTACACTCGTTCAATGAATCCAAGCTCTGCAAGCTGAGATAACATGCACTGCATTGATGCATTCACACAATTTCACAGCAGAGATGACAGTTGCTCTTTAAAGATTGTGATTTAAATCGAATTGATTTTAATTCAAGCGTTCGAATTAATTTGATTTGAATTAATCAACTTGATTTAAATCAAATGCACCCTGCCACAAAAGCTAGAGTGGTATAGAATTATCTGCCTGGGCCATGCTGGAGAATGTCAGCAAAGGGTGCCCGACAGCAATCACATGTGATGGAACCTACGTGTGTCTTATTAAACGATTGTGCTGTTTGTGCAAGGGCGCAGTGGTTAAAAGCAGCACTGCAACCTTCAGCTGATTGCTAGTTCAGCAGTTCAAATCTCACCAGCTCAAGGTTGACTCAGCCTTCCATCCTTCTGAGGTGGGTAAAATGAGGACCCAGATTGTTGGGGGCAATATGCTGAACTCTGTAAACCGCTTAGAGAGGGCTGGAAAGCACTGTGAAGCGGTATATAAGTCTAAGTGCTATTGCTATCATGAAACATGTGCCACAATTTTGATGCCGCTGTATCTCAGCAGAGACACAATTGCTGGAGACATCCCCTCTATCCTGGTCCCTGAATAATCAATAATAAAGCCAGCAACCCAAATTCTTACCAGGAGAGATGCTATTCCTGCTTTCTTTCCTCACTGCCTAACTACAGGTAGTACTTGACTTACAAGAGTTCATTTAGTGACCGTTCAAAGTTAGTGGCACTGAAGAGAGTGACTTATGATTGTTTTTCACATTCATGACCTTTGCAGCATCCCCATGGTCACAGGATCAAAATTCAGAGGCTTGGCAACTGGCATGGACTTATGACAGTTGCAGTGTCCTTTTGTACGACCTACTGACAAGCAAAATCAATGGGAGAGCCAGATTCACTCAACAACCGGGTTACTAACAGCTGCAGTGATTAACTTAACAACTGTGGCAAGAAAGGTAATAAAACGGTTCATATTTATGATGGGTGTAGTGTCCTGGGATCACCTTTGGCAACTGTCTGAGCAGATTCACTTAACAACCATGTTACTAACTTAACAGCTGCAGTGATTCACTTAAGAACTGAGACAAGAAAGGTAATAAAATGGGTCGAGCCTCGGCTTAACAACTGTCTCACTTAGCAACAATGGTTGGCCTCAATTGTAGTCCTTAAGTCAAGGAATACCAGTACCTACCAAATCTCTAAACCTACCAGCGCAAAGGTTATTTGTCTGACCTGATCCACAAATTATAGATAGTCCATACACCCCATATAGCCAGAGTGTACAGCAGCCAGTTCGATCCACAGACAGGTGGGCTGCCTTTTACAAGTTTTCAAAAGTCTGTAGAGATTCTCCAGGTCATGGTTGTCCCAAAGGTGCTTTTTTCAGGAGGCAACTGGACTTTGTTTTTTCGTTTGAAGACGTTTCACTTCTCATCCCAGAAGCTTCTTCAGCTCTGACTGGATGGTGGGGAATGGAAGGATTTATACTCCTTGCAGACAGCTGGTCATTTGCATCCTTTTTTGAGGGTCATTGAAGCACTTGGAGGTTTATCTGTGTCCTCAAATGAAACGTCTTCAAAGAAAGTCCAGTTGCCTCCTGAAAATGCACCTTTGGGACAAGCTTTTCAAAAGGCCTGTGGACCAAACCTATGCAAGCTTCCCTTGACCTATGAGGAGGCCCACTTACGACTTCATGTAGTCCTTGATGTACTTCTTGTAAGACTCCTTAGTGAAAGAGGTTTCCTGCAGGTGGTGATTCATGACGATGTCAACTCCGGTGATGACTGTGGCCTCTGTGCAATCCCCTTCTGGGCCTTCGGCAGATGCATTTCCACCAATCAAGGCTTCGTCAATTTCACCCTCTTTCCTGCTGACCATCTGCGACATTGGAATAACCAAGAAGCTCCGATAAGGCAAGTATATAGTAAGGATTGCAACAGGCTATCCCCGTTAGAACGCCAATGTGCTTTTCTCTTTAATTCAAACCAGTGTATTTTAAAGTCAGAAAACATATACCGTGTTTCCCCGAAAATAAGACCCTGTCTTATATTTTTTTGAACCCTGAAATAAGCGCTTGGCCTTATTGCCATGCACTCAAACAGCCCGATTGGACTTATTATCAGGGGATGTCTTGTTTTGGGGGGGAAACAGGGTAATTTTGAATAATTCTGGTAATAAAGGCTGCTTATCCTCTCCACTTCAAAATTAAAACCAGAATTTGGCTTTATTGCTTTCAAAAGCACCTAACGCTCTTCTTCTATTATTTAAAATATATTAAGAGTAGATGGTAATTAGAGATAGCCCTCCACCAACCAGAGTTCGTTTTGGGACCATTCAAAGTTACAACACTGAAAAAAGTGACTTATGACCATTTCCCACACTTGTAACAGTTGTAGCATCCCCATGGCTCACATGATCAATATTCAGATGCTTGGCAACTGACTCGTATTTATGATGCTTGCAGTTGATCCCTTTTGCGACCAGTCAATGGGGAAGCCAGATTCACTTAACAACCAGATTACTAATTTAACTGCAGTGATTCACTTAACTGTGTCAAGAAAGGGCATAAGATGGGGCAAAATGCACTTAACTGATTTCTCACTTAGCAATGCAAGTTTTGGGCTCAATTGTGGTCATAAGTTGAGGACTAGCCGTAGCCCCATGCAGCCAAGCAGGCCACCTTCTTCCGTTCCCTGCCCACCTCTCACCTACCTTCCCTTCCACTTCCAGGCAGAGGCCATTGGCAACTTCTGTGATTTTGTAGATATCCGAGAACATCTCATCTTCTGCAAGAGGAAGAAACGAGAAAGCTTTTCCCACCATACTTGAAACCGACCCCTCTGCTCTTCCCCCATAAGGAGCCCCCAGGTTCCTACAACATGGGGCAGGGAGTCACCCTCCCACCTCATGGCAGGCCTAAGACCCACCTTACTATCAGTGATTTTACTTCTGCAGCCTAAGAGCTTCCATGAAAAAATGCAAGGAGAGGCTGAAAGCCTGCTGGTTGCAAATAGGAAGCTCCAAGCCAGGCAGACCTGCTATTTATTTGTGGGATTTATTTGTTCCCATAAGTAACCTTGGCTGTAAGTCAAAGGGAAGCCACCATTATTCCAGGGCGCCAAACTGGGAGCCAGACACCACCCAAAAGCAGGCCTTCCCCAAATCCCACAGGCAAGAAACATAGACTGATAGCGGTGGAAGGGTCCTTGGAGGTCTTCTAGGCCAACCCCCTAGGTCTGCCATGTGGCGGGAGTCAGGCTTGCCATCAGTGATTTTACTTCTGCAGCCTAAGAGCTTCCAAGGAAGCATGCAAGGAGAGGCTGAAAGCCTGCCGGTTGCAAATAGGAAGCTCCAAGCCAGGTAGGCCAGACCTGGAGGGGCAACACCTGTTCCCATAAGTAACCTTGGCTGCAAGTCACAGGGCACCAAACTGGGAGCCAGGCACCACCCAAAAGCAGGCCTTCTCCAACTCCCACAGCACAGATGGGGAGAAACGTGGAGTAATAGGCTTGGAAGGGTCCTTAGAGGTCTTCTAGTCCAGCCCCCTGCTTAAACACCCTTTCCAGACAAACGGTTGTCCAATAATTTCTTCTTTAAAAAATCTCCAAGAAAAACCTACTAAAATCAGCCTGCAATACCCCGCACGGCCAACAGGGGGCGAGACCCTCCTTGCAAAGCCTTTGTCGCCCTCTATAGGCGGCCGGCGGCTTCGACCCGCCGCACTAGCGGCAGCAGACTCATCCTTCCTCCCCCCCTCCACTCTCCGGTCTCTCGCGCAAGCGCAGTGCGGCCGGCGGCTGGCCGGCGCCTTGGCGACACACATGCGCAGACAATGGAGCGCCCTGGGGGGGGGGGGGTCCGTCGACACCGCGCTGCCTTTTTTTCCCCCCCTCCCAGGCGCTATCGCTAGAAACGGAGGAGCGCAGGCGCAGTCCGACGGTGAGTCCGGCGCGCGCTCCCCGGCTTGGAATGCCAGGCCGCGCAGGCGCAGTCGGCGCCGCGGGGCCCCTCCTTTCCCCTTCCCCCACCCTCCCGTAAGATTCAGAGGGGGGCGAAAAAAAAGCGGCGCGGGAGGGGGGCTTAGGCTCACGGCTGATGCAGTCGCGGTAGATGATCATGGCTGAGGCGGCGGGCGAGCGGCGGCGGCGGCAGGCCGGGTGGAAGAGCGCTAGTGGCGGCAGCCCCCGGCGCGAGCGAAGAACGAGGCGGAAAAAGGCCGAGGAGGCGCCTCCGCGGAGCTCATATAGCCAGCAGGGCACGTCCCTGCCATCCGTGCGTCGCCAATCGCCGCGCTCCTCATGACGCACGAAACTGTGACGTAGGCACGCATGCACGCCGGCCGCCCTCTTTTCCGTGGCTCTAGAAGCACCAAAAGTAGACTCGCCCAAGCGCAGGAAGGAACGTTACAGTTTCCGGGTTCGCTTGTCAGGATTTGAGCCTATGGAAGAGCAAAGCCTCCCCCCCACCGAAAGTGAAACGAAGCCCATCCTCTGGGAATTGTTTATGTAGTTCCAGAAAATTAGGGTTATATTATCTCTCTCTGCCTTGCATGGGTGCCCTTAAGGATCTCAGAGTCTAAATACTTGCATTATTTCTTTTCAATCTGGCCGGGCTACAGAGAAATTTAAATTGAATAAATTCTTAATTTAATTTTAAATGAATTAAATTCTCCCTCAAGGGGGAAAAAAAACAGTCCAGTTGCCTTTTGAGACAACTACGGTCTGACCTGGATGACTCAGAATTTGCATAGATATTTTAATTGAATTGTCTGCTGTTGGGAAAATCCTCACTTGCAATTGAAATCTTTCAGGAGGGCAAATTAGAAGCAAATACGTCCATAAATCCTTGACTCAGGACCATAATTGAGCTCAAAATTTATGTTGCTAAGTGAGACAGTTGTGAAGTGAGTTTTGCCCCATCTTACGACCTTTCTTGCCACGGTTGTTAAGCGAATCACTGCAGTTAAGTCAGTAACACGGTTGCTAAGTGAACATGGCATGACTTTGCTTGTCAGAAGATCGCAAAAGGAGATCTTGTGACCCTGAGACACTGTGACCGTCCTAAATATGAGTCAGTTGCCAAGCGTCTGAATTTTGGTCACGTGATTGTGGGGCATCTTATAAAGAAAATATATACAAAATGTTTTACCGTTGGCACCTCCCTCCGGCACGATTGGCAAAGATGTTTCCGACAATGTCACCAAAATGTTGGAAGTGCAAAAAAGAACAAGGGACCTATTGCCATCTTTGGTGGACATGTCCAAAAATTAAAATATTTTTGGAATAAAATAAGAAACTGGCTGGAAGAAATCACACAACAGGTGATTGATTTGAAACCAGAACGGTTTCTATTGGGAATTTTTAGAGGAACATTTTTAAAAAGAAGACCTATATTTAATACTCCACATAACCACCGCTGCTAGGATTGCCTACGCCCAGTCTTGGAAAAATGATACCATACCCACTTCTTCAATGGTCATTAGGAAAATTTTGGAATGCTCCGAGATGTGTAAATTAACAATGGAGATTCACGAAAAGGAAGACAGAGAATTCTATGACGCTTGGGATAATTGGTATAAATGGTTAAATCACAATAAAAACTTTCAAATTTGGTTATAAAAGGTGAACTACAAAGAAATTACAAATGTTCTCAATCTCACGGCCTATGTATACAATTAGAGGTTTATGTCTAAAATGGAAGAAATAGATGTTGATTATATAGTAGGAGACTCAATCCATTGAATATAGAACTGGATAAATAATAGTGATTGTCTGAATTAAAATAGTAATATTGTGAAATGCAAATATATTTGGAAATGAAATAGCTGTAAAAGTGGTTAGCTTTTACCATGTTTGTTTGTATTTTATGTATTTATGTATTTTTGTATGTCTTATTATGTCATTTTTAACTAGAAAACTTAAAGATTTTTTTAAGAGTGAAAACATAAGTCACATTTTTCAGTGCCGTTGTAACTTGAAACGGTCACTAAACAAATGCTTGGAAGGTGAGGGCTTCTTGCGTTTTGCAGAAATATTACCCTGTTTCCCCCCAAATAAGACATCCCCTGATAATAATCCCAATTGGGCTTTTGAGTGCATGGCAATAAGGCCAAGCGCTTATTTCAGGGTTCAAAAAAATTCAGGGTCCAAAATTATTTTCGGGGAAACACGGGTAGTTCCAACTTGAATTCAAATGTCAAATTGTATCTTTGAAAATTTTCTAAGAATTAACAATGTTAAAAGAAAAGGCTCTTATTTAAAACCAAAGAGACTTCCGTTTCATTCAAAGCTCTTCCATTTCCCCCCCCCCTCTTTTTTCAAGTCTTCCCTGAAAATCTTTTTGGGAAGAATGAGGCCAAGACTTGGTAGATGAACTGGAGATGCCAGCTTGGAACGATTTGTTAGTAATTATATTTTAATTCAAACCTTTATTGTCAGAGTACAACTTGTGACCAATGAGATTGGCTGAGCCTCCCCAGCCCAATACAACTCACAGTGAAAGACACAAAATCCCTGACCCAGTGAATCCTACTAACAAACACACAATCCTACTGCTCCATGTGAAGTTATTGCAGCCCCGCAAGTCAATCCTACTATGTTGCTGCAAAGTTATTTTCCATTCAGGAGTCTGACAGCCCACGGATAAAAACTGTTCTTCAGCCTCTTTGTATGGCTGCCTATGCTTCTGTAGGAAGTTAATACCCACCCCCTCCTGGAAGGGTGAAATACCCTGGGAAATATTAAAAGGCAGAATATTATATACAGTAGAATATCCCTGGAAACCTGCTTCTAAGCAGACAAAAGACTCATCTTATGCGCCAGCTCACCCATTCCTCCCACCCTTGCTAATGGGCCATCAAGGAATGGCCTAGCCCAGCTCATTCCCCCCACCTAGCCTGAAACAGTATTTTTATATTACAAACAGGAAAGGAATCACAAAGCCTTTTCATTCACCACATGGGACCTGGTAAAATTCCATCCCAACCACCCTGGGATTCAGGACAGCCCACAAGAGATGCCCCAGAATGCCCTGTGAATCTTGACAGCCAATAGGATAGATTTCTGTATAGGAAGAGGAAACAGTTGGGGAGGGACCCCAAGAGAGAGTATAAAGCAAGGAACTCCAAGCATCTTGCCCTTCCTTTTCTGGACCCAACACCTGGAAACATGTGATCCACCTTTTCTGTTCAGGAGCTCATGCCATGTGCTCCTGTTCCTTTGTTCTCCATTAAAACCTTCTTTCCAAGCAACTTCCATGAATCCAGTGTTCTTTTTCCCCACTTGGAACTGAACCCAGAAGAATATTACTTCCAACACTTCTACAGTATATCTCCTACCTGATGGCAGGAGGATAAAGAAGGGCTGACCAGGGTGTGAGTCGTCCCTGTTTTGACAACTCATCAAGAACAATCTGGAGAAATCATGCAGACTTGGGAGTAAACTTACAGAGCTAATATATAAATTATGCATTTAATTTGCAGTGGGTAGCACCATCTGACTGATGTTTCCCAGAAAAACTGAATTTTTACGGGTTCTCCAAAAATATCATCATGATCAGCTAGGAGGAACTTTGGGAGGTAAGCAAAACATTGGAAAAATAAACTGTGTTACTTCAAAAAAATTTTTTTTAGCTGTATTGGAAGTAATATTGATTAACAAACAGCAAAGTCTGGAAAAAGAATTCGTATCGGTTTATTGACATTTAGTTCCTGTACTTTAGACATATAAAATCATCCTTAATATATCCAAATAAGGGATAACGCCAGCCAAAACCTCAGCTGGTCTCAAAAAGCAGAATATCTTGTATCTGATTGGCAGTTGGAGGTAGAAAGCATCAGAAATCTCAAATCTGTAGGCAAGATTGTGTATTTGTGTGAGTGAGAGAGAGAGCGACTATGTATGTGTGTATAACATATGTGTACACACACATATGTATTTGGGAAGAAAACAGGGCAAATCACTTCTTTAGCCCAGGCATTTCTTCACCACAAGGGCCACTTTTGGTTAGTAGGAAGCTGAGCTACCTATTACTCTTCCTTTGCTGTCTTCAGCTCCACTGGATGGAGATTCCCAGTCTCCCTCCCTCCCTCCCTCTCTCTTTCTTTCTCTCTCTTTGTCTGTCAGTCTGTCTCTTTCTGGCTCTCTTTTTTTCTCTTTCTGGCTCATTTTCTCTCCCTTTCTCTTTTCTTTCCCTTTCTCTTTTTGTTTCTCTGTCTTTCTCTCTGTCTTTCTCTTTCTCTTTCTGTCTCTTTGTCTCTCTCTCTCTCTTTCTTTCTCTTTTTTCCACTTTCTCTCTCTTTGTTTCTCTTTGACTTCCTTCTCTTTCTGTGTCTTTCTGTGCCTCTTTTTCTTTCTCTTTTTCTTTCTTTTTCACTTTCTCTTTTTTATGTTATGTTCTTTCACTTTCTTTTTTCTTTCTCTCTGTCTTTTTCACTTTCTCTGTGTTTCTCTCTCTCTTTCTGTTTCTCTCCCCACCCCCCTCTCTCTCACTCACACCCACCCAGCCCACAAGCTCTCTTTCCCTTTGGGGCGTCTTCATTTGCCTCCCCTGAGTGCCGGGGCGTCTCTCTCTCTCTCTCGCCGGGTCCCCTTGGGGAGGAGCGCCGAGTGATAGGCGGGGAGGCCCGGCCGGCTTCTGTGAGCTCCTTCCTTCCCTCCCTCCTTTCCTTCCCTGCCCGCCTTCCCCTCCTGGCGGCTGCCTGCTCGGGGTCCGGGGAGCACTTCTGCGGGAGACTGGCCGGTGAGTGAGCCGGGGGGGGGGGGAGGCTGGTATCCGGGGCTTGCGGGTGTGTGTGTGTGTGTGTGTGCCTGGCAAGCCTTCCCAATCCCGGGGCTCTTTTGCAAAGGGAGCAGCTGCTCTCGCAAAGCCCCGCGGGCGCCCGGTTGCAAAAGCCCGCCCGGCCGGCTCTCGGCCCCACCTGCCTGGCGGAGGGCGCTCCCCTCCGCCGGCTCCTCCTCCTCCGCCCTGGCCCTTCCCGGCTGCCCGAGCTCCGTCCCTGCCTCGGCGGCACACTCGGGGAGGAACAGCCGGCTCGTCTCCCCCTTTGCCGGCAGCCTGGACCGCGGAGGCGCCGCGCAAGTCGCCCTTTAGTAGCCCTGATGCTGAATTACACCTGGCTGTTGGAGTGGCTGGTGGAAAAGGTGAGCAGCGGGATGGGAGACCACGAGGAAAGCCTAGGGAAGTCCCAAAGCCTCCCCTGACGCCGAGTTCTCGCCTACCAACCATTCGGTTAGTGACCGAGGTTACAACTGTCCTGGGAAAAGTGACTTAGGATGGGTTTTTATATTAAGCGCTATTGCGGCATCCCCACAGTCACGTGACCAAAATTCAGAGGCTTGGCAACTGGCATGTACTTGTGAGGGTTGCACGTCCCAGGGTCACGTGATTCCTCTTTTGTGACCTTTCAACAAGCAGTGGGGGAAGCCAGATTCGCTTAACAACCGTGGGACAAACTTAACAACGGCAGTGATTCGCTTAACAACATTAGTAAGGAAGGTCATAAAATGGGGCAAAAGTCACTTAACAACCATCTTACTTAGCAGCTGAAATTGTTGGGCTCACTTGGGGATGTAAGTTGTGTTCCTGACCCCTCAAAACCTCCACTGGATGGGTCGGGGATATCCACCAGGAACCCAGTTTGATTTAACAAGGTTTGCTTTTTATTGGTGCTCAAATACGTTTTGCGGTATGCCAAGATTCGGTTTATTTTTTAAAAGAAAAGGCTCTGAACGCTCTGAACCAATAAAGTAACCAAATGAGCTTGCTTCTTTTGACACTCTAAGCCTCTAAAGAACTAAACCAAGCTTAACCCTAAGGGGTTTTCAGGTCTGATGGCTTTAAGTCTTCTACTGATATGGTTAAGCTCATTGTCAGATGATGGGCATACCGTACTTGGATAAAAATAGCTTTTTAGTGGTGCTTACTATTCTGAAATATTCCATGAACTATTCTGGAAAAGAACATTAGGTATAAATTGAAGACAATAGATGTAACCCTGGAGGCATTTTATGTTCCATAGGGTGTTTTCTTAAAGGTACAAAGACCATAGTGTATGTATATTGTATATAACATACAATTTATTGTATAATTGTATAATATTGTATACTGTTTTCTGAAAGGTTAAAATGACCATATTGCATAATAAAGGACAAATCTGAAAAGAGATTCCACAAGGATAAAAAAAATTTAATTGCTTGTATTGATAACTTTGCCTTTAAAAAGAAAATTTAAGAGGAAAACCAAGAAAAACACAGAAGCGCACATCCTACCACTAATATCTAAACTCAAAGAGTATATGTAAACTTATTTAAACAATGGTAATTCTGTTTCCATATTTTTCAAAGGAATGTAAAAAACTGTGCCTTAAGTGTTGGTGCTGTCAAAGTTAAATGACCAAAATCAAGAACAAAGATAAGGTTTTGAAAACCAATTACATCTAAAGGACAAGTTTTTAAAAAATAAAATAAAATAAAGGGCTGTCATTTATAATAAAGGATTGTGGGGTCAACTGTAACCATGAACCAAGTCTGATCTCATGTAAAAATTGAAAGCCTTTCTATCATTTAAGGAAGAGAAGATAGTGAAGATTGGGTGGCTGGTTTGAAAACAAGATACGGCTAGGAAGGGGGAATGTGGGTTATTTGGTTTGCGCTGTCTGTTGTGTAAACCCTCCCAAGCTAGTTGCAAAGACCTGCACGTGAGCCCACAATCATAAATGCAGATGCCTGAAGGCTGGGTTACTTCTCCTTGACTTGGGTTTTGAGAATGGGGGATGGGGAGAGAAAGTTGCAGCAATTGAGAAAGAGGGTGGAGTGAACAGGGGGCTGCTATAGATGAGGGTCAGGATGAAAATTCGGAGAGAGCCGGGCGGGGCGCGTGATCAAAAGCTGTCAGGAGACAGGCTAAAGTTCACATCCTGATTTTGAAATGAGCTAACCTGAAATTGTTGGTTGTTCCCTGAGAGGCGTGATCCTGGAAAAGTTTCCCAGGATAAGTGTTTTTTTTTAGGCATAGCAATAAAAAAGAGACTACAGAATACAAAATAGAATACAGAATAACAAGAGTTGGAAGGTACCTTAGAGGTCTTCTAGTCCTACCCACTGATCTACCAGGAGGCCTTATACCATCCTAGACAAATGGCTGTCCAGTCTCTTCTTGAAAACCTCCAGTGATGGAGCACCCACAACTTCTGGTGGCAAGCCATTCCACTGGTTAATTGTTCTGATTGTCAGGAATCATATATTTGCATGGGGGGGGGGGAGAAAAAAACTGATATTCAACCTCATTTTTTTAAAAGCCCAAATAAAATTACTCAGCAGTAAGTTTTAGAATCAAGAGAAAATGCATTGGAATGTTACTGTTAGATGGAGCGATTTTATTCATGTTTTGTGGGGTTCAGGAAAATGTCCTTGAAGTTGTCTGAAATGGTCTGGGGTCTCCTGCTTAAGCAGAGGGTTGGACTAGAAGACCTCCAAGGTCCCTTCCAACTCTTATTATTCTGTTATTTAAGTTGCTGGCTATTATCCCCTTCAATGAGATCCTTTTAACTTCCCAATTTATCTGACCCTTTAGTGGACTCCCAGCCTGCTACTAACCTGGTGTGGTCAGACTTAGCTCTGAAGCCATCAAGGCCTGCCAGATGCCACCACCAACCAAGCTGAGAGTTTTCCAGGGGCCTGTTAAGCCTTGGTGAGGTTTAACACGTGAATTTTCATCAAAGGATGAAAAAATGGCCTCCTCAAAATTAGCCTTTTTGTCTGCTGAACGTCAGAAGGATACAGATAGTCCTTGACGTACGACCCACGAGTGAGCCCAACATTTCTGTTGTGAAGCGAGACATTTGTTAACTGAGTTTGCCCCATTTTACGACCTGCCTTGCCACCGTTGTTAAGTGAATCGCTGCAGGTGTTCAGTTTATCACACAGTTGTTGAGTGAATCTGGCTTCCCTGTTGACTCGGCTTGTCAGGAGAACGCAAAAGGGAGATCACGTGATCCCAGGACACTGAGACCGTCATAAATATGAATCAAATGCCAAGCCTCTGAATGTTGATCACTTGACCATGGGGATGCTGCAACGGTCATAAGTGTGAAAAATGTCATAAGCCACTTTTTCCAGTGCTGCCACAAAGAAGATTTGGGGGTCAAGCTATTCTCCAAAGCACCTGAAGGCAGGACAAGAAGCAATGGGTGGAAACTAATCAAGGAGAAATTTCCTGACTGTTAGAACAATTAATCCATGGAACAGCTTGCCTCCAGAAGTTGTGAATGCTCCAACACTGGAAGTTTTTAAGAAGGTGTTGGATAACCATTTGTCTGAAGTGGTGTAGGGTTTCCTGCCTAAGCAGGGGGTTGGACTAGAAGACCTTCAAGGTCCCTTCCAACTCTGTCATTCTATTCTCTGTCATTCTATTCTGTTCTGTTCTATTATATTTTCTATTTTCTATTTTCTCTTCTCTTCTATTTCTATTTCTAGTCTCTTCTGCTGTAACTTCAAACGGTCACTCAGCAAACTACTGTAAGTCAAGGACATACTTTGGGGGCGTTCAAAGGGGCTAGGGCTGGAGGGCTGTACACGGACTAATCCCTGCCCTACCAGGAAGATGTTGTTAAGTTGTTAAGTTGGCAGTTGTTAAGTGTGTTGTGTTGTTGTCTTGTCTTGCAGAGGGAAGAGACACTCAGGAGCATGGCGGCTTTGAACTGGAAGCCATTTGTGTACGGAGGACTGGCTTCAATCACTGCAGAATGTGGTGCGTATTTGAACTCTGAAATAATCAGACAAAAGATTACTGCTAATTTAGAAAACTGCCCAATGCAGTTGTTTAATTAACTTGGAACTGACCCTTGGATGCCAACGTGCCTTGGCACTAAAATATTTGCAAGTTCACACGCCGTAACTGAAGTGGACACTGCAAGAGTGGGGCCATCATCTAAGTTAATGCTTTCGCAACCTTGGCAACTTGAAGATGTCTGGACTTCAACTCCCAGAATTCCCCAGTCCAGACATCTTCAAGTTGCCAAGGTTGGGAAACACTGATCTAAGAATGCTTTTGCAACCTGCTCATTTTTTTAAAGTCCTCAACTTAATGGCCACAATTGAACCCAACATTTGGGTGGCTAAATGAGACCTTGGTTAAGTGAATTTTGCCCCATGGTATGGCCCTTTTTTTTGCTAGAGTTGTTAAGCGAATCATGGCAGTTGCTAAGTTAGTAACAGAGTCGTTAAGTGAATCTGGCTTCTCCAGTTTGCAAAAGGGGGTCACATGATCCCGGAACACTGCAACCGTCATAAGTACAAGTCAGTTGCCAAGTGTCTGAATTTTAATCACGTCACCATGGGGACGCTGTAATGGTCATAAGTGTGAAAAACAGTCATAAGTCACTATTTTCAGTGGTGTAACTTCGAACGGCCACTAAGCAGACTGTTGTAAGTCAAGGACTATTATTTATTTATTTATTTATTTTATTTATTAAAATTTCTATGCCGCCCAACTCCCGGGGGACTCTGGGCGGCTCACAGCAGATATAGAAACACATAAAAAACAATTTTTAAAAGGAGCCATATTAAAATACTATCCATTAAAAAACAAACTTTCATTCATACCCTGCCTGCCGGAAGAGCCAAGTTTTTATTGCTTTACGGAAGGCCAGTAGGGTGGGGATGGTCCTGATCTCTGGAGGGAGCTGGTTCCAAAGGGAGGGGGCTCCCACAGAGAAGGCCCTCCCCCTAGGTCCCGCTAGCCGACATTGTTTGGTCGACGGGACCTGGAGGAGGCCGACTCTGTGGGCTCTAACCGGTCGTAGGGAGGTATGCGACAGGATGCGGTCCCGAAGATAACCTGGCCCTGAGCCATGTAGGGCTTTAAAGGTAACGACCAACACCTTAAATTGGATCCGGAGACTAATGGGCAGCCAATGCAGCTGGCGGAGGATAGGTGTTACGTGGGTGCATCTAGGTACACCCACCACAGCTCGCGCAGCTGCATTTTGCACCAATTGCAGTCGCCGGACACTCTTCAAGGGTAGCCCCATGTAGAGCGCATTGCAGTAATCCAGCCGTGAGGTGATAAGGGCGTGAGTGACTGTGAGAAGTGCCTCCCTCTCCAAGTAGGGTCGCAATTGGTGCACAAGACGTACTTGTGCAAAGGTCCCCCTAGCCACAGCTGAAAGATGTTGTTCCAATTTTAGCTGTGGGTCTAGGAGGACACCCAAATTGCGGACCCGTTCTGAGGGGGCTAATTTCTCCCCCCCAAGAATCAAGGAGGGACAGTTGGTCGAGTCCTTAGGAGGCAATATCCACAGCCACTCAGTCTTGTCAGGGTTAAGCTTTAGCCGGTTCTTCCCCATCCAGACCCTAACATCGGCCAGGCAGCGGTCCATTACGTCTACGGCTTCCCCAAATTGAGACGGGGTGGAGATGTACAACTGGGTATCATCAGCATATTGCTGATACCTCACCCCGTGTCGTCGGATGATCTCACCCAGCGGCTTCATGTAGATATTAAACAGGATGGGCGAGAGGACCGAGCCCTGTGGCACCCCACATAGTAGGGGCCTAGGGCTCGACCTCTGCCCCCCTGTCAACACCGACTGCGTCCTGTCAGAGAGGAAGGAGGAGAACCACTGCAAAACAGTGCCGCCCACCCCCACCTCTCCGAGACGACGCAGAAGGATACCATGGTCAATGGTATCGAAGGCCGCTGAGAGGTCAAGTAGCACCAGGATAGAGGAATAACCCCCATCCCGGGCTCGCCAGAGATCATCCATCAGGGTGACCAAAGCCGTTTCCGTACTGTAACCGCGCCTGAAGCCAGATTGAAAGGGATCCAGAAAATCAGTGTCATCCAACAGTCGTAGGAGCTGGAGTGCCACCACTTTCTCAACAACCTTCCCCGCGAAGGGAAGGTTGGAGACTGGACGGAAGTTCTTTAAATCCGCTGGGTCCAGGGAAGGCTTCTTGAGGAGGGGCCTCACCACCGCAGCTTTTAAGGGCTGCGGGACGGACCCCTCTCTCAAAGAAGCGTTGACCAACGCCTGGAGCCAGCCGCGTGAAACCTCCCTGGTGGCCGAAACCAACCAGGAAGGACACGGGTCCAATAAACAAGTGGCTGAGCTCATAGCTCCTATGGCCTTGTCCACATCCTCAGGAGTCACCGGTTCAAACCTATCCCATATAACCGGACTAAGACTCGCCCCAGTCATCTCGGCCTGTACTGCCCAATCGGAGTCCAGGTCTGTCCGAATCTGAATGACTACCTGCATTGTGCCCGTATCCCTATTTAGTTAACAAACAGATGGCATTTTGGAATGGGCAAAATATTCAAAAGATGTAGAGGAAGTTGGTAGTTTGCTTGCAAACCATTAATGATTTTTTTTTTTTAGTTGGGTAATGAAACGTGGCCTTAATTGTTATTAAGGTTTCTTGGAGATAAACCTTATTTTAAAAGCA
Organism: Diadophis punctatus similis; assembly: GCA_023053685.1. NCBI lineage: Eukaryota > Metazoa > Chordata > Lepidosauria > Squamata > Dipsadidae > Diadophis > Diadophis punctatus. The sequence goes on from JALIGW010000021.1 coordinate 14,253,451, forward strand.
TAGTTAGGGGACCTCAATTGCATCGCAGCAGGGACTTACTCATAAATGCATATCCTTCCTTTTCAACATGGGAAATTTGATTCTGCTTGAAACAGCGGACGATAAACTTTGAATTTTAAAAAAGGAATTTTAAAAGGAAGACGTATATTTCTGAAAAAAGGGAATTTTAACTTCTTTAAAACTAAGTTTCTTTCGAAGTAGATCTACATTGTGATTGAATTTTGATACAGTATAAACTGAGAAAAGGAAAAAGTGAGGAAGTATCCAGGTTTTTTTTGTTTTCATAAAAGGCAGGAAATGTATACTTTAGCACAAAAACAAAATTTCGAAGTCTCCAGCATAACTAAATGTTTGCAAAAGCGATCAGAATATTTTTGTACCTTGCTAGGAATGTTGTCTAACTATTGTCTAAAGCTTGCTCCCAGCCTGTGGAATGCAATTATGGCTCCTATTTTTCTTTCAACAACATTTGAACTTGTACTCTATTGTATTGTTAATAGTTTATTTTGTGTGTCTGTGTTTCACACTGCCATTACTCAGTGCCTTGAACAAAACTGGCATATATACAATAACAACAATATCCAGATATTCTAATAGACAGCGGAACGGGGAATAGCAGATTAAAATATGGATTATAGATCATTTGAAGGGTTTGATAAAAAGTACATTTTTATTTTTGAGGAGCTGAGGTGGCGCAGTGGTTAAAAGCAGCACTGCAACCTACTTCAGTGACTGCTAGTTCAGCAGTTCAGCTGTTCAAATCTCACCGGCTCAAGGTTGACTCAGCCTTCCATCCTTCTGAGGTCGGTAAAATGAGGACCCAGATTGTTGGGGGCAATAGGCTGAACTCTGTAAACAGTTTAGAGAGGGCTGTAAAGCACTATGAAGCGGTATATAAGTCTAAGTGCTATTGCTATTGCTATTGCTATTTTTAATGAAATTAGCCATTTTTAAAAATGTAAGGCCCCCCTCCATCCTGGCTTTGCATGTTATTTAAACAGGTACACAAACAGACAAATGCACAAACACAAATGTACTGTATTTTTCGGAGTATAAGACGCACTGGAGTATAAGACACACCTTAGTTTTTGGGGAGGAAAATAGGGGAAAACAATCTGCCTACCAGGTATTCATCTGGCTAGTGTCCTTAGTCTGGTCAGCTTCAGCACATTATTTTAGCCCCTGGTTAGGACTTAAAAAAACCTTCTTCTGAGAGAGTAACAATGAAAGAGCATGCAAATCAGTAAGAGCTGGGAAGATCGTTAGCACCTGGTTAGGGCTAGAAAAAAACTTATTTGGAGCAGCTTCAGCACATTATTTTATCCCCTGGTTAGGACTTAAAAAAACCTTCTTCTGAGAGAGTAACAATGAAAGAGCCTGCAAGCTGGTAAGAGCTGGGAAGATCGTTAGCACCTGGTTAGGGCTAGAAAAAAAACTTATTCGGAGCAAGTAGAGCAATGAAAAAAATTCTGTGAAGACTTAGGGCTGGAAAAACAGTCTTCTGAGAGAGTAACAATGAAAAAGCCTGCAAGGTAAGAGCTGGGAAGATCTGTTAGCACCTAGTTAGGGCTGGAAAAAAAAGCTACATTCGAAGTATAAGACACACCCAAATTTTCAGCCACTTTTAGGGAGGAAAAAGGTGCGTCTTATACTCCGAAAAATGTCGGAAACTAAGTTTGCTTCATTCTGGAATGTATGCAGTTCTGTAAATTTATAATTCATGAACTAACCAGTTTTCTCTTGGGCATGAAGGTACTTTCCCAATCGATCTGACAAAAACGCGGCTGCAAGTACAAGGCCAGAAAAATGATGCCAAGCACAAAGACATCCGTTATCGTGGAATGCTTCACGCGTTAGTGAAAATATTCAGAGAAGAAGGATTGAAAGCGTTATACTCGGGGTAAGATTTCTCACCTTCCCTGCTTTGCTTGTATTGTTGAAATGTGCAAATGTGTCTCTATGTAGTTAAATAGTTGAGTGACAAATGTGTGTGCAGCATGCTATATTTTTATTTTTCGTCCGTTTAATCGTAACCAGTACTCGGAAACTACCTGGAGAAATCTTTGCAGTTTTCTTGGCAAGGTTTTCCAGAAGTGGTTTGTCATTGCTTCCTTCTTAGGGCTGAAAGAAAATGACTGGCCCAAGGTCACCCAACTGGCTTTGTGGACTAGAACTCTTAGTCTCCTAGTTTGTCACGTAGTGAATATTGCCAGTTGTATGTCTATGCAGGGTGATGCACCCCTATTTAATATTATGGTACATTCCAATATAAGCAGAACACGTGATATGATGTTCGTTGCGCATGTGTGCATTCCTATCCACCATTAATCCTCTTCTGCCTTAGCTGTTGACCTGAACGGTCGTGTTTTCTTAGCAAAGGTGTAATTATTCAGGATTTATTGTTTTTGTACCGAAATAAATATTTTCTATTAGACTTTTAATCTCGGCTTTATTTCTAACTGTCTGAATTCCAAGAAAAGATCTAAATCGCCTCTGAGATATCATTTTCACCCCAACATAGTTTCTAGCCTGATGCCTTAGCCAGTAGTCCAAACTTGCCTCTCAAACTGGGGTTTTAGATGATCTTAGACCTAATTTTTGGACCTAATTCTGAGTCACATCCTAGCTTATTTTTCTAGTGGATTAATTGATATTAAGATGGCATTGCTCATGAAGGAAAAAAGACATCTACATGCTTTGTCTTTGAGAGAGCTGATGAATTGTATGCTAAATTCTACAGCTTTTTAAGTGCAAGCATTGCTTTTAAAGTTTGGGGTGTGCTCTAAACCTTTTTCCCCTGTAGTGTGCATTTACACAAACACCCACACCCACATGCATACATTCCCAATAAGAACGATTATGAACGTGCTGAACAATCCTAGAAAAACTTTGTGTTCCCTAAAATTCTCTATTTTTTCTCCAGAACATTGAACTCCTAAATTTTTTGGGGGGGAAACCCTTTTGGAAAAGGTGCATTTTTGTCTCTCCTGCTTTGCACACAACTGTTGGTGATTTCTGCATTTATAGATTCTTCGTAAATTCCCTTGGGAGTTAAACTTGGGTCCGAGTTTGTAGAAGTCCATATTCCTAGCTGAGAGCTGTAGTTCAGATAAGGCAACCCTGTAATACAGAGGTCAGATTAACAGAGTTGGAAGGGACCTTGCAGGTCATCTAGTCCAACCCCCTGCCCAAGCAGGAGACTATATCTGCCTCTACCTAGGATCAAACTCACAACCTCCTGATTGTGAGGCAAGAGCTCCACCTCTAGGCCACAGCAGCTCTTTCCAACAATAGCTGATTCAACCAGTAATAACGGATATAAGAGAGACAGTTTGGTGTAGTGCTTAAGGCCCCATACTAGAAACTGGGAGAGTGTGAGTTCTAGTCCAACCTTAGGCATGAAACCCAACTGGATGATTTGGGGCCAATTACTATCTCTCAGCCCTAAGAAGAAGAATGGAAGGACACATCATTTTGTAAAAACCTTGCCAAGAAAACACCAGGATGTAGTCCGAACAGTGACCAAGAGAGATTCAAAAGTACCAAATAAACAAATATAAATCTCTCTTAATTTGTGCTAGACAGTCCTGAGCTCTTCTGCTGCCACCAAGGTGGTCATAACTTCCTCACTTCGAGTATTAAGTGTTTAGAAGACTGCAGGGCAGCCAAGCCACTGATTTTATTATACCCGTGTTTTCCTCTTGCAGAATTGCCCCGGCTATGTTACGCCAGGCCTCTTACGGGACCATAAAAATAGGCACTTATCAGAGCTTGAAAAGGATATTTATTGAACGGCCAGAAGGTAAGCAGATTTTTTTTTCCAGATCCAAGCTGCATTTCTTAGATCAAAGATAAAGAGAGGTCAGAGCAGAGAATGTAGGAAGCTGCAGCAGAAGAGTTTTAATGCAGGGGTCAGTTAAGAGAATAGCAGAGTTAGAAGTCGGTAGAGATTCTGCGTCCTCCAGGTCATGGTTGTCCCAAAGGTGCTTTTTTCAAGAGGCAACTGGACTTTCTTGTTTTTTCTTTTGAAGACATTTCGCTTCTCATCCAAGAAGCTTCTTCAGCTCTGACTGGATGGTGGGGAAGGGAAGGATTTATACTCCTTGCAGACAGCTGGTCATTTGCATCCTTTTGGAGAGTCGTTGAGGTCACCTGGAGGTTTATCTGTGTGTCCTCAGGGTCACCTGAGTAGTGCTCCTGGTTCCTGTAGTCTGCAATTTTTCTCTCTGGAAATCCATTCCTATTCCCACCCCATTCCAAGGGTGTTCATCCCAAATTGTATAGCTAAAAGTCTGTGGAGATTCTCAGTCATCCAGGTCCTGGTTGTCCCAAAGTTGCTTTTTCAAAAGGCAACTGGACATTCTTGGTTTTTCTTTGAAGACATTTCGCTTCTCATCCAAGAAGTTTCTTCAGCTCTGACAGGATAGTGGACAGGATAATCCTTCCCTTTCACACCATCCTGTCAGAGCTGAAGAAGCTTTTTGGATGAGAAGCGAAACGTCTTCAAAGAAAAAAACAAGTTGCCTCCTGAAAAAGCACCTTTGGGTCAACAGAGTTGGAAGGGACCTTGGAGGTCTTCTAGTCCAACCCCCTGCTCAGAAAACCTGCTGTTCCACTCGCTCAGGAGACCGTATACCATTCCAGACAAATGGTTATCCAATCTCTTCTTAAAAGCCTCCAGCGATGAAGCACCCACAACGTCTGGTGGCAAGCGGTTCCACTGGTTAATTGTTCTCACTGTCAGGAAATTCCTTCTTAGTTCTACCTTGCTGCTCTCCCTGATTGATTGGACAAATGGTTGTCCAATCTCTCCTTAAAAACTCCCAGTGTTGGAGATACTTCCAGCTGTATTAAGACACTTAAAAAAAAAACCAGTGCCAAGAAAACTTCAGGGTCTAATCAAAACAGGTTTGGACACCCAAATATAAACACTGAGTGTAATGAAAAAAAATTTTTCCCCCTGAAACAGACGAAACACTGGCTGTCAATGTGTTGTGTGGGATTCTGTCTGGGGTCGTTTCCTCTTCCATTGCTAACCCCACTGATGTGTTGAAGGTAAGTCCTAAGCTTCTATTTCATTTTGCATCAAAGGGCCAACGATCTTTCAGATAAAGCAGGATGCGGCTAGTCAATGCTGAATTTTCCGAGGAACCCAAAAAACCCGTACGTGTAAAACACAAAACCGAAACTGTTTTGGATGGAATAAACCAAAGAAGGTTGGGGATTCTTCCTATTTTAGAGATCAGATTACAGGCAGTCCTTGACTTAATGACGGTTCATTTAGTGACCGTTCAAAGTTACAATGGCACTGAAAAAGTGACACATGAGCATTTTTCACACACACGACCGTTTGCAGCATCCCTGCGTTCGTGCGATCAAAATTCAGATACTTGGCAATTGCTTCATATTTATGACGGTTGCAGTGACCCGGGGTCGTGTGATCCCCTTTTGCGACCTTCTGACAACCAAAGTCAATGGAGAAATCAGGTTCATTTAACAACCGTTATTACTAACTTAATAACTGCAGTGATCCACTTAACAACTGTGCCAAGAAAAGTCGTACATTGGGGCAAAACTCAATAAATGTTTCGTGTAGCAACAGAAATTTTGCTACACAAATTGCGGTCATAAGTAAAGGAGTATCTGTACTTTTGAGGTTCTCTTTTTAAAATAACATTACCCAGAAGAATAAGAAATCCGTCCTTGCTTCTTAGTTGTTATAGAAAAATAATGTATGTAAATAGATGTAAATAAGTGACATACCGTACTTTTCGGAGTATAAGATGCACCTTTTTCCTCCCTAAAAGAGGCTGAAAATTTGGGTGCGTCTTATACTCCGAATGTAGGTTTTTTTTTTCCAGCCCTAACTAGGTGCTAACGATCTTCCCGGCTTCCTACTCTGAAGTTTTTTTCCTGCCCTAAGTCTTTGCAGGCTTGTTTTCATTCCTACTCCCTCTGAAAAAGGTCTTTTCAGCCCTAACGAGGTTGCAGCATTTTTTTATTCCTACTCCCTCCAAGTAGTTTTTTTTACCAGCCCTAAGTCTTTGCAGGCTTGTTTTCATTCCTACTCCCTTTGAAGAACATTTTTTTCAGCCCTAACCAGGGGATAAAATAATGTGCTGAAGCTGAACAGACTAAGGACGCTAGCCAGATGAATACCTGGTAGGTAGATTTCCCCCCTATTTTCCTCCCCCAAAACTAAGGTGCGTCTTATACTCCGGTGTGTCTTGTACACCGAAAAATACGGTAGGTTGTTATAGTTTTCGTAATACAGAATTTTCAGTTTGTCTTTAAAGCCCAATTTAAAGCAAAAACTAATTAGCTTTGTTAGATGTCTTCTCAGGACCTTACAAGGGGCACACAGCTAAGCTAGTTCTTAAATATCACCATCTGGAATTTGATATTATTAGCCCTTCTAACTTTCTGAGTCACCTCTCTGGAACGAGAGTTGAGAGCTTCCAAAAATGTCTCAGATCTTTGCCCAAGGAGGAATAGCAATAGCAATAGCACTTTACTTATATACCGCTTCATAGTGCTTTACAGCCCTCTCTAAGCGGTTTACAGAGTTCAGCATATTGCCCCCAACAATCTGGGTCCTCATTTTACCCACCTCGGAAGGATGGAAGGCTGAGTCAACCTTGAGCCTAGTGAGATTTGAACAGCTGAACTAGCAGTCAGCCTGCAGTCGCAGCATTTAACCACTGCACCACTTCAGGAAGAGGAGGGGGCTGATGGATGCGGCCAGGTTTCGTCTCTGCTCCAAGTCAGGGGGAAACATCACTTCCTATTAAAGTGGAATCCACTCCGTTATTTGAGATTTCCGGACTTCCTTGCTGCAGTTGTTAAGTGAATCACTGCAGTCATTAAGTTAGTCACACAGTTGCTAAGTGAATCTGGCTTCCCCCCCACTGACTTTGCTTGTTGGGAAGTCACAAAAAGAGATCACAAGACCCCGGGACAATGCAACCGTCATAAGTACATGCCAGTTGCCATGTGTTTGAATTTTGATCCCATGATCATGGGATTGTAAGTGTGAAAAACGGTCATAAGTCACTTTTTTCAGTGCCGTTGCAACTTCAAACGGTCACTAAATGAGCAGTTGTAAGTCAAAGACTGCCTGTATCTCATCCCACCCAATATTAATTATTCCACCTGGTTGTAGTGTTCTCTGTCTCCCCATAAAACCATCCATGGTCCTTTTTTAAGAGTGGAGCAGCAGCTGGGACTTTCTATATATATATATAGGTGGTCCTCGATTTATGACAGTTCGTTTAGTGACCGTTCAATCTTACAACAGCACTGAAAAAAGTTATGCCCGTTTTTCACACTTACAACCATTGCAACATCCCCGTGTTCATGTGATCAAAATTTGGACGCTCGGCAACTGACCCGTATTTATGACGGTCGCCGTGTCCGGGGGTCACATGATCTCCTTTTGCGACCTTCTGACGAGCAACGTCAACGGGGAAGCCGGATTCACTTAACGACCCTTTTACTCGCCTAACAAGTGCAGCGATTCGCTTAACAACGGTGGCCAGAAAGGTCGTAAAATGGGACAAAGCTCACTTAACCAGTGTCTCTCACTTAGGAGCATAAATTTGGGGCTCAATTATGGTCGTAAGTTGAGGACTGCCTGTGCAGGGAATCCTCGACATAACAACCATTTGCTAACTTAAATCTCTCCTTTTTTACACTCTTAAGATAACAAAGGCAATTTCTGCCAGGCTCGGCTCTTCTCTTTTCTCTTTTCTCTTTTCTCTTTTCTCTTTTCCTGCATTGCTCATAGATCCCCGAGGGAACACTCTGTTGGGGTCATGATAAGGGGGGGGGGGGGGAACCCTTTATCTGTACTGCAGCCGGTCATGAGAAGAAAATAGTTGAGTGTGTTAGTCGTATCTAATTTAAGACCTAGGCTACGTTCTCATTCCTCTGCCTCTCCATTAAATGAACTTCCCCTGCTGTGAGGTCAAGGCATTTCTTAAAGGGGCCCCGGCAGGCTGAATTTGGAGCTATTTAATTCTGGAGGAATTGGGAAATAATAGCTCTCAGCCTAATTCCACACTTCCTTGGGCTAATTTTGGAAGACTTTGGCAAGACCTTAAGAGCAATCTAGATAAAGTTTTCCTAGCCATCTATTGTTTAAGGAGGAGGAAAGAGAGAAGTGTTAGTTAGGGGATGAGGGAAAGGCAGACAGACAGACAGACAGACAGATGTTAGATAGATGATAGATAGATGATAGATAGATAGTTTACTTTATTGTCATTGCACCTTGTACAACGAAATTAAATGCCATCTTCAGATGTTAGATTGATGATAGATTGATTGATAGATAGATAGATTGATTGATTGATTGATCGATCGATTGATTTTAGCTCTGGTTGAGCCAATGCTTGTTTCAATAATAGCTACAGGATGCTACTTCTCACGAGATGGGCCTTGAAGACTATAGTTCTTGAGATCGAAGCTTTTGCCTGTTGTTGCTTAATATTATAGTTATTTCACAAAGCTATTTCTTTTTCTTACTTATGAAGCTTTATTTTCCTGTTTTTCCAATCAGAGGCCTTGTATCCGTCCTGGAAGAAATATTTTCCCCTTAATGTAGGATGTTTTCTTTCCCTCCTTTCCTTTCCTTTCCTTTCCTTTCCTTTTTCCTTTCCTTTCCTCCTTTCCTTTCCTTTCCTTTTTCTTCCTTCCTTTCTTTCTTTTCCTTTCCTTTTTCTTCCTTTCCTTCTTTCCTTTCCTTTCCTCCTTTCCTTTCCTTTCCTTTTTCTTCCTTCCTTTCTTTCCTTTCCTTTCCTTTTTCTTCCTTTCCTTCTTTCCTTTCCTTCTTTCCTTTCCTTTCCTTTCCTTTTTCTTCTCTTCCTTTCCTTTCCTTTCCTTTCCTTTCCTTTCCTTTTTCCTTTCCTTTCCTCCTTTCCTTTTTCTTCCTTCCTTTCTTTCTTTTCCTTTCCTTTTTCTTCCTTTCCTTCTTTCCTTTCCTTTCCTCCTTTCCTTTCCTTTCCTTTTTCTTCCTTCCTTTCTTTCCTTTCCTTTCCTTTTTCTTCCTTTCCTTCTTTCCTTTCCTTCTTTCCTTTCCTTTCCTTTCCTTTTTCTTCTCTTCCTTTCCTTTCCTTTCCTTTCCTTTTTCCTTTCCTTTCCTCCTTTCCTTTCCTTTCCTTTTTCTTCCTTTCCTTCTTTCCTTTCCTTTCCTTTCCTTTCCTTTCCTTTCCTTTCCTTTCCTTTCCTTTCCTTTCCTTTCCTTTCCTTTCCTTTCCTTTCCTTACCTTACCTTTCCTTACCTTACCTTACCTTACCTTTCCTTCCTCATCTTTATTGTTTTTTATTAAGAACTCAAGGCAGCAAATGTACAGTATTTAATACTCCTTCCTCCTCCTATTTTTCATACAACAACAACCCTGTGAGGTGAATTGGGTTGAGAGACCGGCCTAAAGTCACCCAGATAGCTTTTGTGGCTAACGCAGGAGTAGAACTCACCATCTCCTGGTGATTGACCCCAAATCACCCAGTTGTCTTCTATGTCTATTGCGGGATTAGAACTCACAGTTTTCTGGTTTCTAGCCTGGTGTTTTAACCACTAGACCAAAATGGCTTCCCATTTATGCTCATTTTAAGCATTTTACATTTTAGAGATGAATTTTCCCTTCCATGTTTTGTTCAACATTTCCTTTGGAATCCTTTTGATACCCAGCAGTCTCTTTGTGCCATGTTGTCCTTTTCCAAACCAATGAGAACGGTTGTTCCCTCCCAAAAACTGGGTGTAAAACACATGATAGAGAAGAGACAACTTTTCTTCTGCCAAGAACTGCAATCTCACTTGTTCACATTTTAAATAGGAGTGATACAAGGAGTCAGTTGAGCCGTAGCCAAAATTGGGCAGAGATCTCCTATTCTTGAAATAATAAAAAATCCTTGTAGCTCGGCTTTTGAAACGAGCTTGGAGAGCAAACCGCTGCTGCCAATATTTTCCTATTTCTCTTCCTGGATGTATTCTCTCTCTCTCTTCCCCCCTCCCCCACCAAGAGACCTCAATTGACCTCTCAAAGACACCCTTTGAAATTAAGCTGCCCACCCCTGGTTTAGAATTGCAAGGGAGCCAGATGGATGTCAGCAAGCTGTTTAAATTGAAGGCCCCACAGAAACGAAAATATGCCTTCTCGTTTCATCACGGGAAGACTGCAGGACGATTAAAATATGACACCTTTTCCGTTTCGTGTGTCTTGTCTCCTTTCCCATCCCCGACAAACCCTAGATCAGGATGCAAGCCCAAGGAAGTCTCATCGAAGGGGGCATGTTTGGAAACTTCATGAATATTTATCAGAACGAAGGCACCCGAGGCTTGTGGAAGGCAAGTTATTCAATACATTTCAGAAATCTGCCAAGTTCTTCTGCTGCAGCTGAGAAAGTTCAGAGGGCAGGCAAAGGAACTGCTTCTGGATCGTGGGTGGTTTTCCTCCATTGGGCAAAACTGTGTTTTGGGATTTAAAGTTGAAATTGTTAATAATTGTATAAATTGCGTTTATAGATCTGTAGAAAAAATGTTTCTTGATTTGTGGATTTATGAGAATATTTCAGACTGAAAGTTTCCAATGCTGTGAAATAGCACTTAGCAATAGCACTTAGACTTATATACCGCTTCACGAT